>CM063706.1:30089670-30689670 GCA_032441835.1 Slavum lentiscoides
CCTATGTTTCGAGTAAAATAATTTTGAAAAAGAATCTTTGATATATTTTTTAAAATATATATTTAAATCTAGAAAAGGTAGAAGTGTTCAGTTGAATAAAGTAATGAAAACGCAAGAGAAACAATTCGAGACAAAAAACGTCCGAGACGACAAACATCGTACGTAGAACAATTCAATACATAATAATTAAGAATTTGTTTTGGGTAGGATATTATTTGTACACTCACATTGTTCAAGAGACTATGCCCCCAGACTTTCTATAAGTTATTCTCACTTTTAATTTATCTATTATTATAAATTAAATTATTTTTACTAATCAGTAAAAAGATAATACAATAATAATTTTTTATATTTCATATTTATAAATCTTGCTATAGAATCCGATTTTCTTGGGGTTTTTTCTGAGAAAAGATCAATAGGTAATGCATTTTATGTAACTTAATATTTGGCCCATTCTTCGTCAGGACAAGTTACTTTTTTAATAAAAAGAAATAATGGCATTTGATGTTTTTTTAAGACCTTCGTCATTATACAAAATTTACAATTTATTTCTTGCGATTCAGTATTATTTTTGTTTTTCCATTTTTTTTTTCGTTCAATAAGGTTTAGTATAAAAACGTCTTCCGTCACTGATTTTAATCTAGTAGATACTTACATGAGTTTAAATACATCTAAACAATGAGAAGCTATAAGAAAAATTTTTAAATTTGATATTTTTACTGTGAATGAAAATGATCATTGGAATATAGGGTGCAAACCCGTTGTTTTTTTTTCAAAACTAAAAATTAATCCAATTCACGTAATAAGTCTACGTATTAATTTGATTTATATATGATTTTTATACGAGGTACAAGAATTTAATTATTGTAGTCGTGTTATTTGCTAAAAATAAACTCTGGTGGTCAGTGGGGGATCTGTTGCCATATCCCTTCCCATAATTAGGTCTCAGAAATAATTATTATTTATAAGCCGAAGATTTTTTTTACCTAAATGACCATTTTATCAATTATTATTATAGAGTCTAAACTGGAAAAGTTTTTTGGATTTGTTATTGGACGTATGGCTATGAAAAATGTATATTATCCGGTCCACACAGAAGTGATGTCAGAAAGACGTCAATGGAATCGCTGGTTTATATTTGGATGGCACGTATATATTTAATAATAATAAATGATAAATAATTTTAAAACATAATTGTATACGTATATAATATATATAATATAAATTTTTAGGACTTGTTGCGTTATAATTTATATATCAACAGCATTTTTCATAATTCTGTATGGCTTAAAATTTGGTCGGGTAAAAAGCCTTTGTTGGATGACATCAATAACGATTGGAATTTTCCAAGGTGTTGTTATTTCTAAACCGATTAAAATCATATTAATCAGTGCTATTGTGGCAACATATAGTCGGAGACAAACAGTACGGGTTTTCTTTTCTTTTGTTATTAAAGGGATCAGAAACGATAATTTTTTGTACCAGTTTATAGGCATAGCCCAATTTTCTGCCAGAAAACTGGTTTCCTGAAATCGGCCAATTGGTTAAAATGTCGCCTGGATCAATTGACGTCTGAGTACTAAAATCGTATAATTATATTTAGATTTTCTAATAATATATATATATACTAGCTGAATTACACGGCGTTGCCCGGGGAAATAATTGTGTGTTCAACTCCTTTTGGGTGTAACTCGCTGTGGAAGCAATGCCTTTTTAGACTAACCACCCGAAATAACGGTTAAAATATTTTACTAATTTGTAAAATTATAATAATTGTTTATAATTTCTATTAGATATATATTTCTTTATGCATAATAATATGGACTTTGATTTATATTTTATTAATTTAATTCGCTCTTTTATTATTTTTAGATTCCGAGCGGAGCGATGAATCTATTGTTTTTACAATGATGTTTATTTATAAAATTTTTTTTTTCTATCCTGTGTACAGATTTTCGACCAGAAGGAGTGCTCCGATCTCTTCGGTCACAGTTTGTTTTCGGCAGGAATTCGCATCTAGTTGATACTTTAGAGAGGTCATTTTTCGATTTTCTCAAAAGCACCTAAAAATATGACTCAAAAACGCTAAAAATTCAATTTCGTCTTAATCGATTGTTGTTTATTTCTTCGTAATTCTGAAACTAATAGTCATAGAAACCTGAAATTTTCACCAAATATGTAACTTTAGACTATATTTATGAGAAAAATAAGCTCCGCTCAGGATCGTTTTATCGAATGCAATGACTTATCATTGTTTTCAAATTTAAAATAAAAACAAAACTTTAAAATCTTTATCCAAGTAATTCACTTAAGCGATGTCCACAACACCCCACGGCTCGTTACCTTTTTTTGTTTCTTTTGTCGGTCGGTTCACGGAAGTCGTAAAAGATGTTGATGTTATCGCCATCTATCGGCATTAATCGTTACCATGGTAACTACAGTTTAACGCCTAGAAACCCAAAATTTCCCGTATTAGCTACCATTCTCGTTGGTTATTTTTCAATGAAAAGTACCCTATATTTTTTTCTGGCTTTTAATTACTCTCTATATCAAATTTTATGCAAATCCGTTGTGTCGTTCCGACGTTATTGAGGAACAAACATTTTTTGTATTTTATATATACATATATAATATATATATATTAATAATTTATACTACATTTAAAAATAATTTAAATGAATTAAGTAATTAATATGATAGTATTTAGAATTCAGAATTAAGTTACGGTAGGGATAGATATAAGAAAAATCTGTAAGAATTATTAGATAATTGGATTAGACACTGCAGATGTAATAGTATTATAATAAATTATACTATTACTAATAAGACCTTCTAGCGTTTTATATAATTTTTAATACTATATTATGTTAATGTTACTTAATACTGTAATGTATACTAATAATACTAGTTATACTACCTTTAACTATAATATTTGATGTTGTACTTTACTATTATATCATTGCAATTTAACTTAAATTGAATAGGTACGTGATAATAATGTTATCTCATTGAGTTAATATAATAATAATGAATATTATCTTTTATTTACTTGTATTTAATCTAATATCATAAATTGCATATTCCACCTTTAATTATTAACAATTATTCAGTAAAAAAATATTTGCATTTGTATATCTAGTATTTAAATTATATATTAAACTTTAATTTGTTTATTAAATTTTAAAACCTACAGGGCTCCCATTTTTTTTTTTTTTTGTTGGGGAGGATCCGTAGTAAAAACGAGCAGTACTATTTTGACAGAAACGGACAACACTCCCATTTTAGACCTAAAAGCTAGACAAAAATTCAGCCATTTAAAATGAACCGAATTTAAATCAGAACAAAGATTTAAATTACTCACTAGCAAAAATCTAGGTTATTGTGGAGATCGAATTTTGCAATTTTTTTAAAGCTATGTTAATTTGTACTTTTTTGAACATATTTTTTCCAGTAAACTAAAAAAGTAATGAAACAGTCTAAATCAAAAATATACTCATACTATAGGGTGTCCAAGAAAGAACGTATTTTTTTTTAAAGTGCGACATTTTCTAATTTTTGAGTATGTCTCTGCAAATTTTCTTATTTCAAATACTTGAAGTTTCGTTTGGTATGGTTTGTTTTTGTTTTCGAGTGTACTGAAGGCGTCAGTAACTATGGAAAGATTGACCATGAAAAGTTTCCAGACAGGCTCATCTCTTCGCGTGGGGATCAATGGTGGCGACCTAACCCCATGCGACTTTTTTTTATGGGGTTTCGTTAAGTCAAAAGTTTATGAGAATAAACCCCGCGATCTCACCCAACTCATACAAGAAATCAGGTGAGTGCTGGGAAGAACTGGACGGCGAAATGTGTGAGCGCGTCATCGCAAATTTTATGGACAGAACAATTGCCTGTAGGGCTAATAGGGGGAAGGGCCATATGCTCGATATTGTTTTCCGTACGTAAACTTCGGGATCTCCTTTTTTTTTTTTAGCCCAAGGGCTGGTTGGCAGCAATTCTCCATTCTTCACGCTTCTCTGCTTTCCGCTTTAGCTCATAGTATGTTACGCACCCTAAATCCTTTACTAATTGGCCTATGTATTCGAGAGGTGGTCTTCCTCGGCTATTCTTCCCTTCTATGGATCCTTCTATTATTCTACCTAGTAGATTGTTATGTCTGAGTGAGTGTCCAATAAGTTTAGCTCTCCTAATCTTCAAAGCTTTCAGGAAGCTTCTTTCTTCTCCTACTCTACGAAAAACTTCCTCATTTGATATTCGATCTATCCAACTTATTTTAAGAATTCTCCTATAGCACCAAACTTCAAATGCGAGTATGTTCTTTTCCTCCGCTTTCCTTATTGTCCATGTCTCACTACCGTAAAGCGCCACGCTCCAAACGTATGTCTTTAGTAGGTTTTTCCTTATTTTTAAATCTATGTTTCTAGAAGTTAGTAGGTTCTTCTTTTTTTGGAATGCACATCGTGCCTGTTGTAATCTGCTTTTTATCTCTTTGACGCATCTTCCGTCATTTGTTATTGTACTTCCTAAATACTTATATTCATCGACTACTTTTAGTGCCTCACCATCTAATTTTATGTTTGGTCTAGCAGCTTCATTTCTACTACAGACGGGATCTCCTGTACACAGCAATATATGTGATTTTTTTTAAATTCTGATTAAAAATAAAAAAGTTAATGCATATTTTAAAAAAAACGTTCTTTCTTGGACACCCTTTATAACCTAGAAAAATGCTGACGAGTTCAAATTTTTTGTCACAATTAAATTGTATTCGTTAATTCTTAATGGTTCTGTGATCTATCTAGTTTTAGGGCTACATCATAGTACTATGTGCATAGTATTAATTAATTCTTTCGAATCATTATGTGGATATCGTTTACTTTTCGAACAGCGACAAAGCGTGTCCCTGTACAATGCACATCCCGACATCCATAATATTGCCTATATCCAATATATTCCTTAGAAAAAAATAAGTTTCTGATCCCCTTAGGATAGAATGTTTATATTTTTTGTTTTTAATACAACAGTTTTAAATATTTTTAGGACCGTTATATGACTTTGACGTATAATTTGGCGTTGCGCAGGTATAGGACGAAAACTTTAACGCTCTTACAAAACGTCGAGTACACGAGAGCGATTAGAAAAAATCGTAGACGGTACTTGTACGCGCCGTTTACTAGCAAAACCGTAGACGTAAGATATTGAGAATTTCTGTTTAGTAAAAAATAAAATAAAAAGATGACTTTTTTTTATTTTTCATGAAGGTATTAAGAAAACGCAGAAAAATCCTGGACGACTATAATAATTTAATAAAAGATGTAATAATCAGTATAATTTTTATACTGATATCTTTGTGTTGCTTATACATGTTAAACGTGTTTAGCAATCAGAATCATGTGTATTATAATATTAATAAAATAGCGTCGAAATATATGGAATACGTTTTCACGTCGGATAATCGACAAATCACTTTGGACAAGTAAAATTATTATTAATTAAATTGTATACATGTTCACAATGAGTTAATTTGCGTGTTTTATACATGGGTAACAGTTTGAAAATGTTATTATCATACAAGTTGTTGAAAGCGTTGCATTCACTAGAACTATACAATGGCGTGTCTATTACTAACGAAACACGTGAAACTATAAAATGTATATACACGCGGTGAAAACGCTTTTAAATTTTTTGACAAGAGCGCCGTAACTCCGTACGAATCTTTACCATTTTACATTATATTTACATGAATTCTGCATAAGAGGTTTTTTTGTGCATCGCAACTCCGCATAAAATATTTTAAAATTCTGAGCAAAGCGACGAATGTATAATTAATTTTAAAAATAATGTTTTTTACTTTTGTTAGCAAATCACTTTATTTGATACGTCGTTTTTCGATTTTTATCATTTTTTTTTTTTTTTTGTAAAGCGCGTGAAAAAACCACCAAACAGTATTGCGAAAAATCGATAGAATTATCGACACATGATTTTTTAACCGAATGATCAATTTCGGGCTAAATATACTACCTTTTGAAAATTTAATTAATTGCTGGATTTTGATGTTCAAAAATTAATACAGTTTTCAATTTTACGTCCGAAGTCTTAAACGTGTAATATATAAGGTTTATTTTTTAATATTCTAATAATACTAAAAAATAATTTGAACATCAGTAGTCAAAATTTGTTTTTTAAGTGTTTGATATTCAAATTTAGGATAAATTTTCAAGTAAAATTATGATGTATTTTTAAAATTTTAAAACCAGAGTCCTGAAAATTTAATACAAGATTTGTCATATGTTATTCTAATATAGTAGTTAAAAGATTTTACTTAAATGATTTTTTAAACAATTTTTTTCTAAAAAGTTTAAAAATTAAATTTTTTATGAATTGGACATTTTTCAAATTTTTACGTGAAACATAACGTAGAGTGTCTCTCTAGACATTTATTTATACCTACATATTTAATACGTGA
Organism: Slavum lentiscoides; assembly: GCA_032441835.1. Taxonomy (NCBI): domain Eukaryota; kingdom Metazoa; phylum Arthropoda; class Insecta; order Hemiptera; family Aphididae; genus Slavum; species Slavum lentiscoides. Next base: position 30,096,137 of record CM063706.1, read on the forward strand.
CGAACCCAAAAATATTTTGATAACATCAATCCAATTTTATGGTTTACAATATTTAATTTGATGATAGAAACATGGCTAACCTTGTTTTTTTTATACGTCAATAGAGACGTTGTCTTTGACGTTGCTTATATTAAGCAAATGATAGGAAGAGTTTGTGTATAATTAGAAAAGGAAAATAGAATTTAAAATGAAATATTGGGACACAAAAGTTAATAGATAAGAAATAAGATAAAAGGACAATCAACTGTATTATCCAGGATTTTAGAAAGTAAGGATAAATTGACCTAGTGTTTATTGTTAGGCACTAAACAGTGTGTCGAAAGAGAGGAAATGATGATTAGAAGTTCATAATCGTTCGGGGAACAGAGAATTTTTTGTGTAAACGCTACTTGCATGAGGAATTGTCACTGAACACATTTGATTAGGAGGTTGGCAGAGGTGGTGGACGAATCCCATATGATTATACTATATCTTAAAATAGGACCGATAAGAGCTCTGCAGTATAGCTCATTAAGAGAAGTTACCAATTTGAATTCCCGAGAGGTGCGTTGAATAAATCGTAGGATTTTGAGAGACTTACAAGTTGCAACAAATCACAAGAATGTGTAAATTGAGCGTGCACGTGAGTGCAAATCATAAATCATGAAATAAATACAATGTATTCAATATTTAATTTGTCATGATAAAACGAAGTTTTTCAACAATCCAATTTTGAAACAAACAGGTTTTGTTTTCTTGGTCGAAATAGAAATACGGTTATTTTTTTAATATAGCTAGGATGAATAAAATTGTAATAAAAAAATCATAACATAAGCGATTTTTCGATTTTCTCATTATTTTAGTCGTACGGAGATAAGGTGCATGCATGCGATACATTCTTTTGACAACACTCCTGTGATCTACATTGTTTTGTAGATGACAAGAGAGGATGGTTCGGTTTGTACAACAGCAGATTAATCGGAGGAAGTATAAGACTCCGACAAAAACGTTGGACTTCTTTAACGACGGACGACGACGATCCTACAGGTCACGAGTTGCATTTGACCGGTGGATTAGTTAAAAGTATGTTGACACTCGATGAATACTTTAAATCCAGATGGCTGGACACGAGGACAAGACAACTTTACGTGGAGTTTCAAATGTACACACCCCATACGGATTCTGTAACCGTGGTCAAGATAAGAATAACGACCGAATGTGGTCTTTTGTACAGGATAAGTAAAACTGGTGTTAGTATAACATTTTCGGATATGTCACATCAGTACTTTATAGTTACACGGGTATTGGATCTATTGATTAGATCAAAATATGATTGATTTTTAAAAAAAAATTTTGTATACAAATATAAACTATAAAAAAAAACATACACGTACTATCTTACACCTCGATAGTGGGGAAACTATTAATTTATTAATAATCAAATACAAATAAGTTGATGTATTAAAAAAAAAAAAAGAATGCGATCAAAATTCCGATATGTATTGTGGGCCTGTGAGCAAACATTTAATTGATTTTGAAAACCCGACACCTTTGCTTGTTAGCAATCCGACAAAATGTTTGGTGCACGGAACCGCCCGTGCCATGTTTTTAATCAGAAACTATTGAACGGTGGTTATTTTACCTAATATTACGAAATAACTAAAATAATATGATTTTTCCATGCAGATGATTGTGAGTACAGTACCAATGAGTTCAGTGGCCGTGGACTGGGTCACGTACGTGTTCACGGTGGCCGCTACCTGTTCGTTGACTGCGGCCACAGTCGCGTGCCTGGTGGTATGCGCGTTCCGGCGAACCGACCGCCGTGGCCTGCGCTGGACGTCGTCGGGGTCGTACGACGTGTTGCTGTCCACATTGGCCGTGGCCACCGCGGTGGCTTTGCGTCGACGGCTGACCGCCATGGAACAAATGACGACAAACGTGCAGGCAGACGCGGCGGCCGCATACGTGGACATGACGCCGGCGTGTTCTATGCACGCGGCCTGTACGTCGTGGGCGGCCGCCTTGGCGTTCGCGGCGTTACTGAGACTCTCCAAACCGTGGTGGTCGAACGCCGGCGATTCATCTTGGTCCGTTTCCGTGGCCGTGGTCACCGTGATCGTTGGCGGATTCTTCGTTGCATCCCGTTCTGTCATGGCTACCTATACATTCTGAACCAATAATAATTATCACTAGAAAATGTACGAATTATTTTTTAGTTTTGGAAAATATTAGTTCTTTTTAAAAAAAAAATGTGGAGTTCATTATATTAATAAATTGTATATACATTTAATTATTCAACTGAAATGTCTACCTTATACTTGAGAATCGTACCGTGGTTCAAAAAGAACTTCTTTGTTGTATTTAAGGTGTACAATAACTCCCCGAAGTTTGTACACTTTATCACCAGTTACCCCTGTATAATAATACCAAAGAAAGTATGATAAAAATTTAAGCATGAAACAATAAATGGTAGCTCCCTGCGTAATACAATGTCTGCAGATATAATTTTACAAACGGCAGAAACAGCCGTTTAACATTTTTTTTTAGGTCGTGGGCGGGGGAGGTGGTTTAAACCCGGTCATTGGCGGTCAACCCTCCCCGGTTTGCGTTCTCTTTTGTTTTCTCCTTTTTTTTACACACTTAAGCTAATTATACTGTAATATTTCATAATTCCATATAGTATCTTAATCTAATATTATAATATTGCAAATAATGTAAGTTAATAACCTTAGTTGTTGAGGCTTTAATAAAAATAAAAAATAATAATAAATTTCACGACATATTGAACATTTTAAACGTCATATTTATTTAGACTACATATCAAGTATAATATGTGACATAACGCAATACATTTTCGATCGATTATTTGAAGAAAAAACAATTTAATGGGATTTTTCAATATAAAAATAATCAAAAATAGGATTGGTTTTGTACATTTGTTATTGGATAATATGACAAAATAAAATAAAATTTGGGGAAAAGAAATATATAATATATACATAGGTATGGACGTTGCACTCGTAAATCTCATATAACATTTAATTCTTTAATAAACGTGACTGCGTGACAATCTCATTTACTGTCCTATAATATTTACAGTTTGTATACTCTAAACACTGATTAATATAAATCGAAGCGGCGAAGCTCTAAAGTATCTATCAAGTACAACAACCTTATTCGCAGTAAGCGTACGGTACGTTTGACATGTACGGTACGCTGCGTACCATACATGTCAATGGAGTATGGACCAGTGGCGCCGAACCCCACCTTCAGGTATTGTAAAAACAATAGCTCTAATGGGTGGGTGGTCGGGTGGTCCTCACTCCTCAGAGATTGGACTACATACGGTAATAGTTTTGAATAGTTATATATAGTTAAGACTCATTATAATTTATAAAACTATGTTCTTAGAGGTTGTAGTTGTCGTCACGCCAGTACTTTAGTGCCATTAAAGTATTGATATTGTGGCAACATAAAGTCGGAGAATATCAGCCAGAAAATTAATAATATATCTGCCAGAAAACTGTTTTCCTGAAAACGGCCAATTGGTTAAAAAGTCCAATTCTCATCTTTCACTCGATATTAAATCTATTCTATACTCTCCTTAGCCTTTCAGATATTATCTTCGAATTTTTGTGGTCTCCTGGACATGCCGGCGTATTGGGCAACGAGGAAGCTGACCGCTTAGCCGGGCCAACCAATACACTCGTTGACAATCCTCTCTCAAAATTCCTTCCTATGACATCCTTCCACATCTTCATCAATGTTTAAATAAAGCCTGGCAAGATAAATGGTCCTCTTCTTCTCTTCGCCTGGCCTCCTGGTACAAACAAATGTCCCCCACCATTCCAAAGTGTCCATGGTTTAACAATCTTCCTTTCTCTCGGTCACAAATTTTATTCTTTTCTCGCCTCAGGCTGGGACACAATCGGCTCCCATCCCATGGTTTTAATTTAGGTTTAAACAACTCTTCCTTCTGTACACGCCACGACGAGGAAAACAAATGCGATTTTCCTCATTTAATTTTCGATTGCCCCACATTCACTACAGAGCGTTCTATACTATTAAACAAATTGTCCAATCTCCATATTACTCCTCTCACCTGTTCTAACATTCTCAATCCTACATCCACTGAATTAATCCGTTGTCCTCGTAATTTCATATTTCCATTCAGCTGGTTTCGTCATTTAATTTTAACTTTTTCGCGTTTTTTTATCATTATTTTTATTTTATCTTTCTTTTTGATGTTTTTTGTATTTTTTTGTTGTTTGTTTGTTTTTGCGTTATAATTGTAACATCACATGTACATTATAGTAATAAGAAAATTAATTGTTGAGCTATCACAATTTTTAATTATAAGCTAATAAATAAAAGTTCGGGGCTTTTAATTTGAATTATTACTTATATATATATTATTATTTTAAAGTTTAAGTCACACTAATTTTTTACCAATTTGTATTTTTATGGAACACAATTCCATAATATGATATTACTTACTCGTTTTGATTGTTTTTATTTAAGTAAATATAGTATATAGGTACTACCATTGATTATATATTAGTAATATATACTCAATGGTACTCAGTAGCGTGCCCAGGAATTTTCAATGGGGGGGGGGATGTTATAAGTAAATAATAATAATACATTTTAACAAATTGTCATGGTAATACCAAAAACTCAAATGTTTATGTTTCAAGCTCTCCAAAATCGTTTCTAGCTTATAGTTGTGTACATTTGTAAATTGTTCTATTATAATCAAAGTGAATTTAAATTATAACACACTAATACCAAGTTGTTCAATTAACATAACATACGTTGTGTATAGTAAATGTTTATTGTCATAAGTAATAACTTTTTTCTAATAACTAATAAAAAGTATTAAGTAATGACTCTAAAACAGCTCTTATATCTAATAAGTTGTTTTCTGTAGGTCGGCAAAAAAGACAATGGGGGATATAACCCCTAACCTCCCCCCCCCCTGAGCACGCCACTGATGGTACTACAGACAATATTGAATGTTATAAGCAAAATATGTATTATTTGGGCCTTGAGGCCCCCACATGGCCACATTACATTCCGCCCATAGACCACCAAATACCTAAATCCGGCCCTGATCCCCCACCCCATCGAAAAATCATGTACGCGCCGCTGATTATATCCATTTATATTCATTTTTTTTTTAACGTTGGTGTGACTGCATTTTATCAGATTTCAATAATTCCATTATCAACTTTTTGTTTTCTGGCCTCCGCCCCGTCGGCCAGTACCGGTACGTCGTCGGTGTATCTTGTCGATCTCCGTTGATTTCCATTTTATGTATGACGTCACGTAAATTTGATCCGCCGGCGTTTTGTGCACCCGTTTCTCGAATGGTGGGGATACGATTCAGACACGACACGTTATTCGGAATTCCAAATATCCGACCATTTATCGTAAATCGAGATAGTGTTTGTACAAAATTCGTTTTCGTTTTTGGACGTTTATCGATAGGTTTTTTTTTTTTATACAAATCGGCGAACAGTACAGTACACACTACACAATAATATATTGTTATCGTTGATGATCGTATTGTTACGATTTAAAACGGTTTATTGTTGAAAGATGCTCGCATAGTGTATAAATAATAATTGATATTATTGACAATTTTTACTCGGATCGTAATATCGTATAATACCTGTGATTATTTTATCGTTCGTTTAATTAATCGTATTTTTAATATCAATCGAATTCGTATTTAAATATCTGTCGAGATGACCTGGGGTTTCGTCACTTGCGGGCCTAACGAGGCTTTGGTCATATCAGGTAAATCAAACGATTTTCAATTGTTAGACGAATACATTATAATTACATATGTCATTTACGTGCGAGTTACTTAGAAGGTCAGATTTTTTTAATTCGCGATTCTTGCGGTCCATGCGTACACATTCTTTTTTTTTTTTTCAAATAAAATTTATCGCGGTTCGAAATTGTGAGGCGTCCAGTTGCCCGACTGAACCTCCCATTTCCGCGTTAAAATATCGTTTACAATATATCCGTTTGGACGCACTCGAAACGTTTTCTGAATATTTTAAGACTTGATAGATTTTATTACAAAACGTTTAAAATATAAAAAAATATTCATTACTTTATTTCAGTAACACAATTTGTATGTGGCGTAAGATTAATTTTTTAGTACCCAAGCTCGACATTATTATTATTATTATTATTGATTATATTTTTGACAATAATTTCATTTATTTCAATTATACGTGATATATATTCTGTAGTAAGTAATATATTTTTGTAATATTTAATCAATGTATAAAATCAAATTTGTGAACAGAGTAAATAAAAAACAGTTTTAATGCAACTACCTAAGTATCTGTTTTTCAATTAAAAATTAAAAATATAAAATAGATAAAAAAAAAATATATATATATATATAAATTTTATTTTATACGTTCATTTTTTTCTTCTAGGATTTTGTTACACTAAACCAAATTTGGTACCGGGTGGAAGAGCATTTGTTTGGCCTGTTTTACAATATTGCCAGAGGTAAATATAAAAATACACGTAACACACCTTATGAACCTTTTGTAAAATTTAGTTAATGACAAATGCACATAATAATTAATGAGTTTAAAATATGTTTAGAATTTGTTTGAATACTATGACAATACAAGTTGACAGCCCCAAAGTATATACTATTCAAGGTGTGCCATTATCAGTTACTGGAATAGCTCAGGTATAATATTTTTAACAAATAATATAATAAAATGGTAAAACCTTGTTAGTACGCTTATGTTTAAAGTGTGTTATCGTGTAAATATACAGTACTCTGTTCCGTTGTATTCCCTTGACGCTGTCCCCACATTCTTTGTCTCCGTCTGTCTTACGGCTAATATAATACAATCGCACATCTCGTATAGAAAAAAAGGTTTTATTACGAGGACAAACACCATGTTCATCGAAACGTGTATTAAGAGGGTTTTACTGTGATTTGATCCATATAATGAGCAACCATTGAATTATTACAATTATTCATAATTAATGGTAATATTAAGGTTGAATATTTTATTTTTTAATATGTTTTAGGTTAAAATACAAGGACAAAATGAGGAAATGCTTTTAACGGCTTGTGAACAATTTTTGGGTAAACCTAAGAAAGAGATACAAGAAATTGCATTACACACTCTTGAAGGTCATCAACGAGCTATTATGGGTTCTATGACTGTAGAGGTTTGTTTGTTTAACATGTTGGCTGTTATTCAGTATGTTACCTACTATATACTCCGGAGGTTCGGTATACTATCTAAAAGTCTATAAGTTGATTCACACATTTTCCTAAAATTGTTTAAGTGATAAATATGGTTAACTGATTTGCAATATTTCTCAATGATTTATTTATCAAATAGACTTGATTCACCTCGGGTTTTTTTATTTTAGAGCAGTTATTTACTAAGCGCCACAGGCCTTCTGTAATTGAATATTAGGTTGGTATTAGTAGTAGTGTTGGCTTCAGTAATCGGATCAACAAAATGTTGTGGATGGTTAATAACTTAATGAATATATCCTTCTCTGTTTTTCAAGTTTGTAAGCTTATAAACTAGCCATTCATCTGAATGTACCTTCATGTATCTCACTTTTTATTATTATTAGTAATATGTCTCTATTTTGACTATTTACTACGGAAAAAAAATATTTTTCTACGACATTGTCGGAACATTTCCAGTACTTCAAAAACCTATACTTGAATTCCATAATTTCGAATTTTCATCGTCTTTACTCGTAAATTGACTATCTTAATCACCGTGGTGTAGATGCCCTCTAAGGTATTTTTTTTTTGCTTTGAAATATAAATTTATTTCACCTATTTGCACTATTTGACTACGTCCAGCTATCCCCTCTCCTCCAATGTTTAAATTAAAATCAATATTAATATGGCTATATATATATATATATATATATATGGACATAATAGTTTTACCATCCTGAATGTATACATTTTGTAGATAGATAATATTATATACTATATAGCTATATAGAAGGATACAATTGTGAACAACAGCCAAAGTATGTAATAAAATGTAATAGAAAATTGTTTATTACTTTTATCTAAATTATAATATATATATATATGTATAATTTAATTTTTTAATTTTAGGAAATCTATAAAGATCGAAAAAAGTTTAGCAAACAAGTATTTGAAGTTGCTTCTTCAGATTTGGTTAATATGGGTATAACTGTTGTGTCATACACAATAAAAGACATCAGGGATGAAGAGGTAATACTATATATATTTATTATTAAACTTTTTTATGTTTAAGTACATTGGTGAATTTACTTTTTTATCTTCCATACTCTGTAGTATATATTTAATTTTTGCTTAAAGATACAGTACTCCCTTGTTAACACAAATTATTAGATAATGTGAACTGGTTTTACCATCCCAAGAAAATCCCTGTACTTTAAGTTTGGGGTTTTTTTTTATTTCCTCGGTTTACATGAATTTTTCGGGTAACGCAAAACTCGAACAAATTTTTGGAACCATATTGTCGTTCTGTTAATTAACAATCAGAAAACTGTCATTTTTTTTATTTTTGTTAATTTATATGAGTTGATTTATAAAAAAAATTGTTTTAAATTTATTTAGTATATCAATGTAATAATGTAAAATAACCTTTATGTATATATATTTCTTATATGCATAATAAAAGTTGATATAAGTATTTAATTAATAATGTATTTTAATAACCTCCTCTGATAACGCGAATTCGTTCGTTTACATAATTTGTTTAACGCAAACGAATTTTTGTTAAGCGTATTGGTCTACACAAATATTTTTAACACGAACAAGTCATTTTGCAGTCTTGTCAAGTTCGTGTTGACGAGGGAGTACTGTAGAACAAATCTTTTGTTTTGAATATGCTATATCTAAATGTTTTATATTCTAATTATTAATTTAAAAAGTCAAATTGTGTGTATCATACAATAAAATGTGTATTATTTATTTTTTGGTAATACATTGTTTTTTTTAAAAATAATTCGCAAACAATATATAAATTATAGTATTTTTATGATAATGATAATTAATAAAAATCCTAAATTATTTATCATTTTGAGCAACTTTTAGGTTTAAAATCTGGTTCACACGGACTCACACGATACATGTCCTTGTGAACAGGCTAAACTTAACTAATAAGTAATGGTGATCATTGATGAATATTCACATTTTATTATTGTTAAATTTAAGTTAATATAATGATTAATTAAAAATAAAATTTAGGGTTACCTTAAAGCTCTTGGATTAGCTAGAACAGCAGAGGTTAAACGAGATGCTCGCATAGGAGAAGCAGAAGCAAGAAAAGAGACAACAATTAAAGAAGCAATGGCAGAAGAAGAAAGAATGGCAGCAAAGTAACAAAATTATTATTTTTATTATTAGTTTTAGATTAATAATAATAATTATTAGTAATGTATTGGTAAATATATTCAAAAGTATATGCACATTTTTAAATACTTAATTAGTAATGTGCAGTATTCGCTCCTCTTGAAAAATAAATGCATCTAAGTATTACAATATTTCCATTGTTCGTATTATATTCTGCTACTTTCATATTCAACCTGCAGTCTGATAAAATCAAAATTGTGAAGCTATATAGTATATAATATATTATTTAATTAAGTGTTCAATTTTAATTATTTGTGGTCATTGGTATTTGGTGCTAATCGGTTTTGCGTGTACACAGGGCAACTTGTTTTTTAAACAGAACTTCCTCATTTGGATAATCACTTTTTTTATATGTACATATATTATAAGCCAAATCAATGTTCCAAGTTAAAAATGACCACATACATTTTAAATTTTCAATTATTTTGTAACGGGATATATGCAAACAATTGCAAATAAAGATCTGGTTATAGGTATTTATCCTCCAGTATACCACTGGTCATTATGTAAATTAAATAACAAAAAACTTATTTGTGTTGTTATTTAGATTGATTAATGATACAGAAATCGCCAAAGCTCAAAGAGATTTTGAACTTAAAAAGGCAGCATATGATGTTGAAATTCAAACAAAGGTATAATATAATATAATTACGACCTAATTTTTTGTTTTCATTATATATATATATATATATATGATCCATAAATGGTAAAATAAGTATAATTATTTAAAGTATTTAAAAAGAAAAAAATAGAAATTTACCTTCAGTCGATTATATATGAAAGAATAATGTATTTATATACTTAACAAAAATCCCTTTATAATGTGGCATAGCTTTTTGTTTATATATTAAACTATAGTTTTACCTATTATTAGTATTTGTAAATTAAATAATTAATTAAACTCATAAATAAAGAAACATTTTCTTTACAATTAATACATTTTCATTGTTTTATACATTATATTATTGAACAAAATAATATGATAATTTAATTTATCTATAGAGGTAAGTGTTTAATTTTCCAATACTTAAACATTGTAGAATGCTGAAGCAGAACTAGCTTTTGAACTTCAAGCTGCTAAAACAAAGCAGCGCATAAAAGAAGAACAAATGCAGATTGATGTTGTGGAAAGAACCCAACAAATTGCTGTCCAAGAACAAGAAATTCAAAGAAGAGAACGCGAGTTAGAAGCGACAGTGAGAAGACCAGCAGAAGCTGAAAAGTTTCGGTAATGTAATTTTTTAGTTTTTTATTATAATAGTAATAGAAATATCGGCTTAAAATGTTAATTTAAGATTACTTATAAAATATAAGTATAGTCAAAACTTAGATTGTCTAACTCTTAAAAATCATTTGTACACACTATATTATTATAACAATGATCTTCAAATTGTTTTAATAATTTTTTTTTTTGCAACTCATTTTATCAGACTGGTAAACAGCATTCCTTCAATATAAAAACCAATTCATTTTTATTTATTTATTTTCATTTCATTTGCAGTGTAAACGAATTTTATTTCAATTATCGAAAGCATATCACAACCCTTGTCTCACTGGTTAAAAACCACTATACTGTTTTCTTTCTGTTGAATGATGATTGAAATAAACCAATCAATGTTGTACGAAATCATTTACAGACGTTTTTTAACCATGGTATTCTTCTTCTCACACTTCTTTTAGTCATTCGCTGTAATATTAATTGGAGTAGTTTGTTAATCTTTGATTATTTGTTATTTCTCATAATACCTATGTCCCATGTATTTTAACTCTTTAGTTTTTATTGTTGTCAACAGTTCTTTGTAATACCCTTTAGTTAATAATACGATCTGTCCAAGAAATATTTAGAATTTATCTATAAAGCTAAATTTAAAAAATTTTTCATTTTCTTACTTGTTGCCTTTAGATTCTAAGTTTCATTTCAGTACAGTAGTACAGACAACACATAAAACGTTAGAAGTCTCACTTTGTTATTTAAGGACAGATCATGGTGCCATGATCTGTATCTTCAATACTTCTATCAGTATCTTCAATACTTTTGACATTTCACAAAATGCTTCTCTGGCTCTTCCGCTTCTGCATATCATTTCTGTTGAATGATACCAATCTTTATTTATTATTATTCCAAGGTAACTATATTTTTGTACTGTTCTATTCGTTGATTCTTCTTAATTATTGATTGCTCCCTTTAAATTATGATACTTTGATATTAATATATTATCATAAATTTAATTTTCTTTGTGTTAAAGGTCAAACTATAATTCTCACTAATTTCGACTACCCTGTCTATTAATCATTGGTGTCTTATAATGTTATTTGAAAATATAGCTGTGTTATCAGCATACCTAATACTATTAAAACATTTATTATTAACTTTCATTTCATTATCAATTCTTTCCAAGACTTCTCGAAAGATGAATTTAAATATTGAATACTAGGAATGAGAGGGTGCAACCTAGTTTCACCCTTTGCTTAATGAAAATTTTCCTCTAAGAGCTCAATATCAATACATATGGGTGGAGTTGGATTCCAGTATAGTTTATTTATATCAATTCTAACTGTATTCAGTATTTCCATAAGTGTTTCACTTTATCGAATGCTTGCATGTTGTACAATACATGCATATTGTGTATGTGTTCAGATTAACACCCTGGACTCCTTGGAATAATATCTGTAAGCTAAACATATCTTTTCTAGTATATTTTACTATAGTATACTTTTTTAAAAATGTAGAAATTAGCGAAGGAAGTAAATTAAAATATTGTAAACCTTAATTACCAAAAAAAAAAAAAATGTTTATTTAAACCAAATAGTCAAAAATTTACCAAGTTTCAAGAAAAAACATCTATGAAACACTATCGTTTGTTTTTCACAAAATATTGTTTTACAAAAAAGTTATAGCTATTATAAAGAAATTTAATAATCTAACATTTTTGTTACACAATATTATTTTTACAAAAAGCATATGGAATCGTTCCAAAAATATTTTTCCCTTCAAATTTAGTAATAAGGGTTTAAACTCTAAGTGTATCTCAAACGCCAGTTTTAGAACTGCGTAGTAACAACATTATTTTGCCACCTATGTTGTTCGTTACATAAATATAGATAACTAATGTAGGGGCAAGTTCTTAAATCATTTTCATTCAATTTATATTACATGATTTACTCGTAATTAAAAACGTTAGTTAAATTGATATAATATGGAGCCATGTAATACAAAATAATATTAATTTATTTGTACTATTAACTAACGTTATTATGATGATTAAAATAGATTGGAGAAATTGGCTCAAGCAAATAAAACTCGAATTATATTGGAAGCTGAAGCCGAATCTGAGTCACTTAGGCTCAAAGGTGAAGCAGAAGCATTTGCCATCCAAGCTAAAGCTAAAGCTGATGCAGAACAAGCAATGAAGAAAGCAGAAGCATGGAGAGAATACAAAAAAGCGGCCATTATTGATATGGTTCTTGAAGCATTACCAAAGGTTAATTTATTTCAAACTGATTTTATTAATTTTCTAATTATTCTCATAAATAATTTGTTTTCTAAACATCGTTGTTAGCTTGCTGCTGAAGTCGCTGCTCCTTTTGAAAACACCAAGAAGGTGACAATGGTGGCCAGTGGTGAAGGGGACGTGGGAGCTGTAAGATTAACAAATGAAATTATTCAAATTGTTAATAAAGTTCCTGAAATGGTAACTACTCTGACTGGAGTTAAAATAAATGATGTCATGTAAGTATGTCTATGAAGAAAAAAAAAATAGTCAGATTTAATTTTTAAAGTATATTTTCAATAATTTTATGTCAAACATCAAATTAAATGTAAATGTATGTATATATTTTGTATGTAACACGTAAGTCATAAAATATTTTCCAATTAACAAAAACATAATACCTATGTAAATATATATGAGAATGCAAGACACAATTTAATACTGTTTAAATGTTACGTATGTCTTGTGTGTGTGTATTTTATTTATTTATTTTAACTTGTAACAGGAATATGTAAGAAAACGAGATGGACATTTGATCAACTTATTAGTATCGTTATATTTTTGATGCGTTTGACCTTATTCGTCTTCCTACGCTTCTCAAGTAAACAAAACCCATTATTATTTTTAATCAACCCTATTGCTTTACAAACACATACACATATAATCATTTTATATTTTTTTTTGTGCTAGTGTTCTACATTTTATATTATTACTACCTTATTATACCCATTTATATTTATTACTTCATTGTTGTATTTTGATTATTATTATTTATTAGGGCTGGGCAATTTTTATTTGAATTGACTGCAACTAATAGATAAAAAATTCAGTTGAATCAATTCAATGATTACAGCAAAATTTATAAATAATTGAAAACTTGTTTAATTACGGATTTATAAAAATCATTATTAAAAAAAGCTTTTTAAATTTAAATTTTACATGGAAATTAGTCAATTTTTTTTTTTTTTTTTGTTTACAAGATTAATATTTGTTATTAGACAGTCAATTAAATAAATCGTTCTGTTAACAATTATTTATTAATTAGACTTATATCAACAGTCGCCCACCCCTAGTTATTTATAATTTATGATTTATACCATAGATATTTTCTTCCAATAAAATGTAACATTTATTTATTAAGAAATAAAAATAGTGTTTGATGCTTTTGTTGCTGTGCTAGAAATAATTAATTGCTGGTACTATTAGAAATCTTATAGTTTTGTTTCGCTTTAGCTACAACCATTTTAGATACAACTTATTTCGAGCAAATATTGAATATGTTAATATTATACACTTTTTTCTAACTTTATTTTTACAAAAGTGTTTATATTTGAAATAATACAAATTATGTAACAAATAAATCAATGCAGGACTCCTGTTGTGTTTATTGAATGTGTTGTATTTTTCATTCACTTTATAGACAAAGCGTTTTTTATTTCAGTTTGAACATGTAATTTGTACAGTTAACTATTGACCTCAACTAATACCATGTTTAAAATAATATATATATATATATATATATATATATATTTACTTACCTAAACATATTTTAGTAAAAATCAATTATTTTAACTTTCTAGTTAAAATTATATAACTCGTGGTTATAAAACAAATAATATGAATGAAGTAGGTATATAATAAATGAGCAACAAAATAAGTGTCATTACAAAATATTGTTAGTACTTAGTGATTGTCAAAATGTACTCAGCGCAGTCACATCTATTTATGAAAGTTATAGGGGTGTGCTCAGAGTTTTGGGCTAGATGCATTTGAACTAAGTCCATAGTACATCAAACGACATATATACATAATTTTTTTTTTATCGTATTGGTATACAATATCGGAACTACTATTACCATCTATTTTCCAACGAAAAATGGTTACACTATATATGTAATTTATTATACATAATTTTGTTATGTATAATGGGCCAAATCCAACATCACCAAGTGCCCTAACAGTTTTATTTTGTTTTTGTCCAGGTGAATTTGGATGTGACCAATGTCATTTAGTCAAATTTCATGTAATTTTTAATGCTATAGTTTATTATGAAAATAAAAATAATTATATAATCAGCATATTACATAACTTATGAAATTTAAGTACATTTCGTATCTTATGTATTTATGTACTATTAAAAATATTTTACCACATGGAAGTGTGGAAAAGCGGTGGAGACGAAACGTCTCGCTGATAGATAATCCAGAATTGAGAGTCCCTGGTTTCAAGCTTCTATGGACAACCTTGAATAGAGTCAGAACGGAATAAGGCAAATGGAATTACTTGATTCGTAAATGAGGCATTCAGAATCCCTCCTTTGTGCTTGCGGTGTGCAACAAACAATATATGGCATATTGTCGATACGAGCCTGCAAGCTCATTTCGATGGAGAATTGGAGAAACTGTACAGAGCGGAAACGGACGCAGTAAAATGGCTAAAGAATCTGGTGATAAAATTATAAATTGTAAGTTACCAAGTTTATCTGTTATATCTTATGTTTTATGTTATATTTTACGCTATATCTTATATATTTTATATTTTATTTTTATATATATATTGTTTTTTTTTCATTTTTCATTTCATTGTATTTAATTAACTAAGCCGATTACGTCGTATGCAAATAATAATAATAACGAATTGTGTGCACCTATAGAAGCCGATTTGCGTGAATTATGTTTTGTTTCCATGGTTCTTTTAGATTTTTGGAATGTCGTTCTAATTATTATTATTGTAGTTTTTGGGATTAATCATGCTGCCCATTGTGGTCTGACGTTTCGGAACCATTGCAGGTTCCATCTTCAGAGTACTTAATATGTGTTTGACAACACAATAATAATAGCAGTTTAATCCACGAAAGCTTAATAAATTCATGGCGTTCTAAATTTTGGGCGAAGTCTCAGAGATTAAATAATTTTTCACACGAGTAAAATTATGACGATTCAAAACACCTATGAATGATTTTATTGTTCTTCAAATATCAGCTCGAGTTTCTGAGTGGAAATAATATCAGCCCAAGCTTCACTATTTTTGTTCGTTTGTCCCCACATTATGAGGCCGTGGTCCTTGACGACGTCAATTTTCATATTTATAAATTTTACCTGACGGTTCGATGAAAAAAATTTCTTTTAACAAGGACATCTTTACAATACAAGAGCCACTGTAAAAATAACCAATCGAACTTATTATTCTCTTAATATTCTTTTATTATTTGTATCTTGTATTAAAAATGTAATTTCACCAACCAATAATTTAAAAACATTATTTTAATAAATGTTTTGAAATTATTAACAACAATTAGTAGGTATATGTTTTATTAGATTTTAATACATAAAAAAAGAACATTTTACATTTTCAGATATACAAAACACAATTTTTATTTTTTAATATTTGTCCTTATTTTTTTTTGGTGGAAAACTCAAAAAAGTATCTTGAAAATTTATGTTTTGTAAAACGTCGTATTCGACGTACAATCGTTCTTGTGTCATTGAAGATCGATGACAGTTTTTCATAAGTTTTAATTTTGAAGATTTTAGGGCCCGTAAAAGAAGCGGGGTTCATAGGCGATCGCCTAATGGGTTAATCCGGCACTGGTGCAAACAATTAATAATGTAATCGTGTTCAGCTGAAGACATTTAAAATGAAAATATAAAACTTTTTTAAATTTGAATTTTCGTTAAGAATATTTATCCAATTTGATTTTTAACGAGGCCGATAAAATCAAAAACAAAATATCAAGCAGTTATAATAGTGGTATCTTCATCGATTTATCTATAGATTAGACGGCAAGTCAATCAATCATTGGAAGGTGGGGTGACAGACATAATTATGAGAACTCAGTAGACTTTTCATTAATATACAAGTGAGAATACAAACATTAAAATAGTCTCCAGATTGTAATCGCCTTTTAGTGACTACAAATGTGCGTTTAAGTTTATTTTAAATATTTGTGTATTTTATTATTTTCATAATACTAATAAAGAAAAAAAAAAATTATTTTTCTTTAATTATTCATTTAGTTGTAATTTGTATAAAACTAACGATTAACTAAAAACTAATAAATATTTATTACTTTTATTTAATGTACTTGTATAAACAAATTTTAATTGAATCAATAATTAGATTTGAGTATTATTTACTGACAAATTTGATTTATGATAGTAAAACAATGTAAGGCATCAAGGCTGCTACTTCATTAACTAATTAAATAAGCGAGAAAAAGTGAGTAAAAATAATATAATAATAATATTTCAATACAATTTTTTAAATTCATTGTAAAACTAAAACTTATGTGCCTACAAAATACAAATTTACTTTAATGGTATCTAATTATATTAGATATAGATTATGATATTAGTAATCGAACTGAAAATACTAGTGAATATTGGAAATAAAGTTCTAATTTTTCAAGAATGTACAAAACCAATGACAAACCTAACGAATAATTATTTTATAATTTTAGCAAATATAGTAATATGTTTGACTTCATATGTTTAGAATATTTTACTATTCAACTGTTTGAATGCGAAATTAATAATAAATATTTTAATCACTACAAAAATATAAAATTATTGTAATTAGAGTATATCCAGGTTTTAATGAATGCGTATAACATTTGGTTAAAAAAATGAAAAATTAACCAAGTAGCAGCCCAGTGTTAATGATTTTTTTCTTTTGTAATTAGTAAAAAATGTAGACATAGAGATATTTTAAATGTTCAAAACCTTTTATTATTTATATTTAATTAACATTTTACCATGTAAATTATATTAATATTTAAACTATATGATTATTATTATACAATTTTTTTTTTTTTTTGGTGACAAATTTTTATTTTATCTTTTATTATTCTTAAGAATATAATAAAATCTTATTATAAATCGTATTAAAATAATGTATCAGAAACACGAAGAAAATGACGCCATTTCATTTTCTTTTATTTTGTTTTCTATTGTTGCAGTGCCTAGAAATGACAAAAAAAAAAAAAAATAATAATAATAATATAAATATTTTCTAATATTAAAATTGCATTTATTAAATATTAATTATATAAATGTATATATATTTTTTAATGTTTAATAATGATGTTCACATAGAGTAATGGATAAACCTGAATGTCGAAATTTAATTACTTTGCAATTAGTTGAAATTTGAATGAAATAAAACAGTCTTTATGGCATGAGCAAACACTTAGTATTTACCATAAAACAATGAAAATTATGTATGTATTCTATTAATAATAATATAATGAAAATAAATACACGCATAATAATAATAATAATAATAATAATAGATATTATTAATAATTTTATTCCCACGACTTTTCTATTTGTCGAGGAATTTTATTATACTTAATAAAATAAATTAAAATAAATAAAACTAAGTTTTTAAACCTAAATTGCATAAGTCTTATTAATAATTGTTACACTGTTTTATTTATATTAGATTACTAAGAACAATTTTACATTTTCGAAAAAAATAATTTATATTTAAGCAAAATTCAATGGAAATCTTTTTAATGTATTTATATTATTTAAATTTTAATCATAAAATGGTTTTCAGATTAAATTTGAATAAAATTAATTATATTAGCTTAACATAGTACTTATCAATCTTCCAAAGTTAAAAGAAAAAACTATATAACTGGAGTACTTATATAAATGCCTTGTAAAATTCATTAATTTTTTTTGTACAAATTGAAATGTATCAAATTTTAGTTTACAAAATAAATTAAATATATAATTATGTTTGTGATCTTTCAGTACATTTTCATTACCACAAATTGCGCTTAAAATTATAATTTTAGTTTTATTAAAATATAATCTGTGAATTAAGTTTAATTTTAATCTAACTCAATCTAAGTTAATTCATTAAAACTTACAGTGTAAAATCATTTACGGAATGGTAAATTTTAATCAATTCATTAAGAAAATATATATTATTCACTTATATATGTTATTAGCTAAATTTATGTTTTGTAAAACGTCGTATTCGACGTACAATCGTTCTTGTGTCATTGAAGATCGATGACAGTTTTTCATAAGTTTTAATTTTGAAGATTTTAGGGCCCGTAAAAGAAGCGGGGTTCATAGGCGATCGCCTAATCCGCCTAATGGGTTAATCCGGCACTGGTGCAAACAATTAATAATGTAATCGTGTCCAGCTGAAGACATTTAAAATGAAAATATAAAACTTTTTTAAATTTGAATTTTCGTTAAGAATATTTATCCAATTTGATTTTTAACGAGGCCGATAAAATCAAAAACAAAATATCAAGCAGTTATAATAGTGGTATCTTCTTATCTATAGATTAGACGGCAAGTCAATCAATCATTGGAAGGTGGGGTGACAGACATAATTATGAGAACTCAGTAGACTTTTCATTAATATACAAGTGAGAATACAAACATTAAAATAGTCTCCAGATTGTAATCGCCTTTTAGTGACTACAAATGTGCGTTTAAGTTTATTTTAAATATTTGTGTATTTTATTATTTTCATAATACTAATAAAGAAAAAAAATTATTTTCTTTAATTATTCATTTAGTTGTAATTTGTATAAAACTAACGATTAACTAAAAACTAATAAATATTTATTACTTTTATTTAATGTACTTGTATAAACAAATTTTAATTGAATCAATAATTAGATTTGAGTATTATTTACTGACAAATTTGATTTATGATAGTAAAACAATGTAAGGCATCAAGGCTGCTACTTCATTAACTAATTAAATAAGCGAGAAAAGTGAGTAAAATAATATAATAATAATATTTCAATACAATTTTTTAAATTCATTGTAAAACTAAAACTTATGTGCCTACAAAATACAAATTTACTTTAATGGTATCTAATTATATTAGATATAGATTATGATATTAGTAATCGAACTGAAAATACTAGTGAATATTGGAAATAAAGTTCTAATTTTTCAAGAATGTACAAAACCAATGACAAACCTAACGAATAATTATTTTATAATTTTAGCAAATATAGTAATATGTTTGACTTCATATGTTTAGAATATTTTACTATTCAACTGTTTGAATGCCAAATTAATAATAAATATTTTAATCACTACAAAAATATAAAAATTATCGTAATTAGAGTATATCCAGGTTTTAATGAATGCGTATAACATTTGGTTAAAAAAAAGTGAAAAATTAACCAAGTAGCAGCCCAGTGTTAATGATTTTTTTCTTTTGTAATTAGTAAAAAAATGTAGACATAGAGATATTTTAAATGTTCAAAACCTTTTATTATTTATATTTAATTAACATTTTACCATGTAAATTATATTAATATTTAAACTATATGATTATTATTATACAATTTTTTTTTTTTTTGGTGACAAATTTTTATTTTATCTTTTATTATTCTTAAGAATATAATAAAATCTTATTATAAATCGTATTAAAATAATGTATCAGAAACACGAAGAAAATGACGCCATTTCATTTTCTTTTATTTTGTTTTCTATTGTTGCAGTGCCTAGAAATGACAAAAAAAAAAAAAATAATAATAATAATATAAATATTTTCTAATATTAAAATTGCATTTATTAAATATTAATTATATAAATGTATATATATTTTTAATGTTTAATAATGATGTTCACATAGAGTAATGGATAAACCTGAATGTCGAAATTTAATTACTTTGCAATTAGTTGAAATTTGAATGAAATAAAACAGTCTTTATGGCATGAGCAAACACTTAGTATTTACCATAAAACAATGAAAATTATGTATGTATTCTATTAATAATAATATAATGAAAATAAATACACGCATAATAATAATAATAATAATAATAATAGATATTATTAATAATTTTATTCCCACGACTTTTCTATTTGTCGAGGAATTTTATTATACTTAATAAAAATAAATTAAAATAAATAAAAACTAAGTTTTTAAACCTAAATTGCATAAGTCTTATTAATAATTGTTACACTGTTTTATTTATATTAGATTACTAAGAACAATTTTACATTTTCGAAAAAAATAATTTATATTTAAGCAAAATTCAATGGAAATCTTTTAATGTATTTATATTATTTAAATTTTAATCATAAAATGGTTTTCAGATTAAATTTGAATAAAATTAATTATATTAGCTTAACATAGTACTTATCAATCTTCCAAAGTTAAAAGAAAAACTATATAACTGGAGTACTTATATAAATGCCTTGTAAAAATTCATTAATTTTTTTTTGTACAAATTGAAATGTATCAAATTTTAGTTTACAAAATAAATTAAATATATAATTATGTTTGTGATCTTTCAGTACATTTTCATTACCACAAATTGCGCTTAAAATTATAATTTTTAGTTTTATTAAAATATAATCTGTGAATTAAGTTTAATTTTAATCTAACTCAATCTAAGTTAATTCATTAAAACTTACAGTGTAAAATCATTTACGGAATGGTAAATTTTAATCAATTCATTAAGAAAATATATATTATTCACTTATATATGTTATTAGCTAAATTAAAGTAAAATGATATAATTGATAATTTTGGAATTATTTACATTTGTTTATAAAGCTCGACGTCTACAACCCACAAAGATAATTTTCATTGGTTTTATAGAAAACATTTCATGTCAGTTTATTTTATTTGAAATAAAAAACAAATTAGAATTATTGTAGAATCTATGTAAAAATTTATTTTTTTTTCATTCAGTTACACATACATATTTTCAGTCTTAATTGTTCAAATAGTAATAATGTATCAATATAACTATTTGGTTGTCTACGATACCACTTTTTTACGAAGTACAGATTTAAACAAACACTGTGCATGTTAAAGCCCTTGTAAATTGTAAAGTCGAGTTTAATTAAAATTAAATTAAATTTTATTTTTTATAATTCATCAAGTATGCGACAATCATAACACCACCACTTAGAGCTATAACTCCAATTCCTAAATTTCTCAAAGGATAGAACCACGACCTTTTGATTTTTTCCCATTTTTCCTGCTCTTTCTGTTTTCTTTTCATTATTATTAATTTATCCGCCATAATTTTTGTTTTTTCTGCCTCTTCTTCGATTTTATTCTTATTACGCTCTTCTTTGGTATTTGTTGTATCCATATGCCTAATACAAATAAATTACAAAAAACGTAATTAAATATAAAGATTTTTTTCGAAAAAATGATGATTGAATATACTCGTTAGAATTAAATAAATCGAGATCTCTTTTTGGCGGTAATGGAGGAGGAGTTGATTCATTTTCATCGCTGTCAGATTCTGATACTAAAGATTCTTCATCCTCATAATTATCTTCATCTTGCTGTTTTAATGATTCCATGCGAGGGGGTGGTAAAGGAGGCGCCTCATTACTTAATTCACTATCACTACTTTCACAGTCTGATCCGCTTGTATGATTGAATGCATAATCTAAATTAGGTAAATTATCCTAAAACATAGGCACATACATTTTTATATTACATTAATATATTCATAGTTAATAAAATAATAATTAAAAACTTTCAAGGAACTTAATATGAATAATTTAAAAAAAAAAAAAATTACAATGAAGGAAAATTATTTATTTAATTCTTAAACACTTGTTTTTCATTTTCACACAATTTTAATGGCAAAGTAAAATATACAATAATTTTTGTTAAATAATAAATATTTACCTCGTTGTCTGCTTCCCAATTAGAATCAAGAGCCTCAATAACACTTTGGTAAACAAATCGCAATTGTTCTGGAGCCTGAACAAGTCCTAAACGACATTTTCTCATTTCCACCAACAATGTACGTATGTGAACATAATTTAAACCTTCTGATGTGTGCATCTGAAACGTTTTAATAATTTACATTTAGTATATACTAAATTTAATTCTTATACTTTCATTTTTTCACTTTTATAAGGCAAGAATCTATCAAACAAAATGTCCCTGATCGCCCTATTCCCGCAGAACAGTGAACGACAGCTGGTCCATGAGATAGACTAAGGCCACCACTACGTCTGATATCTCTAAGAAATCGTAAAAAAGGTGTAGGAGTTTTAGGTACTCCAAAATCTGGCCAATCAGTATAATGGAAATGGTAAACCTCACGAGATTCTCCAGAGTTTAAATCATTTAGCCTGCAAAACAAATATAATTTAGAAATTAAAATTAAATTAAAAGATTAATCCATACTTCAAAATGCTGTGCACATAAAATCCATGATTAATTTTAGATATAAATTCAACAGACAGACCAACATCATTCCAAATAAATTTATCATTGTCTTTTCTTTTCTTTGGCCAATACTGATGACATTTAAGCTTTGAAAAAAAATTATGTAATTAAATTTTAATTATGCACCTATAAATTAAATTTTAAATTTATTAATTTGAAGTATCTTACTTTTTTCTTTTCAATGACTTTGTTTAACATTACAATTGCTTTGGTATTTTGTTCCCATACCATGAGCCAAAAATGTGGAGTACTATTTTCTAAGGGCCCTTGAGTAAGTATATATTGTCTTTCACAATCACATACCTATGTAAAAGTATATATTTAATTTTAAGTATAATATACTTAATTTAATAAAATAAAATAAATATTAATCTTACCTGTACAAGATTTGCATTGATGTAAGATGTATCTCCTCTTTTTAGAATAATTCTAGTTTCATCATAAGGAGACACATCTTGATATCTATTTAGTACCTTATTCTGAGGCTTCTTTGCTTCATCTGATGTTTTTTTAATTTTTGAACTTTCTGCTTCCACAAACTATTAAAAAATTATAAAAGTAAGTAATTGGTTTTATCTGTAAATCTAATTCAATATAATTATTATTAAAACACTAAAAAGCAACAATTAATCATAATTCATAGTTTAAAATTAAATTCTTATTAGTAATTAATAAACTAATTTAGTTACACTTGGTTTTACTTCAATTAAAATTATTTAAAGGATACAAATAGATTTTTGTAGAAAATGTTTTCAATTAAAAATAAAAATCATATTTTTCTAAATTATTATTAGTCCTATAATTAATGAATTAATTATTATTACTTTTATAATTAATTAATATTGGCTAATAACTAGTGGTTTTATTTATTTATTAATAACTTATTAATGGGCAAAGCCCAATATCATTAATAATAATTTTTTTAACGACATTACATACAATAAAACAAAAACAAAATATAAAAATGTATACCTATTAAAATTAAAATGGTTTGGCATATTCATTCGCCAGTCGCATAACATGATGGATATGACTAATTTACAGCGTAATTAGTAGAATGAAGAGACAAAAAAAAGAAGAATATAGATATGTATTGAATGAAAAGGAACTTTAAAACTTAATTGAGAAATTAATGATGCAGCATTAGATTCATCATCTATTAGTTTATGGAGGAACATGGCTGATTTCAACTCTTCTATCAAATAATAAACTAAGTTTAAGTTTGGACATCACCAAGGAATAATAATGAGGGGGTTGAGAGTTCAAATGAAGGATGCGAGATACAGAGGATAAATATCATCTTTGAACTTTCTCTAACTGAGAGGATTCTGATCCAATTTAAGAATTCCAAAGAGAAAATGAATATTCTAACAAAAATAAAAAAGTAGAATACTTAACAGTTTAAACTCCTTAGAAGTATGGATTACGAAATCTAGTAGTTTAAACATAAATAGATTTATAGTAAAAGGAAAATATATTAGATATGGCCACATATTAATTGAGTCATCCCAAAGGACATCATGTGAAATGCTGTTACTATTCTTTCGCTTACGAACCAAAGTACTAGAAAGAACAAGGGTTCATTTTTAGCATAACTTTTGTCTGACTTAAAAATGCATTATAACATTTTAATTTTCACTAGAACTGAGCTCTTAGGTAAGGAAATTTAGTATAATCTTTATGACTGCGTAAAGCTTGGCATGCATAGCTTTTTGCAATATTACTGTGGATTTCAAGTTTTGTAAATCAGCCAGGCTTGAAGTTTACTTCTGGAACGAAGTTAATTATACGATAATGCAAAGCATCATATACTACATTAGTAGCTGAATCAATACCCATCATTTTAATAGTTATATAGTCAAGTCAAACAAATTAAAAAATGTACAAATTATAGGATAAGAGGTGCAATGGAAACCAAAATATTTATGAGAATTATCAAGATATTATTTTGTTTTATAATGATATTCTGAAATTAATTTTTAAAATAATAATAACACATCAATCGAAAATTCAATATTAAAAAAATTTATATTAATATCACACAAATATAGGTGCGTTACCCTGGCACCTTTAAGTCCATATATTCCTAAAAATATTATTTCAGGTCTTAGTAACTAATTAGTAACTATTCGAAAGCATACATTTTGAATTTCTAACTTAGTCCTTGCCCCCAAAAACTATTCTTTTAAAACCGTTCGATGCGATAATGTTACACTAGCGCCCATAAATCGAAAAATCTACTTTACCACTTCAAAATTATGTAATCCAAAATACAAAACTTTCAGTGTAATAATGGATTATACGAGTAGAAACATTGTATCAGTTTCAATTATAAGAATAATAAGAATTTTCGTAGGACCTGTTATCAGAACTTAGCATATACGACTTTTTCACATTCAATGATTCAATTTTTCCTGTTAGTTCGTGTTATAGAAATTATTTATTACGGACTGTAGATTAATATTATGCTGTTAAAAAAAAAATATATATATGCAGTATTAATATATTATTTTGCATTTAATTTCACGTGGACTAATTCAATATGTTATTTGTCCGTATTTATTAGGCGAGTTTTAGTATAATTTAGTTTATGTATAATATATATAATAGAACCATATTTATAAACTTCTTATTTTTAATATAATTATGTCCAATGTGAAATACACACATAAGAATATGTATACACGTAAGACATGTAATACATTATAATATATGCATCTAGTTTTATACTTAGTACATAATTTTGAAGTCGGCAAGTAGATTTTTCGATTTATGGGTTCTCGTGTACCGTTATCGCATCGAACGGTTAAATAAAAAATTTTTTTTTTTGGGGGAGGGGGGATGGGACAAGGACTGTTACGAATTCCAAATTTGTGGTTATGAACATGTGGATTTTGGGGTGCCAGGGTAATGCACCTTATAAATATTATTTATGAAACATAGTTCAAAGTTCTGCAGTGTTTAATGTGAACCATCCAATAAAAAAAGAATTTTAAGTAATAATTGGGTAGAAAAAAAGAAGATTGAATTCCTAGGAAAATAAATAAAAAAATAAAAAAATTTTAAATTAACAAAAGTTGTTAGGTATTATGATATTTTTTTCCCAAAAAATACATAATAATCATTGTATATACTGATGACAATGTTACTGTAGCGGTGGCAGTAATTTTGTAAACATTTTTACTTAATTAATAAAAGTTTAATTTGAGTTTTAATATATTGTAACATTGTCTACATTTATTAGACTAATAGGTTTAAAATTCAAATAAAATAATTGTTTCCTTTTTCTTTAAAAAACATAATAAATTATAAAATAAACTATTAAACGATTCATTATAATATTCATAATCAAACGAAACGCCAAATGTGTAAAACACGGGCAATAATAATCGGAACTTTGAAAACATTTTATACATAGTAAGTTGACTATGTACATGCACATATCATATTAGCTATTCAATTTAGATAGGTGAAGATCAGGGGCAGGTCGGGTCGGCAGGACACCGGAAGGTTTCCCAGCATTGTTAATTATTATTATAATTCTGCAAAATTAATTACTCATTTTAAAATATTCAATAATAGTTTTAAATTTTCATACAGGTAGATATAAGTTAAAATATATTTACCGAACACAACAGAATTAAGATTAGAATTTAATGTATCAAAATGCGTAAAAATTAAATTTGCATAAATTCCAATGTTTATCGTAACAAAAAATAAAAATTGTACATAATTGGGGAAACATACATACATTTCTCTCTCTTCAATGCAATACGGTTGCTGACACTTTCAACAACGGCATGGCTTATTTGTATGCATTTCAAAAACAACGTTATTAGAAATTTGTCGATAAAAATATATTATTTCGTTTTGTTCATTCATTAAGTTGGTATTAATTATTAGAAGGGTCGGGATTTTGATGTAATGATGTTGTTATTATTGTTTTTAATATTTTTTTTTTTGGGGGGGGCCGTCTACACAGTATTTTTCCAGGCCGAATTTACCTCCCAATTGTCACCGGTGAAGAATCATACACATTACTTTGATCGACACTTAAAAAATGATAGCAAACAAAATGTATAGGTACAAGACAGTAAATGTACTTACTCTAAACGTAATGTTCCACATGTGTTTCGATTCTATGTCGTTAAACTCATCCGTCAATCTCTTTTTTACTTGTTGGTCAGTATGCATATTGACTTGATAAATCTTAAAACACAATATTCAAAACGTTACTTATCCGAATCCATTGAATAATATTTCGAATGACGATAATTTGTATAGGTACGATATAGCAAGTAGGTACATACGAGTCTGGTTGTGTGGGAGACGAATACTGGTGAAGACAACACTAACTATATTATTCAAACGCAAAGTATACAATATATTATTTATAATTTTATAATGTAAATAAATATCATAAAAAAATAATAAAAAAACTAAATTAACAATTTCAATTACCTACCGCTGCAATCAATAGCGTTCTGAAATACAATTTTTTTTTTTTTTTTTTTTTTTTATCAAAATATTTTATACATTCATAACCCGGGGGTTGTTATCATCATCAGTGCGAACCGCTCTACAAACCGTGTCGGAGGAATATTATCGAATACGAATAGTCGTCGAGTCGACATAATATTTGTTTATGCTCTCCATCGCACGGCCTAAAAAAAGATAAGGTCTGACCACCGCTTGTGTTCGTCGGTATTCCGCTTAATGTCTACGGTTTTTAGTTCCAGTTTCACTCACGACGCGCTGACGATTTGTGAAATACAAACCCGATATTGTAACAATTATTTAATTTAAAAAGTACTTCCTCTAATACTTGTTCTGTTTTTTTTTTTTACTTCTTTCTTAACAGTTTAATATTTATTTTAAAATTTTTTTTTTTTTTTTTGGTATCACAACCAGTTAAGGGGATTGAAAGCGGGTATTTTCTCTCTTTGTCTTACACACATGAAACATAGCAAAATAGACGTTTCGTACTTCCAACGTACCGATCGATCTATTGGTGCGATAAGAAATTTGAAAACAGATTTGAATTCCTCGTGAATTTTACTACAAAACGACTTTCCCACTTTTTTCATTTTTTTTTTTCATAAACCATTAAATAAAATTAACCGAATAAATTTAAAAAAAAAAAATTATTAATAATTCATTTTTGAAGGTCTTAAAAAAAAGAAATAAAAAAAGTGGGAAAATTTTGCCGTGTTTCATGTGTGTAAGACAAAGAGAGAAAATACCCGCTTTCAATCCCCTTAATCCTAAATAAGCACAGAAATATTAATATGTCTATGTAAATAAGTAAAAACCAGTAGCGCTTTTGTGTATGTGCGAGAAATCGTTTGAACTAAATCGTGGATGGAAGACGTTTAATAGGCGGAAGGCGCGGTGATTAGAGAGTGAGTGGTGTATAAAATGATGGTATGCGCGTGGGAGAAAGAGCCGATTTTCCGTTTCTTTTTCATGGACGAGTAAATTCCAATATTTATTTTTCGAATTTTTACGCAGGCCGTAGTAAACGCGATTATAATATTTCATGATAATGATAATAAAATAAAATAAAACCAATAAGAGTAATATGAATCGCTTGTTCGCTTGCTTGTCGTCGTTGACTATGTTAATATAGTTAGTTATTAGTTGTTGTTATGAAAGTACAAAACGGCTGAAGATGCTGCGTGAAATGTACGTGGTTACGATTTACGTGTGTAGAAGACAGGTGTGGGATACACGGCGAGTGTGAATCGGACGAGCGGACAACGAAAGATCATTGTAAAATATCCACAATATTGTATTGTTCGAGAATGGAGGTGTTGCGAATACGCTGTAAACAGCACTGTACACGTTCCGGTCGACAATTCGGAATTATCGACTGAAATTGTTTTGGCCACTTGATGTAACAATTGTCATGGCGAACGTACAGGCCGCAACGGTCAGAAACATTGCTCGACATCGATATCTGGTCTATTTGGTCGTGTGGATTTGTGTTTTCTTCCCAGGTAACATTCTCATAGTCTGTCTGCCGTTAATAAATCGCGCGTTTCAACTAATCCGGACAAACTTTTAGCGTTGTATTTTAAGATATCTGACGACCACTCTGCGTCCGACAGAAGTACCGTGAACGTGTCTGAGAATATTGCATATAGGTATAGTAAGCCAGTGACTAGGATCGATTACAAGGAACTGACCAAAGTATGCAATCCTTCGCACACGATTGAACCTGGAGACGAAGGGGATATTGGTATTTAGATAACTCGGCGTTATTTCTATTGCGTTTTGTTACATTTATTAATTGGGCATTGATTTTAGGCTTGTTGAACAATAGTCTGACAATCCAAGGAGTAATAATATTGACCCGTCACGGCGATCGTGGACCAATGAATCACGTTCGAAATATGGCTGAAATCGATTGTGGCACGGTATCCGATCGGGAGTACACTGGCTACGTGCAATTTTTGCAGAACATTTTTTTTAACATATCTTTACAATTTTTAGGACCTTTCCACGGATTTCCGTTATACCCTTCGCAAAACAACTGTTCCATAAGCCAACTAACCCCAGTCGGAGTGTCTCAAATGCTGAAGCTCGGACGCATCTTGCGCACTGTGTATTTGCCTTTGCTTAGAGTTTCTAGTTCCGACGACATAATTGTATACAGCACCAAGTACAGGCGTACGTTTCAGAGCGCATTGGCATTTCTCTATGCAATCCTTTCACCTGATATAATGTCTAAAGTCACGTTTAAGGAAAGTGATAGTTACAGTTATTGTTTTGACCATTGCGCCTGTTCGAATGTCAATGATTTGCTGCTAAAAATCAAACAGTCGTCAGTAAAACGGCTAAAAAATCGTATGGTCATAGAAAAAATGTTGAAACGCATGCACAGTGTTGTGCACCTGATGTTCAGTAGCGTACGAGTGGACCCATACCTACTTAGAGATTCAGTTATGTCTTATGTTTGTCATGGATCACCATTGCCTTGTAATCGAGACAGCTGTGTGACA
Source organism: Slavum lentiscoides (assembly GCA_032441835.1). Lineage (NCBI taxonomy): Eukaryota > Metazoa > Arthropoda > Insecta > Hemiptera > Aphididae > Slavum > Slavum lentiscoides. The sequence goes on from CM063706.1 coordinate 30,126,241, forward strand.
GTCGACGATGTTGTCCAACTGTTCACTTACTTGGACTGGGACTTGGAACATTATGCTAAACATGGATTATTGCGAAAGTATGGGCTACTCAAATCGTATGGTTTCGCTTTGGACTTGGCCATGAACCTGTTGAAAATGGTGTCTGAAGGCAAACCGCGTTTGGTTCTATACTCGGGTCATGACTTAACTGCTCAGTACTTATTGGCTGCACTTGGTATTCTCAATGTGCAGACCATGTCGCCACACTACGCGTCCCGCCTGGTGTTTGAGGTATACCGTAACAACACAATTAACACCTCTTACCCTGGAAGGGACTTTTATTTCAGAGTTATTTTCAACGGCAAAGACGTTACTCAATTTGTGTTGTTCTGTAATGGTGGCTGGCAAGATGGGGTCTACCTGTGCCCTATAGAGTCTGCAATTAGATTTATACACGACGATTACTTCACCATTTTCAACGCTTCGAATTACAAGGAAGCGTGTAATATGCGTCCGTGACTTTGATAATATCATTTTACATTTAAGTCATATTCTCATAAATCACATCGATGTCGTGTCAACATATTTATAAAATTTGAAAAATTATTTTCCCCTATTGTTGCATTGTGTTTTCTATTATTTTTCCACCATGTGATCTTTAACAATAAAATAGATCTCTTATATAATTATTTCGTTCCTTGATCTCTTGTACGCAGTATTTTCAGTGACATAATCGATTATTTGAAAAACCTCATATTGTATTATAAGACTGTTAATACATTTAAATTGGTTTGCAATATTATAAGCTAAAAAATTATTATATTGTAATATGATATAACATTAATTAATAATTATACTATTACCTACTTCTAGTCCCTTGTCATTTTTTTTATAAATTATGAATTTTTTATATTTTTTGAGTTTATAGTTTATTCTTTATTTTATAGTATTGATTGTATTATATTTTTACATTATTATATCATATACATACAAATATATATTGTATATCTTGTAACAGATCAATAATTGATCAAATTATTTGAGTATTTATAGAATTTTTTAAAACTCAGTTTTAAATAATTATAGTCTTGTATGTTTTGTAGAAAAATGTTTAATGTTTACTATTTCGTATCTTTGTGATTTTATAGTTTTAAAAATTTGTGTTATTGGCTATTGGAAATTTATACATGTAACTTTATTCCAATGCAGAATATTTTTCTGACAGTTTTATTGGTAAATTTTATTACTCATTACTCATGTTAATAATATTAGTTATTAATGAAATTTCTTAGGCATAACAGAACAAAATTCTGTGGGAGTGGAGTTGAACATATGCAAGAGGAGGATTTTTTTCTCACCTTGAAAAACTGTAGTGTTCTTTATACATATTTTTTTTTTTTTTTATAGTATAATAAACAAGGCGATGAACATTTTTCCTGTATTTTATTTTAGTATTACAAAAAAAAAAAAAAATTTACATACACACACATACAGACAAAATTTAAATTAATATGTAATTTGTATAATATATTAATTAATGTTACTAATAAGTCGAATGAATTTTTCTGCCATTTAACTTCTCATATTTTTCAAGTGTAATTTCATTATTAACAAAATTAGAAATGTCTTTTCTATGCGAATAATTGCTTAGTTAGTAAATCGATCTTTGAAAGTTTTTCAAAAATTATTTTTAAATTCGAAACATTTAAAACATTACAAAAACAAGAAATAAAAATAGAAAAAAAATACAATAATAATGACGAATATCAAAAGGGAATCGACGAATTCGTCCAATTCGAACATGTCAGACACGATGAGAGAGGAAGAAATATTTTATGAACATCAGTGGCGGCCGATCATTCCGATATAATAATATACCTACTTTGGGTGGTAGTCATAGGCGCAAATAGGGGGGGGCTAAGCCTCCCCTAAATGTTGTATAGCCCACTCCTCCAAAAAACTAATGACATATATGCACTACATTATGGTATATGAAATATTTTTCATTTCCATTTTTGCTCATCCTCATCGAAATAATGCAAATATTTTATTTCATCAAAAAAAAGTCAGAGCAGTAATGATGATTACGATACACTTTAATAAATTTAACTACATTAAAAATGTACAGTATTTTCTAAATATTTTTCTAATATTCCTAGTTATTAGGTAATTAAAAGTTGATGATCTTTTTTTTTTTTGCTTATTTGAGTAATTTTGGCATCAATCGGCAAAATTTCTGAAAGTGAACACTTTTTTTGCTCATTAATTTTTAGCCCCCCCTCCCCTAAAATTTAGTGCTAGTTACGTCTATGGTGGTAGTGCTTAGAACTGCGAAGTGACGACTGACGGGAATTAACAAAATAATTCAACAACACATAGTTTGACTTCGCGTGCGGCGCGCCGATCACGGCGTCAACACACTTGCGTTGCAGCACTGCGTTGTTCGCCGCGTACACGTCTGCAGGGTCTAAGGCAGTGGTTCCCAACCGGGGGTGGGGGAATTTACATACTGCAAGGGGGGAATATAGTGATGATGGAATAACGAAAATTTTATTTATTTTCAAATTATATTTAATTTATTTGTACGGTTCACTAAAAAAAAAATAATAAGTCATCTAAATTCTAATTTAAAGGTGAGGGGAGGGGGTGGCGCCGATGTGTTTAAAAAATACTATGACATCATACATCAAGAGGCCCTCCCCCAATTTTTTTTCCATTTAACAACTAGATGCGAATGAGAGCACTCACATAATGCAATGTATAAGCCATTTATTTTTTACTTTTTAGCCGAACAAATATTTAAATCCTATACTTAAAATTGGGTTTGGATTTTGTGGGCCCCCAGCTATAAAATCTACTAGGTATGACATATGTCATAGATAAATTAGGTGATCGGCGCCACTGTCGGACAGTGCCCCTAAAAAAATAGGCGATAACAAGACTACGGTACCAAATTTAGGGGCCCCCGGCGGTTTATGTTTATCATTTAACTGTTAAATAAAAATATAAAGAAATGATTTACAGGCCATATATAATTTTATTATTAATTCGTCCCGATCAATATCAGTATCAGTATTGTTTTATACAAGCAGTAACAAGTTCAAGGAAGACGCGGATTACTTCCAGGTACTAATAATTGAATTTTAATCAACTAAAAAACGCGTATAATTAAAAGAAATTTGTTTTAAAGTGTCCGATTTGTATAATAATTTTATTTACAAAGTATTAAAAATACAAATTGTACATAAATTATTTGTCCCATTACGGCAGATAGTGATTTATTTATATTTTATCGATAAATAATTACAATGAATATGAACGCGAATGTGCTCCTTTGAAAATATTATAAACGTTCACGTGAACTATAGCTTTTTAGTGAACTTTCCAAACACTGCATTTAAACAGTTTACAATTCTCAGTAAATTTGAATCACGCATTCTGAAAATATACATTTACAATATTTAAATATGATGTTTATTACTGTTTTTTGTATTCTACCTCTATTATTAAACCACCGGGTGTTTTTTAAAATTCTTAGCATTTCAGACATTTATTTTTACTACGTTATCGACTATCACGATTCTCTACACATCAATTTACGAGCTACGCTATTATAGAACAGATTGTATTTAAATAGCAGATTACAGATTATCCTGTATATTTGGTACTTAAAGTTATATTTTGGCAAATCATTTCATAAGACGTATAACTAATGTTCTTTCAGTTTTATGTTTATGAAACCATTATTTCGTTATTTTTATTGTTGGTTATATAACTGGTGATAAACATACGCCGTGTAGTACATAAATTCATTTATTCGGTAAGTCTTTTTTTTTTTTTTTTTTAAAAACCCCATCTTTATTCTTAAAGCTTTAAGGGGATTGGAATCGGTGATTTTTTCCTTTAACTAACACACACGAGAAGTAGTAATTTATATTTCCAATCTACCGACTGATGTATAGTTTTGCGATTAGAATTCGGAAACAGGGGCGAAATTGAATTACCACCCATATACCTATTTTGTTGAAAAAAGTTTATTTAATAGCAATAACAATAACAATATCAATAATATTGACGATCACGATGATGATAATGATAATAATAATATTATTAAGTTGTTTATATAATATGTAGTGCCACAACGTCATTCTAAAATCCAATATTTTGATAGATGTATCAGTGGCGGTTATATCAAAGGCTTGATGGGGGAGGCGATTTCAAACTCAATGGTGACCTAACGACTAACCCCCCCTGATCATGGAGTTCAACCTTCACCACCTCTTCATTATCGGTATTATATGTTTATGATTCAAATCAATTACGGACGATAGGGATATTTAATTGAAAAAAAAATCCACATCCTCTTCCATTAACACTTTTTGAGCAGGCCTGTATTCAAATCCTCCCCTTTTTCAAAAGTTTAGAATAGGTATTTCATAATTTAATATATGTATTTAGGTATTAAAATATAATTAAAAGTAATAACAAATTTTGATCAACTTTATTGTTTATTAATAATTAACATTAGTTTAAAAAAAGGATTTAAACAAATAATAATACTTATAAAATAAAATATCCTAACTCCAAGGGGAGTGATCCACCCAGGGCCGTAGCCAGCAGTGGGGCCCGTAGGGACCGAGCCCTCCCCGAAATTCTGAGAAACCTGCATATTTTCTGCAAATTCTGTAATTTTCCTATAAATTTATATATACACCATGTACTCTTATATATACACGAGACGAAAAACGCGCACACGAACGGTCTTGTGTACCTAATTACTAAAAACTGATTTTTCAATACAAAGACACGACCGCAAACTATTTTCCGGCTCCCCCGAACCAAATTTCTGGCTACGGCACTGAATCCACCTATCGCCTTCACCCCCGATATCTGTCACTGAGGCTACTAAAATATATAAACCTGTATGAAATAGGTACATCTATTTAGTTTATTGTAGGTATTAGTTTTATAATATGATAGGTTTTATTTCATATTTTTATTGTTATTTTGGGTAAATGGTAATATGAGGTCATAAATGTTAATATTCAATATCTTAAAAAAAAATCATTACCAATTATATGACACATGGTTTATTTATTTAATTTGCAGTGTTTAAAACAACTGTATCTTGTTAATGGCTCCTTTTTATTCTTTTAGTTATAGGTCTAATAAGACATACAAGGGATTACATTTTTGGTTTGGTCCAGTCTTATGTTTGTTTTTTTCTCCTTGTATCAAGGTCAAGTCCAACAAATCACGAGTATATAAAGTATATTATTAAAAAAGTATGCCCAGTCTGTTTATTTTTTCTTTGGCCCGGCCCTGTTTATAAACTCGTTAACGGACGGGGCTGGACAACTTTGTCCTTGAACGTCTTTAGTACATACCACACTGGCTTAAATCAATGGCTGGAATAATTTATTACACATAATCAGTGTTGTAACAAATATGTAATAAATGTATTTAAAATACTACACATATAGTGTTAAAAAATGTATAGTGTTATTGAAGTACTTTTTTAAATACAAATATGTTTGTAATACTCAAATATTTGAATAATGCTTCAAATACTAAAATAAACGAGAATAACTAGAATAAATGGTATTCTAAAATAAAAAATAAAAAAAGTTTAAAATTACAAAATTTGAATTTTTGTCTGACCGAAATTTACTATAATCAGAGTCGTTGGTGATTGGTGAAGTAAATTGTATTTGTACTCATGGATAGAAAATGTAGATAACTGAACATATTGTTAAACTTTTAAAGAATCATTAGTAATATTTAGAATAATGTTACCATAATTTGCAGTAAGTTGACATTTTGTGTAAGCGATAATATAATATCTTAAACAAGTTTAAAAAAATAAAAGTATTCGATATTTATTTTAATCTTTACCAACAATTTTATACGTTTTTTTAACACTTGAGTATAAAAGTAATTAGTACAAACAAAAATATTTAAATACTTGTACTCTGTAATAATTAATAAAATAAAACAATATAAGGAATCATAAAGTTAAAGTAAATCACCATTATCTTGGTTAATAAGAAATTATAATTATTAGTCGTTATAAGAAATTAAAACTCTACAACATTACCAAGATAACACCAGTAAAGTACTCAAAATTTGATTTTTTCCTTGTAATAAAGTGTATATTAAAATTGACTACATTGAATGTTGTGCTATTTTTATGCTTCTGTAGAAAAGGTTGGATCAAAATAATAATCACTATTTATGGAACTTTTTTAAACTATCGCTTTAGACGTTCTTGGAAAAAAAAAATGTTACAGAAGTGTTCATTATAATAAATACATTTTGTTATGGGAATGTGGGCGATTCGCTATATTGCTGTATATCGATTAGCACACACGCTCCCATTATATGATACGCTGACATAGTAATTTAGTTTTTTGTATTTTATCGACTTTTCTATTTTAGATTCTGAGCGGAGCAAGGAATCTATTGGTTTTATACAGCTGTGTTTTTTTCTATGCCTGTACCCAAAAATTTTACCAAAAGAAATGCTCCGATCTTTACAGTCACAGTTTGTTTCCGATAGTAAATTGCATCTAATTGGTACTTTAGAAGGGTCATTTTTCGATTTCCTCAAAAGCGCCTAAAAATATGACTCAAAAGTTACCGAAAAATTATATAAAAACGGTAAAAACCAGGGCTCTCATTTGAAAAAAAAAATGTTTAACGTTTTAACGTTTTTTATCGTTATTTACCTTTTGCGTTTACCGTTATGGTATATTTTGGCGTTATGGATTATTTGTGTTTAACGTTAAAGAAAGTTTTATCGCTATATAATATTTACGTTTTACGTTTATCGGTATTTTAACGTTATTTTGGTTTAATATCGATTTTTTTTCCAAATAAGTAAATACATTCATATTCCATAGACTATAGTACGTTTTCAAAACTCATAAACGTAATGTACTTCATTAAACTTTATTGATTATAAAAGTCCTAATTTTTTATCCTTAATTTTTGATTTTATACATTTTTCAGTGAGAACCTTGGTTTATTTTTGACTTTATATTTCAATGCAGAATATTTTTCTTAAAATGTTGATTATATTACCAATAGAAACTTTTCTGACTAGCTGACATCTTCTCAGACACGTATCTTTGAATAATTTTTACCATCAAGTAAACAAAAATAATCTGAAAGGTCCAATAACAATAAACAGTATTTCAATTCGCGATGTCACACGCAGAAAGAGAATTTCCGCGAAAGACATATAGGAAACCGTATATTTCATCAATACACGTGTCTAGCTGACGCGCGTGTACGCATCCATGTGAACCCAGCCTTATTATAGAATTATATTAAACCTATACCATAGGCTTATATTTTCCGTAGTAAATTGGAAAAAAATATTAAAATAACGGTAATTCTATTTTTTGTTTTTTGATATTTTGATATATATATATATATATATATATATACATTATTTCGTTTGATGACATGTTATAATTTGTGATAGTTTAAAATTAGTGTTTATTGTTTTCCGTTACGTTTTTTGATATTCGTTTCAATTGATATTTTGCAATTATAACGTTATAATCAAAACGTTAGTATAACGTTTGCGAGCCCTGGTAAAAACGCAATTTCGTCGAAATCGATTTTCGTTATTTCTTCGCAATTTTGAAACTAATGGGTATAGAAACTTGAAATATGCATTTTATAATATGTAACTTTATATTGTATTAAGAAAAAAAAAAAAAAATTCAAAAACTTTCTTTTAATTTTAGATTATTATTTATAACAATAATAATAGGTTTTGAGGTGTTTAATTCATAAAAAGGGTTAGTTTTTGTTATATACCCAAAATATTACCAACCGAAGCTCCGCTCAGAATCGTTTTATCGAATGCTATGATTTATCGTTGCTTTCAAATTTATAGTGATAACAATACACTCTGAAATCTTTATCCAAGTAATTCACTTAAGCAACATTCACAATACCCAGCGGCTCGTTACCTTTTTTTCATTTTTGCTTCGTAAAATTGGTCATAACTGTTTGAAAATGTTTTAAACCAATTTTGAGAGAATTAAATGGAGTAAAACGAAAAAATGGAATTGTCGACCTCAATTAAATATAAGTAGGAATTATCTATATAAAACTTCACGTAAAATTAGAATGTTGTGTTATAAGAATAACTTTTTACTTTATAAATTTGTTTATTTGCAATCTGTATTACATATACAATAAGTGAATTTGAAAATAGTAAATTTGGCTTGAATAGCATGAAGAAGAAGTGGCCCCATTAGCTGCATCTCATTAATAATTAACAAAATATTTAAACATTCGACCAAACAATATTAGTAAATATATAGTTTTTTTGGTATTATCCTAATAAGAAGAAGTCTTTGGACCAGTTTCTTTTTAAACGCCGATAAGGTTTTTCAGGCTTTAAGGTGGATAACATAAATTCGATTAAAGGATTTAGGTGAGTATTTAGTTTGTCGTGAAACTTTTTGTAATATCTTGTAGCAATTCGTTATAGTAGGTATATGGAGGTCATTATGCAGGGAGTGATTTGTTACGTACCAAGTGGCACCGATAATGAGTCTTAAAGTAATTGATTGGAAGGATTGTAGTGGTTTGATGTTGTATGGTTTGTCAGGTCTCTTTATCTGGATTTAGATACCATATGACCAAACAGGCTTAATTACAGCTTTGTATGTAATTATTTTATTTGTTAATCTAATTTTCCGTTTCGAGATTACGTATAGATCGAAGTACGTGTTCATTTCTCGAACATGTAATACCTCACATTTCGGTAGTTCGCAGAGGCTAGCAAGGAATTCGTCTTTGATCGCGGATGAAACATTCAATGTTTTGTGTTATTATCTCTTTTTAAGTTTGATCTTAAAAACAAAGGAAAAAATCATAATAACTTATTATAATAATTTACTTTTAAAATTTTAATTTTAAAATAATGTACACGCTTGCCTTTATTATTTTATGTATATTTTATTTATTGTTATTGTGATGTGATAATTTGACGTTTAAAACAAATTTTTTAGTTTTAGATTTAATCGGGAAGAAGAACAAGATGAACTCATTAGAATCTGACAAAATTGTCATTAATATACCATTGTTCAAACAAATACGTCTTTATCATCTGGTCGATCCGAATATCAGGAAAATATTAAATGTAAACGTTTACCGTTTAACATTGGTTCTAATCACTGTTATCGTACAATGTATTGTCATTTACGGATTGTTCGGGTTTTTTATCGAAATGGAAGACGAAATCGATGACGTCACTTCTTTTCTGTTAATATTCTTTCACTCGATGAACACTTTGATTGTACTGAAAACAATCGTATTCGTGTACAAAGCAAATGAAATATGGAATTTGTTCGACGTGGCATATGTACACTTCTTGGGCAGTGAGAAGTGTCGAAAACACGTCGGTATTCTCTATAAGTACGGTGATTTATCGATAAAAGTCACAAACGTGTTGTTCTTCTTGCCATTCGCAACGCTTATAGGCTGGAGCGTGTTTCCTCTAATGACCTACATGACGACATCCGGAAGTTCGGACTCGGATGGCACAACGATGAACCAACGTTTCAACTGCATTTACAATTTTCGATTTCCAGTGACCATACGTGACTTCAACAATAATTTCATTTTATTTTACGTTATGGAATTGCTGACTCTGATATATTCTTTAGTCATACACACGGTCTTTGACATTTTCATCATTTCATTTTGCTGTGTCATAATCGCACAGTACGAGATTGTCGCTCGAGCGTTTGAAGATGTTGGCCACGACGAGAAGATTCCTGATATTGATAATGGTAAGTTACTGTAACTTAAAGTCAGTTGTTATGCTAGTAACCTATAGCAGTGTCACCGGGTTTCAAAAAAATACTCGGGCGAAATGGCAAAATTATCGATTCCAATGTATGAATTATAAAGATATTTTATGATTTTCAAAAATATGGTGGATGGTATTAACGTCAAGTTCAGCGCCACTGTCCTACAGGATAAAGCAGTCGAAAATAATAATTAAATAAATAATATTTGATTTTACGCTCTATATTTATAAGTATAGGTACTTGAAATATAAATAAGTAGGTGTCTGCCTAGGTGAATATCACTCGCATCTCGTTTACCTATTTATGGGCAAGTTGCATCCCAAATTAAGAACACTTTCGTAAAAGGATTGGAAGCGGTTATGGTGTCTCAGATAATTCTCTTTCTCAATTGCCGAGTGACAGATTACCATACTATATGGAAATGTCACTAACCACAACTCAGTGGTGCACCCAAGGGGGGGGGGCTAACGGGCTTAAGCCCCCCCCAAATTGGTTGACCTCTTAATATTTTTGTAATTTTATTATGTATCGCTTTAATCGGATTTCTGTATATATTAAATAAATCTTATTAATATCTAAAAATAATTTTATTTAGCTCCCTCCCCAAAAAAATCCTGGGTGCGCCCTTGCCACAACTCGAGTCCTGAGACCCTTTGGACAGGAACACATAGATTTTTAAAGAAGGGAAAATAAGTATACAGTATAACTATTGGAGAAAAGTGAAAATAGAAATAATAAAAATGTAATAAGTACAATTCGGTTGTGGTTAAAAAAAATATTTATTTATTCATTTTAAGTAAACAGAAAAAAAGTATATAGAGAAGTTAAAATTTATGGAAGGAAAAGCTTTGACTGGTGGTCTGCACCAAAAACCTTCTTCAAGAAGTCTTTAAGAGATATAAAAAAAAAAATTTAATCAAGTTACTTAATGTGTCAATTTTTTCAAAAATTAACTTAATAAGTTACTGTTTTTTTTAAACTTGACATATTAACTTGAAGTCAACTATTTATAGAAAAGTAACTAAATCAAATTAAATTAGCAACGATATAGGTAATTGATAATATAATACATAATAGTGTTGAAAACTATATAAGATTTTGACTTGAAGGTTTTCTTATTTTCACGTTATTTTTTATTAATAGGTAATAATTAATTTTTAACTTTTGAAGTTAAAAATAAAAGTATAGGCAACTTCTAATTTAACTTATATTTTTTTTATATTAACTCAATTTAATGAGTTAACAAAAATTAGTTAATTTGCCCAGCCATGATGAGTGTATTACAACGATAATAATTGACATTCGCATACACACAGGCCACATGAAATCCCTTTTTTAAAGGTCCAATCCATGATATCGATCTATGTAAAAACGTTTATTATAAATGCATTAAAAATTTCTAAGTTACCTTTTAATAATGTATTGTAAGTAAGATGCTACAAAATACGAGTAATTAACGTGTTTTTAAATTTTTGTTCGAAGTTGAAAACAGATAGAATTTATACGAGTATACGAGTTTTATTTTGAATTTCCAATCTCGGATATTTTTTTATTTGTACATATCATGATATTGTAATATTTACTATTTAGTGATTCGACTAATTTATCAATTAAATGTTTCCAGGAAATTATTATGATGGCATTTATTGTGCTGACTATTTGTCAGTTTTATTTGATTTGCAAAAACTTTATTTGTAAGTATAATGAGTTCATAATCAATAACTTATAGTTTAAAAATGATGAATTGATTTTCAGAAAGTTAAATTCATATTATTCTGTTTTAAGAGTTATTATCCTATGGTCTGTTGTTACAGACTCAAGTGCAATCATAGTTTTAACATATTCGTCAATTGCGGTAAAAGAAATAAAATAAATTGGACAAGGAACAATGTTTTTTGAATACAATTTGTATACAATAATTTTTTTTTTTTTTGTAGGAAATTTCGTCAAATGAATCATTAATACACGGTACATTTAAGTTCTTGCCAACACAAATTGCAATTACTGTTGATTTATTCCTCCTGTGTTATTTAATGGAAATCATAAACATTAAAGTAACGTGATTACCCATATAGTTATATAAATTAATGAATTCATTAATATCGTTTGTATAGAAAGCATCCGTCATATTTGGAATGTACAAATCTAACTGGTCTGCGATGAATTTAAAAACTAAACAATTATTATTGTTATCAATGCAAATGGAAAATGCAAATAAAATGATGATTAAGATTTCACCGAAACAAATTGTCAACTTACTATTATTTTCTAACGTAATTATTAATTATTATAATAGATATATGAATATATAGATGAATGAAAAATAAGTTGGTTATTTTTAGGTAATATCGAAGTCTTACAATATTGTCTCGGTCTTGTTGGAATCACGTTCCACCAAATGACTATAGTCATTATAATAACAAATTATACTGGTACAACGGAATGGATACTATCAATTACTTATTATTTGTACGCTTTTTGAAATGATCTATTTTCTTATACACTGTACACTTGTATTTTTACGTTAGGAAATTCGAACTTAGAGTTAAAGTACCGGCACTTTATTTGTTGTCTATAAACTATACACATAGGTATTATATTTTAGCCACATTGTCGAAACACTTGGGTTTTTATTTTATTTTTTTCTACTTCAATATGGAGGATAATTTTTAATGAAAAATATATTAAATAATTATTGATAATGCATACTACCGTTATTGCTTTTAAATCACGAACACTGACGTTCTACACGTTTCTTTTGTTCACAAGTGTTGCAAAGGACATTTCTTTGAGACTGCTTTTGGACGGATATTTTCAACAGGTTAAAAAAAGAAACTGAGCTGTCGCGGGACGCCTGGCAGATGTGAAACATCGAAACTAATTTGTGTAGAAAATATACATGAAAGGATGGTTTATTAAAGGAAATAAATATGGCGTGATCAAGAACAAAATATTCTGATTTTTTTTTTTGAAGAAAAATTATACTTTATTCATGAAAAATACATATTAATTTAATAACAAAATTAAAAGAGAATATATTACCAGATACAGTAATACCGTCAGAGGCAATATCGAATATTATTACTGTTACAGAAGTAATTGATTGACGGTATTAAGCAATACGGTTAAAAAAACAATATTATTGTATTAGATTTAATATTATAGTATTAGACTAAGATTACAAAAAAAAAACAATTATTAGAGGGAAAACACGAGACAGTGTGGCGGTAATGAAGGTATGACTACGTCAACGAGAAAAACGCCTATTTATTAAGAATAGTTATAATAATAATAATAATAATAATAATAATAATAATAATAATAATAATAATATTATATATAATAAAACTAAGTTAATAAAATGTGCGTGCCGATAAAACTTAAAAAGGAGTCCCGGCACGATAAAGGGACTTATATAGTGTGATAGCCCATTATCCCCCCTCGAACAAGAAAGTTCCCGTTTTAACCTAAAGGGCGTGTTTATAAAGATATAAGGGATTTTCCAACCCTTCAACTTGGAAATTGTGTAGTGGCGCCATCTGTTGTCGAGTATTGTGTAGTGGCGCCATCTGTTGTCGATTATTTGGGTTGCATTTCGAAAGGCGCTGCGAGCAATTAAATTACATTTGTTACTATAATAAAGTTATTAAATTTTGTGTATTTATATAGCAGTAGTGGAGTTAAAGCGACATAATTTTAGTTATTCAAATTAGTTCTGAAAACATTTTTAAATTTAAATTTTTAAATTTCGCGCCTTTACTACGTATGCTACAGCTGCAGAACCTATTGTTACCATAACATTTTGCTGTGAAGCCACCGTTTTTCGGTGATGTTATGTTATACCATAACATAACATCACCGAAAAACGGTGGCTTCACAGCAAAAATACGAATACAAGGCAGAGACGAACTGGAAATAGATAATCAATGCGTAGTACCATATAACCCACTATTTTCCAAAATGTTCCAAGCACACATAAACGTTGAATACTGCAATTCAGTAAAATCTATTAAATATATATGTAAGTACGTAAACAAAGGTATATGGTAGTATTTCAAATAGTCCAAAATAGCGAACAAAATAACAGAAATGATGAGACCCTCATGTACCAAATGGGAAGATACATCAACAGTAACGAAGCAGCGTGGAGGATTTTTAGTTTTCCCATACACGAACGCGAAACAGCTGTGCAACATCTAGCAGTACATTTGGAGAATGGACAGAGAGTTTACTTCACAAAAGACTCGGCTAGAAAAATTGCAAGCGAACCACCTCAGAACACAACATTAACAGCTTTTTTCCAACTGTGCCAAACGGATCCATTTGCAAAGACATTACTGTATGTCGACGTCCCTATTTATTATACGTGGGACAAAACAAGGAAAATTTTTCAACGACGAAAACAAGGAATGCCAGAGGAGGGTCATCCAGAAATCATGAAAACTAACGCAATAGGTCGAGTATACACTGTACATCCAAACAATGCCGAATGTTTCTATCTCCAGATGTTGTTACACGAAATACGGGGACCAACAAGTTTCACAGATCTCAGGACCATTGACGGCTACCTATGCCAGACGTACAGAGAAGTATGTCAACGCTTAGGATTATTGGAAAACGATAACCACTGGGAATTAACACTACAAGAAGCCTCACTCACAGCTTCAGCTGAACAAATTCGAGAGTTATTCGCCATAATTCTAACAACATGTAACCCATCAAACCCAAAATAGCTATGGGACTCTTTCAAAAGGAGTATGAGTCATGATATTTTGTACCAAATCCGACAAACTAATCCAGAACTGACTATAGAATTCAATGACGACATCTTCAATGAAACACTCATTCGCTTAGAAGATAAATGTTTAGTTATAAATAACCAGGCCTTAGTAGAACTTGGAATGCCAGCACCACAAAGAAATGCTTTCAGTGTGCTAAACTACGAAATTACAAAGGAAAAAATCTACAACGTCAATTAACTACTTGAATACATTGCTCACAACAAACCACTCCTCAATGACAATCAAAAAAAAGTTTACAACGTTATAATGAACCGAATAAATAACAACACTGGTGGAATTATTTACTTGGACGCACCAGGAGGCACCGGTAAAACGTTTCTAATAAATCTAATACTGGCGGAAATACGTGCTAAAAAACACATCGCACTGGCACTAGCATCATCCGGCATTGCAGCCACACTTATGTAAAATCTCAGGAAAATCTGGACGGGGTATCCATTGAAGAAAGTGCCAACTTCCCTATTGAAGTTCTAAACTCTTTACAAGTACCAGGAATGCCATTATACTGCCTTCGTCTGAAAATTGGATCTCCAATCATACTACTCAGGAATCTCAACTCCCCAAAACTATGTAATGGAACGAGGATGATCGTAAAACAGCTTTTGAATAATATCATTGAAGCTGAACTTATTTCTGGAAAGAACAAAGGACACACAGTATTTATACCTAGAATACCACTGATCTCTTCTGAATTACCATTTCAATTTAAAAGATAGCAGTTTCCAGTTAAATTAGGCTTTAGTTTTACAATCAACAAAGCGCAAGGGCAAACTTTAAAATATTGTGGCATCAACCCGTATATACCCCGGAGAATAAAATGAAAAATGTTGTTTATATACAAGTAGTGTAAATAATGAGAAAATGTTTTCAATAAATTTTTTTGCTTTTTACGTCATAGTAAATTTTTTTATTTCAACTACCACGTAATCTCATATCAACTCCCGAGCGAAGCCGGGCATCATAGATAGTTACGTATATAAATTTCATTTTAAATAGATATACTGCATTCTATGCTTTCCAGAATTAACAGTAGATTACATCAAATTTCTCCTGAATCGTGATATGATTAGTATGTATTATTTAGTTGCTTAATTAGGGTTTATATATAATCATTATTATAATTAAATTAATGGGTTGCATGCAAAATTTAAACATTTTTATTTTTTATTTGATTGTTTTACAAGTTATTAGTTTCTTATAAATATAGAATCAATAAATATTATAAATAAGTTTAGACTGTTAATTATAATCATAAATAATGTATTTTTTTTCAAAAATTCTGGAAAAACTATACCTATTTAAAATGTAAAATATATTTTTTTTTGCTTCATCCAAGTTTTATGATCCAATTAAAATATTTACTAAAATGTAAAATTATTATTTATATTTTAGAAAAGTTCTAAGAAATATTTATATTTATAGGGAGCTTAAAATTGTAAAATAGATTGAAATTTGTTAAGTTATTACCTAACTTCTGTTAGGGGCAGGTGAGTTCCGGGGTCGTGAAAACGAGAATAGTTAGGAAGGTGATGAGAACAAGCAATATACAAAAAAATATGTCACTTACCTCATTGTCATTATTTGTTTTCGTGAAACAAGTAATTTTCCCTTCAAGAAAGGGTGTCGCAATAATGCAAATTTTTCGAACTACTTTTGATGATCCAGTGGCCTATTTATTGGAACAGATAATATTTATTATGGAAACTTACCTTTTTCAACAACTTATTAGTTATTACATTTAAAAAGGTCTACGTTATTTGATATGAGATAAATAATTTTTCTTCACACAAATTAGAACTAATTCATATTGCGTATCTCATTCAATACAGGCTTAAAATATGCGCAATTTTTATTGTGTAGTAATTAATAAAGAAGTGTGTTTAAAAAAAAAAAATGAGTATAGAATTCTTTAATTCTTAGGGGAATTTATATGAATTCTGTAGCAGTAATGAAAAAACGTATTTAACAATTATAATATTTTCGTTTCTTGTTTACAGATGCAATTGGATATTACCCGAACGCCAAAGAATATTGCGACAGGCATAAGGTGTATCCATTAAAGCGCAAAACTGATAGTATTGATGGTCCACCAACTGAAAAATAAATTTAGTTATCAATAAGAAATATTGCAATTTATTCATAATATATTATATAAATTATTACTTTAACAATTTATTAATTATATATGGGTACGTCGTACGTCGTACACCGTCGTACGGCGTACGGAGTAAATAATCATCCCAGACCACTGAACTCAATACATGGAACGCGTATTCTGTATACTTCTCCTATATGAAAAATGGACCCCTATAGTGAGCCGCCAAATGCATTCCGTTTTTATTTTCCTGTTTTTGTTACCAACTTCGTTATGTTAAAATCATCGATTTTGGTGCTAACATTGATACCATAAGCACGTCATTTTGTGTCCTGTTATCTCAAAGTAAATAATAAAATATGGTAAATATCATAGAAAAAAACTATATTTCATCATATTTTCCATGAATTTTATACCTTATACTTTTCTAGAGTGCATAAGGCGGCCTCCTATCTAGGGCCATATTTTGATTAATATACGCGTTCCATGTATAGAGTTCAGTGTCCCAGACGCATTAATAATGTGCATAAAATATTCAATATGATACTTAAATATTTGACCACATCAGTTGCTTCGAATAATACACCTGAAAATAGACTGTTTTTGGTTTCAAGCTGTTATTGTACTTTGTGTATTATCTACAGCGTTGGGAAGTCTCAGATGTCCGTTCTGGAAATTATTTGCCCCGTGCGATCGACTAGCGTATTAGTTTTAGTTTGTCGTTTAGTGCGGATGTGACGTGTTTGGTGTTGTGTAATTTCATTTTTCTAGTATAGACGAATTACATAGGCAGCATATTGAATTCTTGCTTGACGAGTGTGAAAATTACCCATAGGGCGGTTATTTTGACGACAATTTGGATTCTGATATAAACGAAAATATCGAAAATGAAGATCCACATAATACGGACACTGAACAATCTAGTGAGGTCGACAGTGATACATGATGATAAGAAAGATACAATAACATTTTATCATAATATAGTGTACTGATCATATAATGATAACGAGAATTATAACTACTATCGTGCGGGGTAAATATTTACCCCGTGCGCGTAAATAAGACACCCAAAACCGTGCGCCGTATGACGGGTTAAGAGTTTCTACAATTTAGTGATAAATAATATGTTTTAGTTTAGTTTCAGTCTTTTATTCTTTGTTTTTCGTTTTCTGAATTATAAAATATAATATGTAATATTTTTAAATTGATTTTATTCTTTCTAAGGTATAAAGAAAATGTAATTATTTTCAAAACTGTTTTCGTCTGTCCCCAAAACAAATTCGTATATACGCCACTGCTTGAGACACGAAATCAAATTGATTGCAGGTTTGGCCCGAATGTAATGTAATTGAATTGAATAACGAAATTGAATAACCACTATTGACGCCTTAAGGCAATTATATTTGGCGCCCTTTTTCAAAATGAATATAAATTTAATTTTTCCAAGAATGTTAAGATTTTACGTACATTTAAAGCTAAACTTCATTGAATTAAAATTTAACAAGTTTAAAAATTCGGTAAGTATGCTTTGAATGCTAGGATATTTTATGTTTTTAATTATTTACTCTTAAACGCATTAGTATACATTATTTTTTTTTTAAAAAGAAAAGAAAAAGAAGGTATATATAATAATAATTTCTTTAAACAATGGTTTTTTTTTGCTTTTAATTTTGAAAACTTGGTAACTAGACTTGTCCATTATATATTGTTAATTACTTGATTTTCAATACATAATATTGAGAGAGCTGATAATTTTTCATCAGCTATCGATGATCTTAATTAGTTTTTGACTCTTTTTAAAACAGAAAATGACAGTTTTCTACTTGCATTGGAGCATGGCACACATAGTAATATTTTTAAAGCTATTTCAACATTTGGAAAAGTTGTATTTAATGATGGATTATTGTGAAAATTTAATATTCCTTGCGTATTTTTTTTCAGCAGGAAAATTTGAAAAATATTTTTTAAATTGAACGATTTCATCAACATTTTCAACTTCTAAATCTTCTTTATAAATATTCACTAAGTTCAATGCTTTTTTTACGTAAGTCAATTAATTTAATATTTTCCATGTCAGAAAAAAATCCAAATTTGTCGCATAATTCTGTATATGCGACTTTTCTTTTATTCAATTGAACAATTAACGCATCCGTAGTAGGAATAAATGTTTCGTTTTATCTCCGGTCATAATATATTTTTTTAAATACCCCTACAACAAAATATTTCCTTGGCATATCGATCCTCGACCCATGGGATTTCTAAGGGCATTGCCTCTAATTAAATTTCGGGTAAATGCCTATTGAAACCCCAAGATTCGAGGAACGTATTCTTATCGAGTTGTTGGTGCTGCCGTTTCCGCGTTTCGTCACTAAATAGTAAATATATACATTATTTGTTGTGAAATCTAAAACGTAATAAACCAGTTCAATTATAACGTCAAAAACAATTTGAGATGAGACTCATAAGAACCGGTTGACGTTGTATACGAAAAAGAAGAAAAACAAATGAATACAAAATGATATTAACAAATATTTAATTTGTGTTTTTCTCGTTTTTTGAGGTATTTTAAAGTTGTACATATTATATAACTTTCCACTTGTGGGGAAACGAGAAAGCATACAACAACTATCGAGGTAAGTATATGGAACAAAAGTATAATGTCTCAACACTCTCAAAGTCTCAACATTAAAATATAAACGCCAATAAAATATATATTTAAATAAGAATTAAAAGAAAATGATAATAACAAAAAATATTGCACGTATCGTATATTTTTATTATTATGAACATATTGAACGTATATGTACGAGGACAAAAATGTCGAGACCAACGCAATACGTATATAAAACGGTTTTAAACTTATATTCAGTATAATACCTACTTAGTTTTCACATTTGATGCTAAGCGATTTAAAAATTTCAAAGAGTTTACAGAATAATATCATTGACTTTTATTATAATATTATTGTTGTCAAAGGTAAGAACGTTAATCATTAAATAAAGTGTTTGCGAATAATATTTCATTACACTTTTTTCTGTTAGAATCAGATGCGTTCAGTAAACAACGGTTTTCTGAATTTGTATATTATATGTTTGAATATAGCACTTAATGAATCCAGTGGCGGGTCTAGTGGTCATGTAAAGGGGGAGGGGCGAATTTTTAAAATTTTTTATTAAGTACTTAATATTCCGTATCGTGTAGTGCAACTTCCAGGCTTTAATCCAATTGCAGTTTATAAAATGAAAACGTTTCTCAAAGAAATTCTCGAATATTCGACCGTTTGGTGTAAACTGGACAACTGGTACAATATACATCAGTGGCGTAGCCAGGGTTTTTATTTGGGGGGCTGAGGCTAATAATTAATTAATTTATATGTTAATAATTAATATGTATAGACGGTGCCTACTAAAAAACTGATTATTTATTCATTTCGGGGGGCTGTAGCCCCATCACCCCCCCACCCTGGCTACTCCACTGATATACATAAATATATTACATATACGCCCGCGTGCGCCTAGCCAACAATGTATGAACTATAATAATATTATTGTATTACTACAAAAGATAATAGCAGAGATGAGAATACTTAGATGGATGAGCGGGGTGACAAGAGAAGATAGGATAAGAAATCAATATGTGAGAGGAAGCATATGAGATCGTGGAGAATATGAGAAAGAATAGACTTAGGTGGTTTGGTCATGTTATGAGAAGAGAAGATTCGGAATCGGCAAGAACGGTTATGGAAATGAATGTTGAAGGAAGAAGAAGAAGAGGAAGACCGAAGAAGAAGTGGTTGAATGCGATTGTGTGTGATATGAGGACTGTGGTGTGTGCGTGGAAGATGTGGGAGATCGCGTCAAGTGAAGGTTTAGGACAAAAGTGGCCGACTCCAAATAGTTGGGGTAGAGGTGAGAGAGAAGAAGAAGATGACTACAAAAGATAATAACAATTTTAATGAGTTTATTAACGACTTGACAAGTAACACGGGAAACACAACTGAAACAGGTGACGATTGTCAAACCACGTTATTTAAACTACCATGTTCGGACCACGATGGTACTAACTTGGATTTATTTTTTTTGGGAAATATCCATGTCTTCAGTTTTGGAATAGCGTTGTTGCAGGTTACATTTTCAGAGGGTGTCCTGCAAACGTTTCGAAATGTGAGTAAAAAATTGAAAACATAGATAGTTCCGAAAAAGATAATAATGATATTTTAATCCATGAAGCTTTAACAAATTATAAACTATTTTATTTTAAAATAAAACAAAAATTGTTTGACTACTCTAAAACGAATTAAAGAATGCCGAATGGTGATAACAGCATAATATATGATATATGATATAATTTTAGTGACAGTCAGTGGCACTGAACCTCATAAATTTAAGTGAAGTAACAATTTTATAATATAACGCTATTTACAAAAAAAAAAAAAATTCACAAACTTCTATAGACACAAATTATCTGTATGTATATTTAAAATTAGCATTTATAATAAATACTAATTGCTTTTATAGTTTTATAATTTCATACTGTGGCCATAATCAGTATTATATGCTTTTACATTCCTACAAATGTAATATTATACATAAACCCATTTTACAATAATGTACATATTTTCAAACTCAAATGTTAAATCGAAACTTGTGTTTATGTTTTAATAGCAAATCTTTATTCCAGTCTCAATTTTGCATCAAATAACTGCAATTCTATTGTCGAGTAATGAGTTCAATACGAATATCAATTCTTTAGTAGTGTCTTGGCCTGAAAATGAAATATTCTTTGCATAAAGTAAATAATTGAACTATATAGAAAAGATAAGATAAATTCATATTGATTTGTATAATGTAAAACAAAGGTGGGCATTTACTAGTTAAAAAGTTAAAGTCAAGTTAGAAAGACTATTTTTGTATGACTTTTAACTTAAATAGCTGCTATTTTTTTGACAAACAAAATTGATCAAAAAAATTGAATTTATTATTTTAAATTTGCACTAAATGTTTTGCATTAAACGGTTTGCACAGTTTACACTAAATTGTCATAATTATTTAGTTTGGTTAACAAGATAAAGACGAATATTTTCATTCCAGACTAAAAATTAAAATTAATTGCTGGTATAATATATTATGTTTACAATATTATAGTAACAAGGTGTACTTGTGATAAATTCGAAATGAAATAATAATAAATGTAACATAATTAGCTTGTAATAGCAGTAATTTACTGTAATAGATTGACGAATGAATAATGTAAATTGTTGCTTAAAAATTAACTTATTAGATTTATTACAGTTACGTATTTTTGAAAGTACATAATATAATATATTGTATATAATATACTCGAACACATGCTGGTATTCTTAATACCAGACGTTATAATACCGGTTTCAAATTCTCGAATTAAATTTAAGAGGAAAAAACCAGAAACCAGAAACCCAATACACGAATTAAATAATTCGGACTTAAGCCTTACCTGTATTTGTACAATGAAAATTGTATGTTGGACAGTTCACATATATTATCTTTAAAAATTATATGATTTACAAAAAAAAAAAAAAAATTATGATAACTTGTACAATATGAGCGTGCGATATGATTAAATTTAACGCAGAAAATAACAATCAACTAATTACAGTAGTCAGCAGGTAAGTAAAAAAAAAAAAACAAAAATTAATAAATGTACATAATGCTAAATAAAATGAAGGAGTATAAGATATACATTAATTAAAAAGGTATCAAGCCGCGGGGTGTTGTGAATCTTGCGAATTACTTGGATGAAAATTTTAGAGTGTATTGTTATCACTATATAATTTTTGCATTCGAAAAAACGATTCTAAGCGGAGCATCGGTGTAATACAATTTGTCGAAAAATTTGAAATGGTTAAAAAAAGAAATTGTGACAACGATTTTTAAGATTTTTTGAGTATAGTTGAAGTAACAAACTTCTGACATTGTTTTAAATTTTTAAGCTTTAAAACCAAAAATTACCTCTTTTATGAATTAAGTACTTCAAAATCTACAATTGTTATAAATAGCGCAAAATTAAAAGAAATTTTTTTAACAGTTTGTCTCAGGTCAATACAATTCAAAGTTACATATTTGGCGTTTATAATCTGTATCTTTTAAGTGACAGACAATATTAGAGGCAATATTTAAGAGACAATATTAAATGTATTATTATTTCTTTGGTTTTTTTTTTCATATTTGTTATAATCTGAAAGTTCTGCAGTTTAATGTTTAATGTCAATATAACTCAACAAGGTTATTAAAACATTGTCCTGACTGTGATCAATCTATGAGTAAAGTCAAATTTACCCCACCTATAGTACCTACAGTGTCCAATATATAGATATTGGACACTGGTACCAGTGGCGCCATCAGGATATTTTCATGGGGGAGGGGGGGGGGTCCGACAAAATAAACCACCTTTATCTTAATTGTAGTGAATCAAACACTAAAATTTTTTTTGTGGGTATTGGTAAGAATATGTTGAATCTTTATTCTTTCACCATTATGCATCTTAAAATATTATCCTGATCAGTGTTAACGAGTATTATACTACAGTACAAAACTGTATTATACATACGAGTATTGTGTGGAATTATGTTGTACCGAAAGTATAGAAAAAATAAGAATTACTTGAAAACATTGATTGAATTTATTTATAGAATTAATTTAATTCGATTCAGTTGAAAAAACATAATATTCATATTTCTTTAAAAATAAATATGCAACCTTTGTCTTTCAATGATCTATTACTATATTCAAGTAATTTAATTTCAACAGACAATATTTGAAATATAATAGGTACCTGAATATTAAATTACCTAGTCTGTTTCAACACCTTTGTTCTAAATTCATTTTATATGATTACCAAAATAGCAATAAAATGAAATAAATAAAAGAAACTAATTTGAATTTATTTTTTTATTATTTGTATAATTAGAAATTGACAAATTAATAATCGAATATTATAACCTGATTGTTGAGTAATGAGTATTAAACATTATATTTTAATTAAATTAAATATTTAAATTTTAACAGTATATGCGTATTGTAACTAACATATCATTTGTTTAACGGTACAGGAAATTGATTCTAACATTTATAATTTGATTTCAACTAAAAAATCACAAATTTGGTTACTTTTTAATACAAAATCACTCAATTACCAATTTAAGAATATCAAAATTAAAATTTCAATTTTAAAACTTTTCTGATAGTTCAAAATATTTATATTTTTATTATTATTTAGAAATTCAAATTGATACAGGTTTAAAAATTTAAATTTTCAATTGTGCCACTGACTGGTACATTATCCGTAACATAAATATATATATATATATACAGCCTAGGCGAATGATTTTTCGACTGCATGTCAATCGGTTCCTATTATACTTAAAAATTGACATCCGAATTGGTTCCCGGAATTCAATGTGGGAGACATCCGAATCGGTTTAAATTACTATTTTTCTAAAATATAATCTTTAAGACATATACGGACCTCGTTAATTTTTTTAACAAATGGGAAAATTAAAAAAACAGCATATTTCTATCAACAAAGTTTAATAGTAATTTAACGTCTTTCATCTCATTGATATTTAAAAAAAGTTTAAATTGAAAAACACTTCAAAGTGCAGCAAAAGGTCAGAATCTAAATTAAATATCAAGCGTGTATAAAAAATAGAAATTGACAAATTAAAAAAAAAGATTAAACACAGACAATAGCTGAGTTTATAACTTATGTTTTTTTTTTTAAATACATTTTAACGCGTTAAAAAAAATTAATGAAATATCGACAGTAGAATATTTATAAGAAATTACAACAATAATAATACTTTTCCCACATTGTAATGACAAAAAAAAAAAGAATAGTTGTTATTAATTTTTTTTGAACGTATATAATTTTTAACCATACTTACTGAACGTAATCGGTCCTGAGTCTGTATAAAATGGGAAGGATAATCGAAAAAGCTTTTAAAATAATCAGAGTGAACTAATTCGGTTAACGATCGGAAGGGCCGGATTTTTCTGACAAATACAAAAAATCGGCACGCGCGTTTTAGGTTCTCCTCTCCCCGTTTTCGAACCTAACAATATAAAGTCAGAAGGACACACGAGTTCGGAGTGAAAAACTAATACGGAAATGATTGAACGCGCGTGTACATATTATGTATTATGCGAATGTGGTGTGTGACACCGTGGCTTCTGTGAGTTTGGAATGACGCGTCCGACCATGTTTATTTTTATTCCCCAAGCGATATTATATAATTATTTGAGGATAATACGCTGTTATTACGACGAAATATGGGGCGTGGCCATAGTGTTTTTTTTTTGATTGGGCGACAGCGATCCGCGTACGGAGAGAATGGGTTGTTACGTCGGGGTGAAACGGGGTAAAATCGGGTAAGGGACGCGTAACGGATTCGCCATTAATATAACGATATAATAATAATGCGTCTACCCTTAATATTGGGTATTGTATTGTTATGTATTTTACTAGTGACTAAGGATACTTTCATATATTATAATATGTAGGTAGGGTGAATTTTTTCTTTTTTCTATAAGCCAGGGAAATATATAAATAATTTTCTATCATTTAATACTTTTACCTTCGTTTCTTATTTGTAAATATAAAACTAGGATTTTAATATTTTCATAGGCGCAACAACGAAAGTACTACAGGGACTTTAGCATGCCTAGATTTAAAATTAGTTGCACCCTCTCAACAGCCGTTGGCTTATATTCAAACCCTATAGAGTGCGTACAGAATTTCAATTAAATATTTTTGACTAAATTTTTAATAATATACAGCGAAAAATAAAATAATTTATATTATATAATAAAATTGGAAAAAAAAACTATAAATTTTAATACTGTTGTTTTAGTATTGGATTATGGTCGATGCAGCATGTTTTTTTGAAAAGTAGTATGTCCGAATTTATATATGAGTTTATACTATTCAGGTAGCATTACTCAATTCCAATTAGTTCAGCATTATGCGTAAAAACACACTCAAACACTTTTAATAAGCCAGGAGAATACTACAAAAATAATGATTTGCCACCGAACCCGACAAAAACGGAAGCATATGCACTCCACCTAAGAAACAGCTGGGAAGCCAAGCATACAGTGGGATCGTATCGAACTCGGAAATATCCAAAATCCAAAACATCTAAACGTAAACTTAGATCACTTACATATAAGGCGCACTGCGGAAGATCAAAGCTCAAAATAAACGCAAGGAACGGCATACTCCATCTGTATTGTAGTATGTTTAAGGATGTATACTTTGGAATGAAGACGGGACAAACAACCACGCAAAAGAAGTAAATCGGTGTTTAAATATTTGAATGGCAGTACAACACCGTTCGGTACTACGGGCGATGGGCGTATTGATATCGTGTTTAAAGCGAGTATAAAGAGGTGGAGTTACTTTTTTCAGTCAGTCAGGAACATTATGACTGCGTTGAAATAGAATATAGATGGCGTATATGTTGATGACGACAAACGCGTTTCAAAGTTATACGAATATAGCTAGCGCTGTGATGATCGAAACATCATCAGCTTCTTAAGTAGCGCACGACACAATCTATATATGACGAATTAATTAAATTATTTTTAAGCTATTATTTATATTTTTTTTATTTTATAATTTGGATATTGCGATTTTATATTAATATTTTAAGTCGTATTATTATGAAACAAATTGTGAAATTACCGCAACTAACTATTTTACATAAAAAAAAAAAAAAATAAATTAACTAATGATAATTACTTAAAATTTCATTCAAAGCGTAAATGTATTGCTAAAAATTATTAAGTTAAATGTATTTGATGCAACCCCCCCAAAAGAAACTCTTTAGTTTGTTTGATCTACTCCAAACAAACACTATCATACGTTACACAATATATATTAATAATATAATATTATCGAACTTGACGTAAGCGCGCGGTGTGAATAATAATAACAGACTAGGATAATATCATTTTTAAAAGTATTTGGAATACATATTCCGAATACTTCGAAAAAAGTATTCAGATTATGTATGCGAATACTTTACGACAGTGGTATTCTCTAAGTACTTTGAATATTTCATGAAAAGTATTCTAAATATTTTTAAAATTATTATTTTTTTATTAGTTTTAGTAATAAAAATACTAAATATCGTAATTATATTATTTAATTGAATATAAACAGTCTTCAATATATATTGGGGGATGTTTAATAATTTTTTTTTTTGGATTTTGCGTTTATAAACTAACACCGTAAATAATAAGTAAATTTTAAAATAATAATACCAATTAGAAAATAATATATTATAAAATATATTACTATTATAATAACTTGCTGTAATCAAATATAGTTGATTATTTGAATATGGCCGGGTTCAAACACCAAATAAATAATTTTGATATCGCATGGGGCGCATTAACTGAACGATATGATAATCAGCGTCTACTTGCTACTGCTCATTTGGAAAAGTTGTTTTCTTTTCGTCCAATGCATTCCGAGTCACTGTCTTCACTTCTAGCCTTTGTCAGTACTTTTCAAGAGAACATTGCAGCAATCAAGGCCCTTGATGTAGTCGATCTTGCAGGTTTTATGTTGTTTTTTATTGGTTCTCGTGTTCTTGATCCGGTCACACGTCACTTGTTTGAAAGTAGTGTTTCGCAAGAGTCAATTCCCGTTTGATATACTACTGAAATTTGTACAACAGCGATGTAAGATATTGGAGAATATTAAAGGTTCAGAAAAGACAGATACACGTTATGTCAAACCTAAATCCATTCCAGCCTCTCGGTCTGCGTTCACCGTATATACGTCAAATAGTACACCGGTAGTAAGATCACAAACCACTTCAGAATCAAGTCGAGGGGTTAAGAAAGGAAAATGCTCGTACTGCAATCGTGATCATTATATTTATCGATGTCAAGCCTTTAATAAATTGTCTACTGAGA
Source organism: Slavum lentiscoides (assembly GCA_032441835.1). Classification (NCBI taxonomy): domain Eukaryota; kingdom Metazoa; phylum Arthropoda; class Insecta; order Hemiptera; family Aphididae; genus Slavum; species Slavum lentiscoides. The sequence continues at coordinate 30,153,917 of CM063706.1, forward strand.
AAAAACGTGAATTTGTTTCATCGAATAAACTTTGTTTTTCGTGTATGAGTCCCTCACATGGTATCAGATTGTTCATCAAAATCTAGTTGCATGATTATTGGTATTGTTTTAAATACCTAATGCTGCTAATTATTGCTACCATCATATTTTTTTCTGAAATAATTATTTTTGTGTAAGCATTATTTAAAATACGATTGAGCTTTAATAAAAAGTATTTCGAAATGCTGTATTCAGAATACTCTTAGAAGTATTTAAAATACTGCATTAAATGCTTAAAAAAATTATAATTTTAAAAGTATTCAGAATACTTAAAAATATTCAGAATACAGTATTCCGAATAGTGTATCCGAAATACTATCCAAGTCTCAATAATAATAATTATTATTATTACGTATGTAGATCGATGCAATTTAGTACTTAAAAAACATTGTAAAACTGGTCGTCCGCCGAGGGGCTTGCTGGTATTTGGGACTTAGCAGGCCAGTAGGACTGTGTTACTTTATGCGTGTCGACCACCACTGGTCCACTAAATCCCTAACACCACAACAAGCATTTGTTTTGAAGGCGCATCCGCGGCGAGGTCCGTTGATTCATTCGCGTAGGTGCGAATAATGCACTAAAACGTCGCGAAGGGTTGTGATTGCCGGAATGCGCGGACTTTTCGCTGTTTGCTGTTTTCGTATAATACCTATGGAAACAAAAAAAAAAATATATATATATCAATTTAATAATATTATAAATTGTGTTTCGACGAAAACCGTCGTAAAGAACAGCAACTTCGAATAAGTTTAATGATTTAGAAAACAAAACGTGCAGTGGTGATTTCGGTGCAATGTAAACGGAGTCATTGCAAGCTGCTTTGGAACAGTATAGTTTAGGGTGACCATATTTAGAAATTTCTTTAATTTCGGAAATCACCTGAGGGTTTCGCGAAACTTAAGCGCTTTTTTTTCAAGATATTCAAGAAAATTACTTAAAAAAACTCAAGATAAGTGGCGACTAGTAGGAAAAAGTCGTGTTAGCCGTGCACATTTATAAAATATTATAATATTTTAATACTGCATAGTAGTCAATTACAGTGAAATATGTTTGTACAATAAATAATAATGTATAGTGTACTTGTACAAGAAGTGAATATTTTCAGAAGAGGAAGGGACTGAAATAGAAGCGATATTCATCGAAGAAATTATTCAGCACCTTATTGGATTGAGTGAAGCATTTACTCAGTATATTTCAAATGAACAACAGGGTTAAACGTCAAAACGAATTGTGGATTAAAAACCCATTTATCGTCAATGCACCATCTTCAACCATGTCAGCAAAAGAATATGAAAATGTTATTGAAGTGACATCTGATTCATCGTTGGAAAAAAAAATTGAAATCAATGCCGTTAGTGGAGTTTTGGTGCAGTTCAAAAGATGAATATTCTCAATTGTCACAAGGGCTGTGTTGGCATTTTTACCATTTGCAACCACTTATATTGTTCGGTTCTCCGCTTATGTACCGACAAAAACGAAATACCGCAACAGACTTGATGCCGAATCTGACATAAGAATTCTATCGTAACCTTTCGGAGAGAATAGTGTTTTCAAGAATTACGGCGCTATTACTGCAGACCGAAAACCAATATAATAATCTCGTCGGTTATTCAAGTCGAATTCGAATGTAGTTTTTACCCGCGTCAAAATACGAATAATAATTAAACCGCATACGTTCAATAAACGATTTTAGCTTTAAAATGCATTATTATAGCAAAAACTTTCGATCTCCGAACAGGATAAGAACTATACATATAATACATTATAATTTTACATCCTATACGCGTGTTCTTTACATCGCGGTCGTCGCCGCCGCGATGCACGTGTAGACAAATATCGTTAGTTTATATTATTACAAATTAATACGCGTAGATCATTTAATTTTTTAAATTAACTTTTACAACTTCAATAGAGCGCAACGTAAGACTTCCCGTTTGTTTTTTTATGTATAATTAATATACATAAATAGGTTATTTTTTGACGACCGTTTGGAATTAATTACGTGCTAGCGTCTCCCGCGAAATCGTGCGCGGCGAGTCGCGTAGGCGTGAATCGACGAAAACGAACGGATTTTCAATCGCGCCTCGCAGTCTTCCCATACATTAACATACTAGATAATATAATAATATTTTATAATTCTATGCAATAAAATACGTGTATAATAATATTATATAGGAGTTTTTATATAGAATTTGTTTATTTACTATCGCGATGTAATCCCGAAAATTCACTAGGTAAAATTTCATTATTACATCTTAATAGTAAAAACGTTTTAAAACATAATACTTCTAAAATATCAACTAAAATAAACAACTTTAATAAAATTGTTCTTTTTAAATTTTTAATTAAATTACATATCTACAAAGTAAATAAAAGAATAAACAAAAATTGAAAAATACGCAAAGTACTCAATTGAAAAAGGAGTGAGCCACGGGGTGTTGTGCATTTCAATTACTCGGATAAAGATTTCAGAGTTTTGTTATTACTATAAATTTGAAAGCAATGCGGTAAATCGCATTGCATTCAATAAAACGATCTTGAGCGGTGCTTCGGTGTAATATTATTAATAATATAGTTTATAAAATATAAAATTTTCAAAAATTGTTTTCGTTAACATAGTACAAAGTTACATATTTGGTAACAATTTCAAAAATCTAGGACAATTAGTTTTGAAATAACGTTATTTTCCACAAAAAATGAAATAATCTTTGTCGAAAAAATTAAAATGTTTATAAAAGAAAATTGTGACTAAGGATTTTCAACATTTTTTTGAATACAGTTGAAATAACGTACGTCTGACAGTGTGTTAAATTTTTAAACTTTAAAATCAAAAATTAACTCTTTAATAAATTAAATACCTCTTGCTATAAATACCTAGTCTAAAATCAAAAGAATTTTTTCGAAAATATTTTTGCCCTAATATTTAATAAGGTTACATATTTTAGGTTTCTATAAACCATTCGCTTCAAAACTATGAAGGAATGAGGATAGTCGATTTCGACGAAATCGCATTTTTACCGTTTTTATGTAACTTTTCGATAGTTTTTTTTTTTTTTTTTTTTTTAAGACGCTTTTGAAAAAATCGAAAAATGACTTGTTTAATCACCAACTAGATGAAATTTGCTACCGGAAACAAGGTACGACTGTAAAGATCGAAGTATTACATCTGGTAGAATTTTTGGATATAGGCGTAAAAGAAATAAAACACATCATTGTAAAACCAATACATCCCTCGCTCCGCTCAGAATTTAAAATTGTAATTAAATTGCGTTACGTATCATTTTGTTCTTGTTTTGTTGCATTGAACTACTAAACATTGTTTAATGTTTTCAAAATTGTCCATAAGCAGATTTTTATATTTTGAAAAACTATTTTTAATATCAGTGATGTATAGTAGATAAAAATATGCTCTAAAAAATTGTAAAAATAAGAAATATGCTTCTAAAAAAAAAAAAAATCTGAAAAATGTAATAATATGCACTTTACACTTTTAATGTTTTTTCGTGGTGTCTTGAAAATATAATTTCTAACATACTTAGCAATAAATCATTTTGGAATAATAACAGAATAATTAAAATCGATTTCATTATTCCACATATGTGAAAATGATCTATTTTGCCAAGGTAAAATGTCCCAAGTGAAATTTTACCGGGTGTAATTAAACGCCGATGAAATTTTATCTTTGGGTCAACATTTTAAGTGGTCAAAAAACGCGGTTCCACCGGTTTCGATAAAAAGTAATTATCATCAGTTATTAAGCGAAAAAGAAAAAAAAACAAATTATAGGTACACAGAGAAAATTATGAATACTATAGAGTTAAAAAAATAAAATAATGAATAATAAAATATAAAGAACAGAAAAAAAATGTGCACATAGTGAATTAAATTGTTGGAAAACCAATTTATGGCATGTTAATAAATATTATATTTAATATATATTATATAAAATATTTTAAAATTCGTTATGTTAAATTTTATTACATATATATATATATATATATATATAATCCACCCAAAACTGAATTTACATAAAAAGTATGTTGTGAATAAAAAAATTCCAAGTCATTAATTCTGTATACTAAAAGTAATATTATGATAATTTTCTAAAAGGCGTTTCGCAAATTTTGAATTCGAATTAGCTTTTTTAAATTTTATTTCAGAGACACATATTCTTTACATTTTGTATTTCCATTCCTTTTACCAATATAAAAAATTATTACAATTTCATTCAAGTCTGTGAATTTCAGAACAATTGAATTTTTTAAAATTATTATTTGTAATTCGTTTTATTTCATAATATTTTTATTTGTTTCGTTAAATTATCAAACGAATAATTACGTTGTTCTGTTTAATGTAATAAATAATAATAATAATAATAAATAATAATAATAATAATAATAATAATAATAATAATAATAATAATAATAATAATAATAATAATAATAATATAGTACGACGAACAGGAGTAATAAGCATAGTAAGTAGTAGTAGTTGTAGTATAAGTTATTATATTAAATATTATACGTACGGGCGAGAACCGATCACTTTGCGAGCGTAATCGGATCGATTATAAAAAACGGTTATGTATTGACAGGTACGACCGCTTTTTTTCTGCATCCTTCTCTTCGAAAATATTTACAACGCGTGTACACACATTTAATATTGACGTTCGGAAAGTCACGTACGTTTACGGTTTAAATCGGTGCGATCCGGCCCTCGGACGGATAATAAACGATCGACCATGCGTTTGAATAAAATTTATAATATATTATTATTATTTATTATAATATTAATGTATAACACGATGCGAAACACTGCTGCAGTGTAATTTCATTGGAACACCTCCAACGCGAGCACACATACAATAACGTCCACTATATTATTATTATATTAAAGGCGTTCAACGACCGACGGTCGTATATTATAATAATGTCAGAGGTGGCGAACAATAATTGTGGCAAAATAATAACAATTTCAATGGCACGCGAAAAAAATCGAATTTATTAACGAATTTTACAAAAAAATTTAAAAGTTTTATTATAAGATACTCGAAGAAACGATTGTATACATTTTTAATAATGATAAAATTATTCTTATAGAAATTTATTAGAAAAATTTTTTTTTATGCTTACTGTTTAGTAAATAGACGATTTTTTCGTGCTGCACGCGAACGGTTTTAAAAATGTTAATTGCAAAATGTTGGCTCTCGACTCGAAAAAATGTTGGCATCCCTGGAATGTATAATATGTAGTACCTATAACAGTTAGTTGAAAAAACAGCATTTCGAAGTGGAACAAAAGTCATTGAATTTGTTAGATCTTCGTGAACATATTCGAAATATAGAGTTAAATAACTAGTTAAAAGTTAAAATTGAATTGTAATCGGGTTACTCGGACACGTCAGTTTTTTTTGACTTAACTACAGTTACCTTATAAAAAGAAAAACTAAATAAACAAATGTATATTTATAATGAGGATGCAAATCTATCATAAAATTAATTAGATAAAATGAAAAGTGTTTCAACTAGTCAAACAGTCAGTTAGTTGAATGATTCGACTAGATAAAATTTAAAGTTAAACCTAGATTTTATAGCGAACTAACTTCGTTAATACAAATGTTTTTTTTATAAATCTAATTCACTTTATAAATTACATTTTTTATGAAAAATAATACTACATACTCTTTTGAGTATATCTTAAACGCATTATATAACAAGCTCCTTAAAGCAGATCCTTGATCTAAATCAAGTTAATTTAGGATATAAAAAGGTAACGCCAATTATATATTATATATTTTTTCTATGGTCTTTGGTAACATTAACATAAAATATAAGAAATTAGATCGTACAAACTGTTGCGAGGACTTAGCGCATTTTGCGTACTAATTTTTTTTATTGCTAATTAGAAATAGTTTTTCTTTTAGCTAAGTCGATTTATTTTTTCAAAGATTGCTTTTAGCTTTTGAATTTAACAAAATAATATATATAATTAACTTAACTTTTTATATTTTTCATATTAACTCGATGAGTTAAACAAAATGACAAATTAGTAGTTAACTTTCCCAGCTTTGTAGGTATATTATATATTATTATTCCGTCTGTACTCGTAGCCGAGATAATATTATACGAGCTAACATAGCGGAATGATATGTATTTGTTTTTTTTTAATAAATAAATTAAAAGAAAAAAATTGTGTTACACCTTTTAATTACATGCAGTACTTATTAGTACGCTGTCGTTGAAACATATGACACATGTGTACTTACATAGGTAATCACGCGTATACTTGTATACAAATATAAAATGTTGATCTTCACGGTTAGTGAATTAGGGTATTAGGTAATTATCATGTTTACAAAATGTTTTCGAAAAGAAAGAACTGTACATGTTGCAAACGCGTCAGTAAAATATTAAACTGTATAATATAAATACATAATATTGCATTTAAAACGACTGAAAATCGAATAAAAATTTTTCTTCTGGTACGATGCTGAAACCAGTTATTTTGCATTTGTAGTGATGCGTAATATTTTACTACATAATGTCATTTAACGCATTTATTTTGTGTCTTATATATATATATATATTATTGAATTGATATCGTACTGAACAGAAAGACATTCTGAGAATACAGTTGAATGGAACATCCACAAAATGAGAATTTCATTGTTGCTCGGACATTATTCATAAAAACAGCAAAAATAATTTGCGAGAGACGACTTCCATGAGGATAACACTCGAATTAATCGCGAAAATGTATTAAAATAAATTACACTTAAATTCTTGGCTGGCTGGTTATAAAAAAAAATCACCCAAAAAATGAACATATGTAAATTTTTACGAATAAATGACATTTTTTGCAAAAAAGAAAATTAAGAGATCGTTTTTATTTAGATAGATTTTTTGCACCTTCTGCGTACATGTATTATTTCTGTAAACAATTTATCATAAAAATGCCAAATTGATATTTTAATTTTGAATAAGTATACATTATAATGAACACTACTTACTATGGGATAGTGACTTTATAAGATAACGATATTTAAAATTAACAAAGTATATAATAATAATAATAACATATGTTAATATATTATTAAATCGTCTGAGATTATTTTTTATACACATTGAAAATTAACATTATTATGATACACTGTTCTGAGGGGAGAAAAAGGAAGAAAAAAAATTGCAATTTATTTTCAAACCGATTTGTTCGTATAAGCGTTTTACAAAAATATACACATGCATAAATACATTTATTCGTTTCAGTTGTCCGCACGCATTAGTTAAAAGGTTATCCCGATGTATGTATATATATATATATATATATATATATATATATATATATATATATATATATATATATATATATATATATATATATATACATGTAATATATTCAGACACATTTCGAACATTAAACGTTTTTATGATTATTTATTTAGATTCTGCGTGCAAAACCGATCGATAAACAAAATACACCGGTCGCGGTATGTGGGCGGGTAAATTGTATAAATCTGTCTTCGCCGCGGCTGTCTGCTCCAAGATTGCTATTACGGTTTCGAAAGCGATTAGCGATTGAGCACGTTTCATACGGTGTGAAAAATGTTATGATCGCAATCGTCCAATCCGATTTAAACTTAATTGTAAATTACTTCTTATCATCTTTCTCCTTCTCCTCCACGGTTCCACCGACCTGTCATCTTAACGGAGTGCGGAAGGTTTTTCTCGCTTCGAACCGAAAGTTGAGCAATATTAATATATTTACTATCGTAATACAAAACGTTTTAACGGTTAGTGTGTTTTCTATATTATTCTATATACGAAATTCGAATGTGTAAGTATTTTAGTGTTTCGTCGCAGTCAGTGCCGGATTTAGCTAAGCGGATGAGCAAAATAGATAATAAGAAAACATAATATTGTAATCGTAAAATATCATGTCTTTAGTACTTTCCGATTAAAGTAATTTATACATTATAAAACAAAAGAGAAAATTAATTACACGCACTCAAAATGCGAATTACTTTAACACCTGAATTATATATATATATATAGATAAATAATCGTACAATTAAAATTAATAAAATCCAAAGACCAATTGATAATAAATATAAATTTCTCAGTGTTACGATAGAATAATACGTAAACGCCTGACTTGGATCGATTGCAGACGACTATGCCACATACATTAAAAAAATATGTTATTGTATCCTAAGGCCTCTTGGCTCATAACTTCATAAAAAATCAAATATGAATACTTAAACTAAATACTTATCAAAACTTAATGTTATTTTTTAATTTTACTCGAAAATTATATTAAATAATTTCAGAAATAACCTTAAAAAAAGGAACATATTATAATGAATAGTTATGATTATATTTAAACTAAGACTATAATACAAAAATGAACAAGAAAGAAAAATAATTAACATCGATATAAAAAGAGTGAAAGACAAAAATCGGAAATATTTTCATGTGAAGTGAATAATAAAGCTAATGAGAGATTATTATGTTTATAATTAATTTAATATCAAAATATCTTATTCCATCGACCTTTTTAATATATTTACTTCTGATATACCAAATACTTCCTAAACTAAAGTAGCTAAGTATGAGGAAGACAAAAATTCACCTTTATTCATAAAAACCAAGCAGATGTAGATTCAAAAAATGTACACTTCCATTTCGACTATATGTCTAATTGATAGAAATAAATATCGCGCGTTAAAATTAATGAAAACAAATCCAAGCACTTAATATTCACTTAGCATTAAAACGATAAACGCCTTACTTGGACAACATATATTCAAATATAATAAATAAAAATTACTATTGAATCAGTGCCTATAACTCTTGACTTTCCGTCAATGGAGGTATATTTCCTTCACGTAAAACATGTATCCTGATCTCATTCTTGCAAGTACATAATTTAAGTATCATAAGTCAGTTTATGACTATTGAACTCCTCAATATTCTATTTTGTGTTTTACATTAGACAATATAATTATCTATCACTGTTGCAATTTTAATATTCAAACAACATAATTCTTTCTAATTACTATTTTCTATAATGCATAGTGCATTTTCACCATAATAATCAAGTTAACTACTTTCATTTTTTTTTTTAAGTCTTATACCCAAATAAGTTTATTCTAAGAATATCGTGTTGACAATTTTGTAACGAAATTTTTGTTACTTAAGCAAATTATAGTTGTTCTATATTTATGGGAGCCACTGTGTACAGCCCACCCAGTTTTCCCTCCTAAATCCGGACCTAGCAATAATTTATACTTACAATAGTAATAGGCTTAAAGTATTGCTAATTGTGTATAGTTAAATGTTAATACATTAATGTGGTTATATTTTCAATGGTTTCAATAATTATTATATAAAAAAAAAAATGTATATTGATTAGAACCAAAGTTATTGCATTTGTCAAGAGACACCCTGTATAATGAATATTATCATAATTATTATGCGAATTATGAATTAAATAAAAGTTAATTTAAAGTTGGTTTGAATTATTCGCACAATATATTTTACCTATGACAAAATAAATAAATAAATTAATTAAACTGTTTTTTTTCTTAAATTTAAAATTTGTAGTTATTTTTATAGTGTAAATGCAATAATGTAAATGTATGTAACTATGCAAATGATAAATTTAAAATTCATTTTACACCCACTGAGCTAATTTTTTGCGGGCGCCCCTGTGTTAAAGGTATAGTAGTTGAGATATATTAAAACATTAAGATCTACCACTTCGTCGTATATATACGTAGATATGCGAACACCGGATGTAATGTTTAGTTTTGTATTTTAATTTTGGTTTTATAACGATAATATTTTTGATTTTGTTTTCGATACCAAGTATCATCGATTTGTATAAAAAATTATGATTATGATTTTTTTTGGTATTTATGTATTTTATTGATTACGATTTAAATATACCCGTATACCGGTTTTAGAAACTGCAATTATTATTCAGAACGAAATTATAATTGCAAAACGCATTAAACAAAAAAAAAAAAAACAAACTCACTTAAGTTGTAAGTTACTTAGTTACAGTTTATTTGTTATTTAATATTTTAAAATTCTGTTATGTTATTTGTTTGATAGAAAAATCACGCGAAGTGAACAAATATTTCGGTGGAGAAAAAATCAACACTAAGTAGCCAAATAATATTGTGTCTGTAGTGTATAATAAATTATGCAAATATGTTTGGATTATTATTATATATGCGCGTAGCGCGTGTAAAGTAGGAAAAATTCGGATCCAAATACTGAAACGTGCGTGATAAATTTTTTAATGAAAATTATTTTTGTTTTTAATTTCGGTAATTATTATTCTTTTATCGCATATCCAACAATTTATTACTATCCCAGAAGTAAGCGTAAATATGTTATTTTTAACCAACAACCTATATAACTCGAGTGAAATATAATATTGTTTTTTTTTTAACAAATGTTATGACGCGAGTAATTAGTATCATAGATAACTCGATGATAACTTATGACAAATCGTCAGATACTTAAGTTATTGCGTCACTTGTTGTCCGTAAGGTATACTACTCTATTATAATTTTCGTATAATATATGTAAAGTTATTAGTAGACAAAATAATTTAAAACTAAAATGACTATATGTCATGTAAATATGCTAGTAAGTGATGAAAAACAATTTTTGTAGAATAAAATAAATGGAAAATGAGATATAACTGAAGTAATGGATGTCACGAAAGAGAACATTCATAAATTATGATTACCGTGGAGCGCACACATGCAAAATTAAAATTTTTTTCTTTATTATACTTTAGGAAGTCAATTGTGCGAAACGATTAACTATAGTTAATAAGTTAAAATCAAGTTTTAATTTAACTAATTAATTTGAAGTATTGTTAGTATATTTGATTACTATATGTGCGCATCACAGTAAATTTCATCGTGGTAAAAATTCATCATACTTCAATTTGCCACATGAATAATACTGATAAACGATTAAAATCAATAATAATTTATTTAAAATTTAAATATGGATCTTTATTAATATTTTGTACACAGTTATTATTATAATTATTTTGTATATTGTTCAATCTCAAACTTATTAAGGTTTTCTTCTGTTTTAACGCCAATACTTATTTCCATATACTTTTATTAAATTGACGTAAATCTCTTGTACCATCATTCTGTTGCATTATTTGTTCACGACAAGCCTTCCGCAACTAGCTACTAACGATTCCAAATTGAAATATTGGACATAGGTTCTCGTCTATTATGTCATCTCTCCGTGCGTGTCCTATCATAGAATCTTTAAAGTAGTTAAGTATTGATTGTAATAGATGAATAATAAAAATAAACTTTTATTTCAAGTGGGTTAATATTTTTTTCTGAAAAATATATAATTTATAATACATGCCTTCCGCGATAAATTGACGGGATACCATATTACGCAGATTATGTGAATTTTGATTTTCGATTTTGATACATTTTTAACTTTTCTAGTACATTATTTTCGAATACACAATATTCGAAAAAGTGAATGAACAAACATGAAAAATAGGATAAAGTGCGGGTGGATGAAGTGGAGAGGAGTGTCAGGAGTATTGTGTGACAAGAGGATGCCAATAAAATTGAAAGTTTGATTTTATATAACTGTAGTAATAAGGCCAGCTGTAATGTCATATGGTTCGAAATGTTAAGCAGTGGACAGGAAAACGGAAAAGAGGACGAGTGAAGCGGAGATGTGAGATTGCTGAGACGGATGTACGGAGTAACTGGGGAGAATAGAATAAGAGATGAATACGAAAGGGGTAGAGTCGGAGTGGTATCTGTATTGTGAAGAAAATGAGATTGTTCAGACATATAGTATGCGGAGAGACGATACAGAGACTGTGAGCGGTGTTATGGAAATTAATGTAGAAGGAAAAGAGGACGAGGAACACCGAAGAAGAAATGGATAGATGGAATTGAGGGCGATATGAAGATATTTGATGTCAATGTACTTGGAGGTGTAGGAACAAGAATGGTTAATCCCATGTAATTGAGAGAATAAGGTGAAGAAGAAGAAGATGCAGTTTTAATATATAATTCGCGCAAATTGAAAACCACTCGTTGGAAGTATTTGAAAAGTTTAAAATCAGTTTTTCGTGATATAACCACATGTTAATTTATTCTGGCACGTGTATGCAAAGAAATTAGATACACTGTAAGTCACATGATATATAAACGATCTACACGTATATTATAATATGAAATATCGATTAATAGGACTATATAGAAGCCGGAAACAGCTACTCGACCGCGCTGTATACGTCTTATTGTAGCCGTCTATATTATATTCTATTACCGGTTAAGACGTTAGTGTAATATCATAGCGAAACCGAACAAAATATAGTTTGCTACCGTTCCCAGATAATACTACCTATTTAAAACATATAACTACGATCGGTCATCATATACGTATATAATATACGTTAATATAATAAATTTCTATAATATAATAATCGCACGATTCCGGACACTTATTCTTTAACTCAAGGACAAGCGATATTTGTGCGTTCGAAGAAAAAAAAATTTGTTAATCTACCTCGATGGAAATATGATTGATTAAGTCTTCGCGTACCATACCATTATATTATTACGATTTCGCCCGGAGCGAGTATAAAATGTTCGCTGTCCTCCTCTATCCTCTTTGTAGCCCGCACGAGATCAAATGCGTATTTTAAATTTAATTTTTATTATTATTATTGTAAGAATAAACATATGCGCAATTTAATGATCTATACCACGGTCTACGAAATTTGTACGCCCAAGTCCGGGTACTCCTTCCAAACGGAATAAGTCCTACGGTATATTCATATATATAACTACTCGTATCGAGGTGCTCATTATGACGCGTACGCTTGTTCGTATAGGTAATTTATAATACAATATATACAAACGGAGTGATTATTCAAAGCTATTTTCGGACATACCTATATTAAATCCATGACGCCACGTTTGAAGTTTCGAAAAATAAAAAGAATCTATTAGTATAAAAATGGTTATTGTTGCCTATATACGTAAATCCAGTGAATCTTAATTCATTATTATTATTATTACAATTATTGCCCAGTAAACGTGTGACGTAAAACATTTGGAAATGTATTGTACAATATTTACATTCGTTATTCAGAGGTCAGTTATTTGAATTATTTGAATGTCTATATAAGTCTTTTACAATTGTTCTGAAACGATGTGTTTATAAGAAAATTCGTTTTGAAAAGGAAAGGACCCGGCACATAACAAGTGTTCGTATTTTTATCTACTAAACTCGTAGATTTCCATCAGATAACTCGTAGTTAAAAAAATATGTAAAAAAAGAAAATTATTATTCTTCATAAATCTAATACCTTAAAAGTCTAAATAAAGCACTCGGAACGTGTGTGGAATACGATAAAATTAAAATTGAAGGCCAAATACGTAATAATAAATTTTATTTGTAATTACAGTTCATTTTACAACAAAATGATAAAAACACGAAAAATGTTACAACTGTTAAAGACAAAAAAAAAATATATATATATATATATATATTTTAGTCATGAGTACTTACGTAAAAGAATGAGTATAATACTATTAGTGTTGCAATTGCGTGTTAATTGACTATTAAGTAAAAATTTTAAGAACGTTTAAAGTGAAATTTTTGCAAGTATTTTAAATTCAGCGAAACGTATTTTAAATTTAGAGAAAAAAAATTCTAACCGTACGTACGAAATTTGAAAAGAATTTAACGACGCGTGCTTGTGATTATATATGCATTACCTTGTTTGTGGTATGAATTACATATTATTTAATATACATTCACGTGAACACACCAAAACTCGTTAGCATTTCTATACTGAAAATTGCGAAAACGTCAAGAAGAGAATGCGTTTTTTTTTTTATATACCCGCTGGTAACGTTTTATTTGGACCGTTCAACCGTTTTTAGACGATTTCAAAAACGTTCCGACTTAGGTACCATCAATTCGAATTATTATTATCATAAACAAAAAAACCGTATCTTATGTTTAATAAATATTATAAAAGTAAAACATTTTTATATTTATAAAAACTATACATTTTAAAAACCAAAATAAATAAATTATAATTAATATGTAGTTAAGTATTGTATAAGTTGTACATTATTTTTTCTTTGCGTGTACTTTTCCTATGTGACATTTCGATGTTGCGTAGCCCTTTTTGCTGCTTTGCATTTGAGCGTTTTGTATTTTTGCATAAAATCAATAAAGGCGATAGAACAATCCAACTTTAAAACCACACGGGTATAGAGTATACTTTTTGTGTAAACAGATTTCCTAATTTAGTGGGTCGGTTTACGGATTTAAAATACGTAAACAAAGAACTATATGTTCAGAAATTTCATGGGAATATATTTTCATTTCATAATAATCTATCCGAAACTTATGTACCTATAACTATGTATATTAATTATTAAAATTTACTTTTTTAGCTTTAAGACATTAATTTTTGTTTATAATAATAATAACAATAATTTGCAATAAAAATATAATTTAATTAAATTCAACAACAATGAATGTACTTTTAACATTGTAAATTTAAAACTTACCAATATTCCGATAGTATAATTATTACAATCTTCGCACTGCTCGTTGTACTTTAGAAGTTAGACATTCTGTATAACGTCCGACCACATTTTAAACATGTTTTGTGTAATATTATTCATACTATTTTTGTTTAGTAGTTTACAGATAAATAAATATATATATATATATATATATATATTTTTTTTTTTTTCGTAAATTTAATTTATAACAATGCAACGCGTACTGTGCACTCTGGTAATTGTTTTACACGCTATATTATACTGTAAATGAAACGATATTATATTTTACAGAGTGATAATGTTGGAAAACATTAAATTGAGATTTATAACTGTATGGTGTAAAATGTGTAGGTGAGTGTGTAGAAATAAATACACCGAAATACCACTAACAAATGTGCGTAGACGAGTACAAAATAATAATAACAGCGAACAAATTAATCGTACGAGTGAACGCCCGAGAACGACTGAGAAAAACTTCGCGATACGGCCAATGGGCGGCGGTTATGTATCCCGCGGCGGATTTCGTAAAATTAATGTCCACATTACTGTAGTAAAATAAAAGTTTTTGTATGTTAAATAGCTCGGGTGTGAGGTCCGAGGATCCGATAACAATATGTTCTGAAATAAATATTCTTACTTTTTTTGAGCCAGCCGGGCTGATAATCTTCGTGATATTCGAAGGGTTTGGATTTTTGGAAAGACTTTTATAAGAAAACACTTTAATACATGGTCTTATTTTTTATTATTATGTTACATGTATATGTCGTTGTCGACAAGATGTATGACAACGACTGAGTCGGCGACGGACTAATTAGGGATATATATAGTCCACCGCCGATATTTTAATAATTATAATAATTAAGATATGATGATAGCCACTCCATTATTTACAACATTTATTATATAATTAATAATTGTATATTGATAATGAGTGGCTATCATTACATTACGAATGCCTAAAATTGTTCTTAAAATTTGAAGTATTACTATTAATGTTCTGTGAATAACATGTATATATATTTCTTTTTAACCGAGTAAAATAATAGAAATAAACGAACATATAAATAATAATTAAAAAAAATTATATACACGTAAACGTCAAATATACGATTAGCTTCCTTTTCGAGAATAATTTCTATTCGGAATAGTATTATTGTTATTGAAAAAAAAAGGAAATTTGAATAATTCAACATTTCAAAACTTTTGACTAGTATAATGAACGTTTTACGTTAAAATTTCAAATTTCGTACTAAAGATTTCACGAATAGTTGTCAAGATTATGAATTAAATAATTTGATCACATAAAGTGGTGAATTTGTCCATTTCATAGTCCACATTCTGTAATTTCGTTAGATTTCACAAACTGGACATTCAGTTCGCGAAATAAATACCGTAATAAGTGTATTTACCGATATTGTAAATATTCTTTACAGCAAACAGAAGACCAGTGGCAGACTGGGTTGACAGGAAACCGGGAAATTTATAGCCTAACGGCTAACGTCACTGCGGTTAGAAAGAATTATTTTGATATGAGGTCAGTTTTTCCAAAAAAAAAAAAAATTTTTAATAGTGAATAAAAAAGAAAAGAGACATAATACGGAGAACAAATGGGGATAAATGAGAGTTGAAAGGGTTGGAAATTAAGGCTTGTAAACATGACATAGAGTCAGTGTCTATTAAGTAATTATTCGGAGCAAAATTAAAAATAAGAGTTAAGGCTTTGAAGATAGCATAACACTTGGCAGTGAAAGAGGCAGATTATTAGTAAAAGACATGCAACTCCGGAATATAGAAAGCATACATCGCAGAAAGGGGGAGAGACAGATCCATCAGTATAAATAAAAGTGAAATTTAAATTAAGATAATTCGAAAAAGCAGCGTTAACCATGGAAAAAGACATTGTTTTGAGATCGTTGAAGGACAAATCAAAAAATTGATGTTCAAAAGAGAACGAAGTACCTAAAGAATCATATTTTTTTTTGTCGAGAGGGAGATCTACATAAATATTTGCACCCCCTGAACATCAAGGCTGGCTCTGCCAATGTACACAATAATATACACATTACACGTATATCAAGTTGACTGGCAAGCTATTTTCAACGAAATTGTTCCACACGCTCTGAGAGTGAAATTTAATACTCATATATTTGTCCCTCAGCGCTAACTGAAATTTCATGGTTTATCATTATATGGCATGGGTAATATTGTTTAAAAAAATCGATTTTAATGTTAAATATCGATTTTGATAATTTTATAAATCGATTTAATTAGATTTCGAGGGGAAAAAAGTGAGAGTTAAATTTAACTCTCGTAGCCTATTTCGATATTTTTAGATATTTTCCAATGGATTTTTCTTCGTATTATTATTGTTTTAAACATTTTATCGAAGAACACCATTATCTGATAAACGATTTGCACGGTATATTGTAACCAGCATAATATGGTGATATTATATTACGCGTGTGTTGTTTTGTACGTATTATTTTGTGACTGCATGTAATACTACTAAATATACTATATTTTGTTTTAAAACATAATTAAATTAATAATACAAATATCGGGATAACTGAGTTCAGGGAAAACATTCAAGAAATACTTGATCAATCTACTCAAATAGAATCAGCAGAACAAGAAGGCGATCGGGACCAGACTTATATAAATTAAAGTAATATCCTAATTAATACATTTATATATTTTGTAAATACTGTAATTGATTAAATAATTAATTAATAAAGGTATTAAAATGGTGTTTTGACACTATATGTATTTCTTCCTCCTCTATTCGAATTTGCAATAAAATGAGTGTTAAAATCAACTCTCATATATTAAAAACTAATAAATAAATGAGAATCAAATTTAACTCTCATAGCGTGTGAAATGAATCCAGTGAGAGTTAAATTTAATTCTCAAAGCGAAAAAGGTAAGTATAATGTAAAACTATTGAAGTTTTCATGTTTGACCAGTGAGAGTTAAATTTAATGCTCAAGCCAGTTAACTTGATATACAAAATCGATATTATACATAATAAATATGAAATTCTCTCTCGTGTACTTACAACTCATATAATAACGTTAGAGTAGATATCTATCTATCCCGCGTATGTTATATAATATTATCTGGACCGGGTATCTTACGTTACATTATAAATTGTGTATAGTATATACAGCAGCACATGTACATACAACCGACTCGAATCGTGTGTTCCGAGAGCGTTTTCTGATTGTAAAAAAAAAATTTTTTTCTTTTCATTTGTGTGTGTGTATGTATGTGTGTTTCAGCATTTTTGCGATCGAGTTCCTGCGATACTCGTTCAGCGGCGTCCGTGTCCACCAGTCGTTTTACAAAATATTAGATAGGTACGTGGTACGCGTGAGTGCACGCTTGCATATTTTATTATTTATTGGATCCGAAGAATATTGCAGTACACGAACACGGTAATACCTAATAATAATTACTCGGGCGTGTGTTTAATATGTAATTAATATGTCGAGTCTCGCGAATCGAGTTCAATGTTATAGTCGTATAGTAATAATAATTAATAACGATAAGTTACTTAAATGTTACTTTGGACGATCTGAAGATCGCTTAAAGAGGTGTAGTTCCAAAGACCTAGTCAAACTGGAAGGATGAATTTTTCGAATTGAAAGTTCCCATTAATCTCCTTCCACCGATTTCGCTTGCTTCGTGTGTACACCTACTAGACTTGTAAAGGATACATTTATTTTGTATTAGGAACATACTCATTCGAATAAATGGATAAAAAAAAGGTATTTGGAATAGGTATTCGAATACTAAAAAAAAAACATTTATTCAAATATTTAAAAAAGTATTCCAATCATTTTTCTTTTATAGGCAGTTATACTAGTTTATTAATTTCTCTAAATACTCGTACTGTCTATTTGAATTTTATATAGTGTTTGTTTAAAAAAATAAGTTAAAAAAAGTCAATATGACTTGTGCATTTATTATCGTATTACCGGAATACCACTTGTAAGATACTGCGATTATTATAAACCACGATAATTGCGGTTAGAGAATTTTTTTAAAGTTTTCAGAGAATTCTGAAAAGTTTGATAATATATTTCATTGGATATTGGTTGCGAAAATACAGAAAATATTTTAGAAAAACTTAAAACATATTGTTTTTTCCACAAATCGAGAATTTTTATAAAATAGTATTTTTTACGGCGAATACAAATATACAAGTAAAAGTATTCAGAATGCGTATAGGAATATATATATATATGTTTACACGTATATTTTAAAAAGTATTTAAATACTTTTATTTGAATACTTTACAAGTCTGATACCTTTACAAATAATTTGACCAAATGAACGCTAAGCCTAGCTAGCAAATATTGTGCAATACGCGTTCCACAAACACGTACAAAACAGTGTTATATAAAAAAAAATACATTAAACTACATAATTGTTTCAAATTGATTTTAAAATGTATGCACTTAGTGCGTAATCACTACCAAATATTCTCCTTATTTTTAATGTGCTCCTTAATAGTTGACACCATAACTGAACTACAACTTTCAGTACAAATACCGATACAATGATTCTAAGTTTAATACTATAGTTCAGTCATTTTTAACACTACTATAACATGTTTGTGTTCTTCATCGTCTTTATCATCCGTACTATAATCATCTCTTATCATTTTTTTCATTATCATCACTATCATCTCTATCATCTTAGTCCAGCGGTTCCCAACCTTTTTGAGACCATTACCCATAAATCGGGTTAGATATTAGCAATTACCCCCCCCCCCCAAAATAAATAGTTCAGTTTAAAAATTTAAAAAAGAATTTACCGAAATTATACTATAACCGTATCCAATAATTATATTATGTCGTTAGTCGCACAATTGTATTTTCGATCGCTTTATAATAAAAATAAAAATTAGTCTTTGCTTTACCCCTCAGAAAATCCCCGGGTTGGGAACCGCTGTCTTAGTCCTTCTATACTTTCTTACGACAGTCAATAAAAGCAACAAAACCTTAAACAATTGTACCAGGTTGCTCTGTAAAACAAGTCGATAATAACCAATAACTATACCCGCGCGGTTGTCCACTACGAATAGCTAATAATAATTATTTTAATTCCATATGATTTAAAAAATATATAGTTTAAATATATTTTCGTTAACATTTCGGCTAAAATGTATTCGCCGTCGCAGTTGCAAACGGAAGGACGACCACTACAGCTTTATTAAATATATAATTTATTATATAATTTTGCTATAAATGTTTTAGTTTTACGAAAACTCAGTTTGTTATTTTCGATGATGAGTTCGGTCAATTCGGATACTATGTGCAAATACTATATCGGGAAATAGTTATCACTTATCAGCATATTATCATCATGTATTATAATATTTTCAAATAATTTGGTTTAATTTTAAAAAAAATGATTTTATCTCAATGCTGTTAAATATATATATATATATATATATATATACATATACATGTTATTAATGTCTGGAGCATTAAAATAAATTATGAAATTGCGCATTAATTAGTTTAAAGTAAAATGTAAACAAAAAAACTTGAGTAAATGTGCGTTAATTGCGAGTAAACTCTTTATACGACGGTATTTAAATTAAATTAAATTTTATCCGAACAACAATGCGAATTTTATGAATACGGTTTTTACTTTTTAGTATATGGAATTTTTTTATTGACGTAGTACCATACGGCCTTAGCTGTTTCTAGATATAGAACATAATTACTTATTTTTAATTGCCATTTCCCATACTTTAAAATACATAGGTATTTGTAATGAACGTTACACCAAAAACTATTTTAATTTTTAAGAAATGTATTAAAGATTTTTCACGCTGTTAATTTTTATTGCTAATTAGGATATTTTAATTTTTAATACCGAATTGAATATTATGCTTTTCCCTTGAAATTAATTTTTAACTTTTGAAAATGATAAAATACATCTAAGTACAAATATTAACCGCCAGTTAATTTGCTCTGCAGACTCGGTTAATTGAATATTTATACTATCATCCTAGAATAATTTGATGGCCGAATCGTGTTGGTATATTAAATAATATTATTAAAAGGCAGAATCGAAGTAACGATATGACGTACATTTATCGTATGTAGGTACACCCGTACATAGTCAATGAACTAAACCGCATTTTAATGAGTTTATGACTAATATACTTTTATGTATGCGCGATCGATATACAATTAAATACTTGGAAAAAACCTGTTTTAGACGATTTTTTTTGTACTCGATGAAAATCTTTGTTAGGTTATAGCCACTAGCTATGCAGTGTACCAGTATACTCTTGTAAACGGAATGAACAATGGGAGTAAAAGTTTTCTTAAAGGCACGTATATAGGAATGGCTGTATGTTTTATTGAAAATCGGTTAACGGAATATTTGTATAAGTCGTCGTTTTCAACAAAATGTCTTTGTTAAAGTGATTCGAACTATAACTACATTCGAACCATCGACTAATAATTATGAGAGTTATGCACCGAGTTCAATTTTCGAATTGGCAAAATTATAGAGGGTAAGTGAAAAAAAAAGTGTTCTTCAAAGAAATTTACTTCGTCGTATAACGTTAAGCGCATTAAAGCATATAACATAATTATAGGTATTTATACGTTGGTACATGAAACACAAACACACAAATATACATACTATGGTATATTGTACATACTCGTATATGTATAAGAGTATTATAATCGAAGCTGGGAAAGTCATTTCTTCAACTAGTTTAAGTTCAGTTAATATTATAAAAAGTAAGAATATAAGTTAGTTTCTAAAATTTAAAAAATTTCTAACTTACGAGTAGTTAAGTTGTAAGTAAGTAGTTGGTAAACATATTAACTTAAGTTAGAATAGAAGTCAGAGATTAGTTTTTTACAACTTAAAATGTACATTTAAAAACCCATTCGTTCAAATATAATGTATTAAATACATTAAATTAACAATTAATAATATAACGAAGCTAAAATTATTGATAATGATTAGTTAATTGACCGAAAATTGTTTCAAGCATTAACCTTAATTTTTTGAATAATCAATGAGAATATCAGAACACATAATGTGATAAAATAAGAAATAAAATAATATAAACACGATTGCGTGACACAATATTAATTAATATAAAAAAATTAATATACGAGTAGTAATTACTCAAAGTATTTATCAAATTTTAATAATAAAATAATTTCAAAAATTTCTGTCGGACATGGATTCACATCTTTCGTCAAATAATTGACCGCCTGCACTAAAAAATCTCTCGACATGTGCATTTAAAAGAATACGTGTATTGTATTTTATATATGGTTTTTAGATTTCTTTGAAAATTCTATTATTGGTTGTTTATAAAAATAAAAATAAGTACAAAAACAAATAGTTACTTTGTTTTTAACGCGTAAGATTCGATAATTTTATACATTCAATTAAACTAGTGAAGTTAGAAAGTTATTACGAATTAAAACAAATAAGTCAAGTTAGAAAGTTACTTTAAAAGTAACTTTTCAACGTAACTTTAGCTTTCTAACTAGTTACCGCTCGGCTTTGATTATAATATACTTAAATATATAATTGTGTGGACGTTAGTAATTACTATAACTGTATTTGATGAAGATGTCATACAGTTCAATCAAGTTATGATTTATTTTGCATCGTTGTTTATCGGTAGATCACTGCACCGTTACAAGAATTTTCGATCGGAACGGGCGAAAAAGTGTGATATATGTATTTGAACGTTCTTCTATCCGTAGATAAAACTTTATACGATCTAAACATTTATTTTGATATAGAAATATATCTTAATTCAAGCCAATTACCTCGTATATATTTATGTATTGTGAACTGGATTATGGAGAAAACGATAATGTAATGATGAACTGTATGAGGATTATTCCAAAGGCCGGATATTGTACGAGAAATACGTTAAGAAGAAAACTGACGTGGGTAGGATATGCGTGGAGGAAGAAATAGAGTCTTTAGTAAGGATAACCGTCGAGGAAAAGCCTTCGATCGTTAAGCGAACAGATCGTGTAAATGTAAAACATAATTTGGAAAAAGTGGAACCCGCGATTTGCCGCGGAGTCGCGCAGCCGATAGGGAGAAACGGAAAGAAATTTCTTTGGCGGTATGGTCCGAATGATCGGATTAAACCAAAGAAGAAGGTATAACGTATAGGGTTATCACGACTACGGTACACAATATATGCAATAAAAAAAAAAGGCATACGATATCACGATTTCGCCGATGGATCGCCCACAATACTACCAGTCGACTGCGCAATACCTATTATCATTGTAGAGATTATAAATTGTATCCAGTACTGTTATACATATATATATATATATATATAAATTTAAACGCCATTCTAGGACTATAAGTCGCGGTCATCCCCACGGGGCTGGTAGTTCGGTAATCTGGAATGGTGTAGCCCGCACACGAGCACGCGCGTTTCGGGTCAACACCCAGAAATCAGCACCGACTGTAGCAAACCATTTGCACGCGGATTACATAATGTAAGGTTATAATTGATACGATTAATGCGAAAACATTTTAAAAATTGGATTCGTAGAATCTACGTATTGCGAAACGTCGAATTTCGAATTCAAATATTTTTAAGTAATGTGTACAGAAATATGCATTTGCATATAAATCCGTGTCTTATTTGTGAGCTTCCCGCGTACCGCAGGTTGAGAACCACTGTACCAAACCATTGAGAATTATTTAATAATATTTCATAGTTCACGTTTTGCACCTGGTCCGATATCCCCGTATGCAGGCTGATGCACAATGCACTTAAATGCATTTTACCTCACCCTGCACCGGATCAACGGAAGAATTGCAACGGCCCTCGAGGCCGCTCAGCCGGTTGGGGAATACGCGACGACGTTTATTTTGTTGCCGTTGGGGGTCGTCGGAAATTATTCCCCTCAACCGGCCCGGAATAATACGCGCGGTTCATTGTATTGCGCGACGCCGAACAATAACTTTTGTTATGGCGAAAATAAATACGCTCGTAGTGGTCGGGTCCACCGTGCGTTAGTCGAGTCTAGACTGGTGTAAAATCATAATAATATTAATAATAATTATTATTATTAATAATAATAATAATAATAATAATAATAATAATAATAATAATAATAATAATAATAATAATAATAATATGAAAATGAAAAAAAAAAAACAACAGTGAAACAAAACAATGATAAGAGAGGGGTGGAAAAAGGAGAGAAAAAATGTCTCCGCTTATTGTTCGGTTTCGTTATACGCGTCGTTTGCATTTGAATAATTGCGCAGCTCACAGGCGTGCAGGCGCGTTTATAGTATTTTTATTTCATACCGTTTTTTTGTTTTGTTTATCCTGTTTACATAATATATGTATACGATACCTACTTTTCATAAATTTTACAATACTCGTACTTATATATGTAGGTGTAAATACAATGACATTTTTTTTCGAAACTGTTTTTTTTTACTTATAATAACGCTCGTAAGGAATTATTTCGTTTTATACGTAACCTTATTGGGTATTTGTTTTTTTATAACTATTATATTTTATAGTCATAGAAGTCTTCAATATGTCGTTATGTATTGGTGATTTTATTATTTTTTTATTTAAATAGAATTTGTGTGGGATTTGGAAAGTTCATACCGCAACGGTGCCGCGATTATATATTTTTTGGTGTTCAGATAATGGACATTTGTATACGGATGGTATACTGTACTGATCGGGACTTTTAGTCTATCCTGTTCCGCTCCAATAATAGCTAGTAATAAGTTAATACAGGGTGACCACCGGGACTATTCCCATTTTGAATGTGGCAGAACTGCGCAGTTGACCATCGAGGAGGGGTGGGGGAGTCATCTTTATCCTCTTTAGTGTCTGCCATTTTATTTACAATGGTACCGTAGTCATTGCAACACCGTATTTTCACGTACGGCTTGTATACACGGAATGCCGATCGACTCATTTCCAGGTCTGGAGATGTCCCTTCGCCTCCACATCTGAGTATGGGTGACTTTTTTTGTGGGGCTACCTAAAAGTGAGTTTGTATGCTAAAAAAATCTCATCTGTTAAAAGAACTGAAAGCAGCTATTTATATAGGAAAGTGCGTGCTACACATCGACGAAGAAACACTGGAACGCGTGTGAGCCAGCTTTATCAACAGGCTTGAAAATTGCATCAGACGAGATGGACATCATTTGGAAGATATTATTTTTGATTCGTAACGTAAATGGTATACCGTCAAGCACATGTAAGAATTTTCAAATATGTTTTTGATAAAAAATATTAAGTTGTACTGTTCATTTCAAAATGGGAATAGTCCCGGTGGTCACCTTGTATTATACATTACCTATTCAAGATATATCTTAAGATTTAGTTCATTTTTTTTATTTTTTCAAGAAAAATTACAACTACATTTTATGTTTCTCCTCCTGATAAAAAATCCATTAGAGTAATACTGAAAAAAGTTGTGTGTATATATATATATATATATATATAGGTATATTGAAAACTAATTAATTTGTATACATCCTCTTGAATTTATCATTCCAGTTAAAAAAACTGGCTGAAACAACAAACGATTTCAAAAATGAATATTTTTCATATGGCCTATTAGTACTTTTTTTTAAAGTGCATATTTTTTATAGAGTATTTTTTTTAAGTTTCTCAAGAATTTTAAATTTATTTAACACCAACAATTTATTATAAAATTATTAATTTTGAATGAAAAATTTAAATGCATTCCGATTATTTAGACACAAAAATAAAAATCAGTAATTTTATAAGTGTGTAAAATCGCCTAATTTAATAATTTTAAGATTTTTTTTTTTTATTCATAATACTAGGCACTAGCTATTGAAGAGTACATGTAATTACGAGTTTTAGTGTTTTTTTCTTACTTTATTATCGGTCATGTCTTTATAAAACGGACTAAAATTTAAATTTTATTGGCAAAAGCGTATTGAAAAGAAAAACAGAGGAAAAAATTTTTCCGCCATAATCGTTTAATTGAAACGTAGGTACACATTATGGAGCGAATGTATGGGCAAATTTTCAAGTTGTTTTTCAACGGATCAGTTTTTTATAATTATTTTTTAATTAATAACGTCTATTTGATACGTCTTTTCTTTACGATTGCGTACTCCCGTGTTGTATAATGAAATAATGTGTTATAAAATACGATATATTATATTTAGTGTCTTTGAAACGGCAACATATGTGAATCAGTCAGGCGGACAAGTTGTTCTTTATAAACGCATCGATCGCGTATAATAATGTATATAACTGAATATTATACGAATAAATAGCGATTCGAGTGAATTTAAAAAAAAAATATTTTTAGCGAAATGTCTTGTATAAAAAAACAGGTTTTCAACGCTTACAACGGCTTGTTACAGGAACGTATATGCACTTAGATATATGTACATTGTACACGTACACCTACCTATCTAGGTACACTGTACGGACACTTTTATGTGTATTTTTAACATCAATAATACAATCTGTCGGCTATTGCACGGATCGATCGACAGGTTTTTTTTTTTTGAAGAGCAGATATTTTTTTGTCTCGCGGCTGCGGCGTCGCTGGCGATTAAATACAAATAGAATAATATCGTATGCAAGTATAATATATTATTGTTTAAAAGCGGTTATCAAACTTTTTACATCCCAATACCACATACAAATTTCGAACATTTTCACGCACTTGTGCATTTAAAAGAAAATCCTTTCAAAACGAAGGTATAAGTAAAGGGAAAATAAGCACTGATTCGGAACTAAATAATTATGAAAATATGATAATTATACGATAAAAATTTACTGTGCGATAAGTAAAATCGAATATTCCATACGTTTTAATTTTTTTGTGCACAATTATTATTTTTATTACTGCGATTAATGATTATTGAACAAGGACGTCAATATCGGGCTCGGTAACCTTTAGTCTCGTTGTGTGTATAACGCCGAATACTCTTTTCACTTTCAGCCAAAAATTTGAATGGTTCTTGTTATTGAAGGCATTTTTTCGGGCAAAGTCCAATGGGATAAGTCGATGAACGGTTCTTTCACTAAAATAAATTCTGGTATTTTTTTTTTTTTGGTGTAATCCTATTCGAACGGGTTTATGTTCCATTAAATCATAAAATTATCACTTGTCATTAGGAAAATAACGAAAAATGTTGGATTATTGCGCTTGTAGGTGTTTCATAATATCCGAAATTACATTTGAATTTGGGTGAATTTCGTTGTTCTCCAAGAATTCTCTTAAGTGTCTCGAATGGTGAATGCTGTGACAGATCATTCTCGGAGACTCGTCAAATAAGTTAAAATATGTGTTTGACCCTCATCGCAGATTAGTGTTTGGAACAGTTTTAGCAATTAGCAATATTCGCTGAACTTGACAGCCGTTAGTCATCATAAAAAAAAAGTTCAGATTTTTCTACATCGTTTACATCGGGCAAAATAGTGAGAAAATTTAAGATTTCCACACCGTCATTTATATAATAGGATTGTGCAATTATGATCGTACGTGTGTTCATGATGTTTAATAAATATAACAAATAATTCTATTTTTTTTCTCATACATATCGATTTTCTTCAAGTATGAGCTTTTCGCATACAACTAACGGGTTGAGAACCATTGTCTAGGTGAGGGACAAATTCTGTTAGATAAATTCCCAGCCTGGTTTTACTTCGAAAACCCTTTTGCGACTTCAAAACACCATATATAAATAGTAATAATAATAATAATATATACATATTATACGTATATAATGATAATACATCATTATCCGATAAACGCGCGGCACGTATTACTATACCTATAATATATTATATCATTTTATATATACTATCATCTAGTCGCCACGCCGCCATCACAATTAAATCAGTTCGATCCGATCGCGATTTGAAAGTCTACCGACGACAACATGACGTGCGGCAGTTGCGCAGACCGACAGCAGGACAAAACGCATACTTGAAGCCGGATGAAAGAAAAAACATTTTTTTCCTGTTTTTTTTATATATATATATATAAAAATCGATTGATCGAGTCGGGGCCGCGTTTAGACGATGACGTGTTTTGCACAGCTCTCGTATGGAAATGCTAATCTAACACGCATGAGACGACCGACGTACG
This sequence comes from Slavum lentiscoides, assembly GCA_032441835.1. Lineage (NCBI taxonomy): Eukaryota > Metazoa > Arthropoda > Insecta > Hemiptera > Aphididae > Slavum > Slavum lentiscoides. Next base: position 30,181,705 of record CM063706.1, read on the forward strand.
CGATATGATTGTGTGTATAAAAGTTGTCATCGTCGTTCGACGATTATATTAAGACATATATTGTACTTTATATAAATATATATATATATATATATATACACGATGCTGGGCAAATTAAAGTTTATTTTTCAAATTCGCTAAAATTGATTTAATCGCGAAGTACGTGAAGTATGCAAAATGCTTGAGTGGCACCACTCAATCAGAGTCCAAAAATGGGACAAGATTAAAATTTAGCCGATTAGACGTACCAAATAAATTTTTTACAATGATCTGTTTTTTTTTTATTTTTTGTTATGTCTGTACTCAAAAATTCTACTAGAAGGACTGCTCCGATTTTTACAGTCACAGTTTGTTTCCGGTAGCTAATTGCGTCTAGTTGGTATTTTAGCGAGACTATTAGTTTTCGATTTTCCCAAAAGCGTCTAAAAATATAACTCAAAAACTGCTCTAAAATTACATAAAAACGGTAAAAACGCTATTTCGTCGAAATCGATTATCTTTGTGTCTTCTTTTAATTTTGAAACTAATGGGAATAGAAACATGAAATATTTATCAAATATATAACATAATATTATATGATGGAAAAAAATTTCAAAATTTTTTTACATTTTGGATTATTTATAGCAATTATAGGTTTTGAGGTATTTAATTCATAAAAAAGGGTTAGTTTTGTTGTACTCAAAATTTTACACCAAAGCTCCGTTCATAATCATTTCATCGAATGCAATGATTTATCATTGCTTTCAAATTTATAGCGATAACAATACACTCTAAAATCTTTATCCAAGTAATTCACTTAAGCGACATTTACAACAATTCGCGGCTCGCAATTTTTTTCTTTATGTCGGTCCAAATATAATAATTAATTTCATTTCGGTCAAAAAAATAATATACAATTTGGTTTGTCGCATGTATTAAATCTTAATGAAAATATTTAAAAATTATTTTACATAATCAATACCTTTTACGTTGCATAAATATTATTAATAATAATAAGTACGAAAAAAGCACAAATTTACAAAACGTTTTTTAAAATTGTATTTTACAATAGTAAAATTCTTTATATTTCACCATTTTTAATACGTTGGTTTTTTTTTTATATATAAACAGTTAAAATTTAATATTCAAATATTATCGATTCAAATGCAGGAATTGGATTATGCGAACATTACGTAAATTGTAAATATTAAATCGAACGGATTAACAGAATATACATTTCGGACTTGTTACTCGTTAGTATTTAAAATATTCGGCTCTGCAGCGTATGTCATACGTATTGAAATTTAAATATATGACAAGTCACGAGCAGTCAGTTAATTATAGTGAAATCATAATAGTTTAAAAAATAAAATAAAATTTTTAACTATATATATACTGTGATATTTTTTATGTAATGTCGAGTAAAAAACGATTCTACGTCGTTTTCGTTTTGTTTTTTTATCTTTTCAACACGGCGGAAATCTGCGCGTGTATATAATACATAATATATAGAGTGTTGTCCAGAAGAACCGAAAACTGATCGTCGGCCGAATTTAAGTATAACGTATAATTTACAGAAATCAGACGCGGCACGAAGAATCGAGATCGTTGAATTTTCGCGTGGGCGCGAGAGTGGCTTTGAAAATCGTCTATTTCCATATACATATAAACATTATATTACATAAATTATATAAAATATAATATTTATGTATATATATATATATATATATATATATATATATATATATATGTACCTTGGCCGAGACGACGATATCGATCTGGAAACCGATTTTTCGTGATTCCGTGAGTCAATAAATTAATAAAAAATAATTTAAAAAAAATCTCCTTCCGTCCCCGCGAGCCCACGAGCGATATGATTATCTCTTCGGTCCGCGTGCGCGTATTATCGACCATCGATCGAATCGCGCGATCCATTGTATATGTTTCTGCAGCTGTGTGTCTTACATCGACGACCAGTTTTCGAACAACATCATCGGATACGCGCATATCATTAACTCAATATTCAAAAAAATAATATACAGGTATATATATATATTATATTAATATTAGGCATAGGCGGCAGAACCGTTCAGATTTTAAAATCGATTTTAAATACCGGTAATAACCGTAATAAATCCAAATAGTAATAATCGGTGTTCAGAATCAAAAACCTCTATCGAAATAAATAAATATTATTATTGATATGAGCAATAAATTGAATTCGACATCTTGAAAACCGATAATATTAATAAAAAAAAAACTAATAAAACAAAATTATTAATATTATCATTTGAAATTACTTGTCGATTGGACATATTTCGGACAGTTTTTAAACGTTTTATAAGAAAAAGTTAAAGAAGAAGAAAAATAAGAATTCGATAAATTAACATTTTCTTTTGATTTAAAGAAGAAGAAAAAATGTATTCCTACTATTCTGAAATTAGACTTCTAAGCAAACAATATATATTTATTTTTTTTAACATTTTGTGTTTATTTTCAGGTGTGTTCAAATTTATCCCCTATTTGTTTTAACTTCGAACACTTATCATATTTTTCTGTGTTATTTCCTTATATATGACGAATAAAGGAAATAAAACTGTAATTTCCAAGAGAGGAGAGAATTTTTTTAAATGAAAATAAATATACAACTCCTTTTAAAATGTAATCTCTTATTTGAATTTGTCTTTAAAACTATTAAAATTAAAAACAGAACAATATATTTCTTCGAATTATTATCATATCATAAAAATTAAAAAAAATGTATTTTATTTATAAAATAAACATTTAAGTTACTATAGATACATTTATCTATTTTGCATAATTAAAAGCTATATGTCTGAATTAACACAATAAAAAAATAAAATAAAATAAAACACTACCCAATGAAAAAAACTGTTATTTTAAAGTTGTAAACACATTTTTATTATGTTCACGTAATCACGCAATCACGCTTGATAAAAAAAAATCAACATTTTACGCATTGTTTTAAAAAAGTTGTCTACGAATAAATTATATGTAAAACATTTAACTAAATACGTATTATAATTCGATATATGTTTATAATTTTCCAGTTAAATCAAATAAATCAAAAAATTAAGGTTAAATAAGTTGTGGTTCTCCGTATTGGTAAAAAAAAAGAATAATTACCGAAAATATGCCAGTTGACGGTACAATGAAATAAGTTAGGTAATCAACTTATACTTCTGAAGTCCGAAAGGCTTATTTCACATTCTATCGTAATTCGTGTTTTGTGTAAGACGTTCTAGGATTATTATATTTTCCGATTAGGAAAAAAAATTACATATAGATTGAAATATAGGTTCAATATAGACTGGTAATTATATATTAACATTTACACGGAAATAATAAATGTCACTGAAGAACGTAAGGTTGTAAAAAAAGTCATAAATTGGATTAACGTTTTTTGTGTTTTGAAAAATAAGAATGCATTTTCTACTGTATTAAAATGTAAAGTTACCAATTTTATAAATTTCAAATTTAAAAATGAGAATGTGTCTGATTTACGCCGATTTTTTACACGTCTTGCCATCTGCACGCACAAAGGAGGTTTGTAATACTATTTGTGCATTGTCAGATAGCCCTACGTCAATTTATTTAAAATCAATAATAATTTTAAAATATCGTATAATATTAGTAAATAAACACGAACAAAATTTGGGGTTATAATTTAAAAATCGGAGTGCAAAATACTATCTCCGGATTGTGTGTATGAATATTTTTCTAGTAAGTATTTCAAACAGTTTATAAATGATTTTTTCCAAATTGTCTTACGAGTATATGTGTAACATTGAAGGCGCAGTAGCTTGTGTTCAATTTTCCCTTTCAACACACGATAACTTTAAACAAATTCTAAATTACAATAACAATATTTAAAATCAAAATCATAAAATGAAAATCGGTATTGAAAATATAAGATCACAATCATATTATATCTTTAAAATTAAATTTTGAGTTCTAAAATGAAACAGAAATAACTAAAAAAAAAAACCGATAGTCAATATCGTATTCAAAACCAAAATAGCTAATTGAAAGTTGATGAAATGTGAAATGGAAATCAAAACACCAAAATATATTTTTAATTCGGTTTCAAAATCTTAAACCAATAAAATGTCGGAGATCACAGTGTGTTCCATAGCGGTATGGACTGAAGCTGCTCGTGTCAACATTTTCCCGAATTTTCGATATAATACAATTTATAATTATTACGCATTATAAAAAAATTAAATTAACTACGATTATTTTATATTTTCGAGAAGAATAAGATTTACAGTACTTTATTATTTTCATAATTTTGCTGATTAATGACGAGCAAGAAATGCGAAGTAAAGACACGTGTTGAATTAAATGAATAAGATTTGTATTTTATGAAAAATATTTCTCGTATTAATAACACAAATATAGAGTTCGACATTTCAGTAGGTTAATTTTTTTTTTCTATTGGAAAAAATATTGAAAAATTATACTGTTTTATATGAGACATAATATTCTTCAAATCTCGCGCGTGCAAAATTTTAAATCGGCAACCGCCGTGCCTGTTTGTGACGATATGCGTTAGAATTTTAATATTTAATCTAATCGCATACTATATTACTGCATCGTAACATAACAATTATTAAACGTATACAATGATTATGAAATTCGAAGATATAAAAACATAAATTTAATTTCTTGCTAGATTTTATTTTATTATTATTGGTTATTATTACAGTCGATTGGAACGATAGCTTATAAACGGCGTACGCAATGAATATGCGAGTTTGTTTAAAAATTCTAATAAATATAATATTAAAGTCTACGGACGATTTAACAATTAATATACTATAAAATATACTGAGCTACCTATGTATTTGTATATAACTCGTATGCTGCAACTATGAAATATATTGTATTATAATCGATTGTTGTAGAAGGTATATGTTTTATTAAATATTTCGTAAAGTTATGAATCAAATGTCAGCCATGACAGCTAACATGTTCGCTGATATGTATCTACGATGACCATAAACTAATACGTTCGATATACATACCCGTTACGTATAGGTCGTACCTATACGTAAAGTTTTTATAAAATGAAAGGTCGTAATTTAAAGCCTTCTATATAAAAAATGTATAGTTATGTTACATATTAATACATATTAAATATATATATATATACTCGTATAAACGTTTATGAGTGGCGTGTAGAATTGGACAAATAAAATTAAACTATTGACAGGTAATTTAAGGAGGATAGTATGAGTAAAAATATAGCCGTCGAAATATTTGATCGAGAATATAACTAGTAATACCTATCAGATGTATGCGCAATGATATAGATTATATTATAAGCTAATAATAATTGTACATATTTATTTTATGTATTGTTAAGTATTTTTCGAATGAAGACTTTATATTAACTTAAACGAGTTAAAAATTTAGCTGACTTGCCCAACCTTTGTAATCGAAACTTAAAATAATTTATAGAAACTAACATAAACTACTGATTATTATTGACAGCTTTTTTTTCGAATCAATGATCAATATTTTCAAAACAATCGTTTTTTCTTTTAAACTTTGCAGATATTTTCAAGTATCATTACTTGATTATCTATAATTTAAAATCTTAGAAATCATAATTTTATACTTATGAAATCATTTAATATAATTATGAATGACTTAATAATTAAAATTTTTTTAAATCTTCATATTTACTATTGTTTGATCTATAACATAAACAATGAATATTAGATTATTAATTTCTAATGGTAGTTTACTTTTCTCATTTGAAAAAGAATTTATATATAATTATAAATAAATTACCTTAAAGTGGCACATATAATTGTAACATTATTATTGTTACAATCAATGCCAAGACTTAAAAAAATTATTGACTTAATAATTAAAATTTTTTTTTAAATCTTCATATTTACTATTGTTTGATCTATAACATAAACAATGAATATTAGATTATTAATTTCTAATGGTAGTTTACTTTTCTCATTTGAAAAAGAATTTCTACGGATATTTGAAATTTTGAATGGAAAATCTGAGAGTGCTATAGCACTTTATTAGCCCTCCGTGCATACAGTTTTAATTAGGTAGACAGGTAATAACATATTTTTGATGGAGTAATGTGTAAAATGAATACAATAATAAAATTTAATAGGTCAAAAACCTCGCGAGTATTAATGAAACATTAATTAGTGTAATTATGACGTTATGACTTGTAATTATAATTAAATATAACAATAATATGTTCGCTAGCTATTATTAAAACACGAGATGAGCGTAGTATTGTTATACGCCTCAAGCCAATATAGTATATAGGTACTAATGTGAAGAAAAAAGTATTTGATATAAAAAAAAAATCTTTAAATAAAATAAAATATGTATTGCACCTACCAAAAAGTAATTAATAATAATATTTTAATAAATAAAATGCATATACAGGGTTTATACCTAAATATAATACGTATTATATATTAATATACGTATATATATATATTATATATGAATCGGTCATTTAAAAAACAACATATGTCAAATAAGTTTTATATTATTTTAGTGAAATATAGTCAAAGATAGACAATTTAAAACCACAAATTATGAATGTCATAAACCTTAAAAATAAATGTGTAAAGAGGTAAAAGTACAAAAAAAGTTGAATTTCTGGAATTATGAAGTTATTTGTGGTTTGTATAAAATTTCAATTTGATGACATGTTGTTTTTGATATGACCGATTCATAATACGTATATTTATCTAGCCGAAGCCATATGCAATAAAAAAAAAATACGTATATTAAATGCTGTTATATATTATTATTTATTAAATTGTACATATATAATAATATTATATATCGCTCAAGACTTCTAGACCATAATTTTTTCAAAGATTTTTCGAAAGAAGAAATGATGGTATATAGATCAATTCGACCTGGACATCGCCCGGGCGATCCTACAGTAAATGAACTACGTTGGATTCATTACGAACCCACTGGCCTGATTTATTATAAAATAAATTTTGAAGATGATCTTAAAGAAATACCCATGAGACCTAAACAAATCACCGAGTTTAATTCGTTTCCAAAATTATATCAATCAAGACCAAAAATACCAAAAGATAAGTGGACTGATTTGCAATCTTTGAAGGTCTTTATGCCGTCTGACACTCATGCTTTTTACGATAATTTGGACTATGAAGAAGAGAGCAGAAGGACTTTAAAACGTCAAAGAGCAAAAGAAAACAATTACGAGTATGTAAACGCAGAAAAAAAGTGAATTCCAAAAAAAGATCCAAGATTAACCATAAGGAAGTTACAAAAAAAACTCATTGAAACATATTAAGACTGACTAATACTAAAATTGTTTTTTAAATTGTATCTAATTATATTATTAATTTAAGAGAAGTTTAAAACGTATTTTTTTTTACTATGCGCTTCTCATTTTTATAATTTTTTATGATATTTTATTAATGTTAATAATTTTATTTGTCATGTTTTCGATACTGCTTTGACAACTTTCAAGGTTATTGCTCAATATATTATTTATACACGAGTAGTGTTTTAATATTATGTTTTATTTTATTTTATTATTTGATAACTAATAATAAAAGCAGCTATTAACTTTGTCTTTATTTGATTATTTTTATTTTTGGTAACTCCACCTATCTACAATAAACTGACATGACAACACTATCTATCTCATACATTTTGGCCAATTTATTGATTTTTTCATATTTTTCAGTTAAAATAATACAAAACTTCCCTAATTAAAGTAAATATAATAAAAAAAATCATAAAAATACTACCAACTGCACAGAATCTAGTATTTTTTCTCTCCTGTAAAGTTGATAAAACTGAGATAGGTGGTGTTGCTTCTTAAGCAACGATATGATAATAACGATTACAAAGTGTTGCAGTGAGTGAAGGTTAATTTAATTTAATTTGTGGTAAAAGTTAAGATCACAGATTCTGAGTGGCATGAGGAATGTATTGGTTTTACAATGATGTGTTTTATAAAAATTTTTTTTTTGTGTCTGTACCCAAAAATTCTTCCATAAGGAGTGCTCCGATCTTTACGTGTATCACTATTTTTCGGTTGAAAATTACATCTAGTTGGTATTTTAGAAAGGTTATTTTTCGATTTTCTCAACACTTTTTTAAGCGTCAAAAAAAACTACCGAAAAATTACATGAAAACGGTAAAAACGCAATTTCGTCAAAATCGACTATCGTTATTTCTTCGAAATTTTGAAACTAATGGTCATAGAAACCTGCAAATTTCACCAAATATGTAAATTTGGACTGTATTAAATACACAAATTTTTCAAAAACTTTTTTTAAAATTTTGGGCTATTTATAGCAGTTGTAAATTTTGAGGTAATTATAATTCATAAATGATGTAATTTTTGGTTTTAAGGCTTAAAAATTTAAAACAATGTCAGACGTTTGTTACTTTTAACTATATTCAAAAAATCTTAAAAAATGTTATGTCACAATTTCTATTTATAACCATTTCAAATATTTAGACAAATTATATTACACCGTTGATGCTCCGCTCAGAATCGTTTTATCGAATGCAATAATGATTTATGCTTTACAATTTATAGTAATAACAAAACTCTAAAACCTTTATCTAAATAATTCACTCAAGTGTCTTTCACAACACCTCGTGGCTCGTTACCTTATTATTTTTTTTATCTTATTATAGAACATTTCTTTATATGATCGGTTTATATATTGTCGGCTTTTGCGTACGACCTTTAATAATACTGTTTCAGATCTTTGATCAATATAATAAAAAGCCTTAAAAATCATTATAAAAACTATAGGGCATAATAATAATGTCTACTTCAAATTATAGAGAAAACATCAATATTTTTTTAAATTAGTTATTATTTTTTTTTTTTTACTTTTGTGTCATACAAAAAATCGATCATAGGTTAGGCTCAAGATGTACTTAAATACGAGTAAAATCAAAAATAAAAATTAAGGGCCCCTTAATATTTCTGTGTTCTAAGACCGAAAAACTCTAGTTGCGGCACTACATTTCTAATGGAAATCTCTCTTGTTATGAATACGAAGGCTTTTTTCCAGTACTATTCTACATTAGAAAAAAAACGCGATTCTGTGATTTGGGAACATCTTAATTCTTCAGTAAAAAAAAAATGATGACCTCGTATTATAATATGAAAAATATTACTCATCATTTTTTCTAAGAAAAAAAAGAAGATGAAAAGATTAATTCCGACTACATAATATATTGAAACTTTGGAAAATTTAAATTAACACATTCCAATTCTGAATAAACGCAGAAATCAAAGTCGTCCACGAAACAAGATAATTAGACTTCTTTGCGACAATGCAACGTCTCATATCTAATAACGTCTCATGGAAATCATACTTCAATAAAAAAAAAAAAAAACTAAAGATTGACTTTCAAAAAATCGATGGGACGTTTTGAGACATCCAGCTCATAGTTCAGATCTTGCATCCTCTAATTTTTTTTATCTTTTTGTGCCATTCAAATTTTCTGTTTTATACGAAATTTAATAAAACGTTTCATTTGAGACGAATGTATCGGGGTTCGTATGATACACAATATGTTTTTATTTTCCTCCCATTAAATCCGTCACTGCCACTCCGTAATTCGGAAATCGAAAAACGAATCAAATCAAAAAAGCACATATATATATATTACACTATTTATCAACAAGTAAAAAAGTGAAATATAAGGAATAAAATGTACTCGTAAATACACTATACGTTTTTTGGATAGTACGCGAATAGATTTTCTCTATATTTCTTTATACACTGGTACCTATATAATATATATTTTCCCTCTACTTATTCGAATAAATATTTTAAATAAACTTTTCAATAGTATTCTTTATAAGACTGATTACACACTTACTTAATACTTATAGATATCGTAAGGTGCGCTTGACCGATGTTTATTATCTCGTTTTGTTGTGCACGCGTACCGGCTAGTATTGCGAAACGGACACACAGGCACACGACGCCGAACGAAAAGAGTTATGCGGACCACACGAGAGTAATCGGCGGCAAGACTTCTCCGCGCTCGCTCGTGTGTAAAACATACAGTGTCCCGCGGTGATCTGACAATTGCAATAACTTTTGTTACATTCGATATATTTTTATTTTATTTTTTGATAATAATATTACTAGAGTCGTGCGCTACAAATATAGTATTTAATTTTTTTTAACTTTTTTACAATTAAAAATAGAAAATAAAATCAAATTTTATTTGAAAATCCGAAATAGTACTTTTTTACGAATTTGTTTTTGCGTCGATTCGAGTGGACCGTACTTGTAATTGTAGCTGACACGAATCAGAAAGTAACGATAAATCGTATCGATTTCGAAAAACGATTCAGAGTGAAAGTGCAGTTTATTATTATAGTAGTTATTCGAAAATTCAAATTTTACACATTAAAAAAAAAAAAAAACAAAAATAACCATAATAATTAATAATGAATCAACGATTCTTTAAATTCTTTTTTAAAATATTGATAAATTTGTATAATGTGTTTGACTTCCATAATACATTTTTTGATCTCACACATAAAAACGTCCAAAACGGTTTTGCCGATATTTTTCGTTTTTGCAATTTTTTTTAAATGTTCGGTCATTTATCCACAGGTACGCGCAAGAAAACTAATGAACAGATGAATAAAAATTAACAACCAGATGCTGGATATAGTAAAGATAAATTAAGTAAGGAGCGCACTCGTTGTGCATAAAATAGCGTTTGCAGAAAGGTTACAACTGTTACAAGTTGCTCCGACGCATATCTACATATTAATACGGCCTGTGCTCCTACTGATTGGTCGTAATATTAATTGATAAGTGTGAGTGTGGGTGATAAACAGCTTATGGTTTTATTATAGCCTATAGATTCACATTTACACATATACGAATTAATTATACGATTTTACTCTAATATATACTATTGTATAATCTATGTAGTAGTAAAATAATGAATATATCAATAAAGCCCAAATTGATCTGAAAATTATTTTATTCATTTTTAGAAATACATGTGTAATCACGTGTTTTATTCAACATATTCTAATTGTTTGTTTTTGTTTTTGAATATCTTAAAAAATTATGTGAAAAATTAAAGAAAAACAATTTTCATATAAAGGTTTATATAAGTTTTTAAAATGGACCATCCATTATAAGACAAAATGTTGACTACGTGATTTACCTAAAATATATACTGAAATAATAGGTGGGTATAAGTATGAAAAATTATTTTATAGTTGGTACTAAATGTATATTTCAAAAAGACTAGTAAATACTAAATATACATTGAAATCTTTCGAAGTCTTTGAACAAATCAATTATTATCGTTTATCAATATTCTTCACATTACAATCGTTAACATTTTTTTACCACGTATAAAGTGGTTGAATTTAACCTAAAAACTATTGTTATAAGTAAGTGAAATGCAGCTTCGTAGAATTAATATGTTTACATTTCTTCGGTGTATGTAGTCGCTGTTTTTTTATCTCGACGGTTTAGATTCTGAGTGGAGCGAGGATCTATTCGTTTTAGAAAGCAGTGTTTTTTTGTATTATGTCTGTATCCGAAAATTTTACCAGGAGGAGTGCTCCGATCTTTACAGTCATAATTTGTTTCCGTTAGCAAATTGCATCTAGTTAGTACTTTAGACAGGTCATTTTTCGATTTTCTCAAAAGCGCCTGAAAATATAACTCAAAAACTACCAAAAAATTACATAAAAATGGTAAAAACGCGATTTCGTCGAAATGAATTATTGTTATTTCTTTGTAATTTTGAAACTAATGGGTAAAAAAATTTGAAATATTCATCAATTTTTTGTTTTCTATCAATCCGAAGATTGGTTTTTATCAAATGCATTCTTCATTTTTATTCATCAAATATGTAACTGTACATTATATAAAGGAAAAAAAATGTTCAACAACTTTCTTTTAATTTTGGACTATTTATAGCAATTATAGTTTTTGAGGTACTTATTTAATTCATAATAAGAGTTAGTTTTTGTTATATACCCAAAATATTACACCGAAGCTCAGCTCAGAATCGTTTTATCAAATGCAATTATTGCAACCACTGCTTTCAAATTTATAGTGATAACGATACACTCTAAAATCTTTATCTAAGTAATTAATTTAAGCGACATCCACAACACTCCGCGGCTCGTTACCGTTTTTTTTAATTTTCTACGTGATTGATAGACAATTTATAATAACTGAAATGTGGTTTCGTAAATTATTAAAATTCGTCGGAAAATTATACACACACACACACACACACACACACATAATCAAAATATTATGATCAACAATATTGTGCGACAAATACCGTAACAAATTAAATGCCGAAGAAGGCATGCGCATTTAACTCTCTTCTATCAAGCCAAATATTGACAAAATGGTAAATGAAACAAAAACATTATCACTGTAATCATTAAAATTTATAAAATACATCATATAATTCATATACATTTTTTTTGTTATTATTTATTTTATTAATTTTTTTTTTTTTTTATAAATATAAAATAGAACAAAAAGCAAATGGTTTTTATGAGTTATTGTGATATAAAATTGATATATCTGATTTTTGGGGATCCGTAGAATTTTTACAGTCATTTTGGGGGTCTGTGAAAAAATTTTTGAGAACCGCTGGATTGGAGCATAAAACGTATGAATAGCAACATTTTTGCAGAAAAAAATTGTTAGAAAACCGCATCTTCGTCGTAACGTATTATACACTCATCGGTTCGCTCGGAATGTTTAATGTGTAAAGCAGAATAATAGTTTAAATTTAATTAAATTTAACCAGGGCTGCGATCGCACACGGGCTCAAACACTTATAGTAAGCCGGTTGTTATATTAATATAAACATATGTAGATTTTAGCAGTGCTCGAATTGGAAAAAAAATTAAAAAGTGGATGCAAAAGTGTAAAAAAAAAAATGCGCCTCCCTCAAAATTTTATTGTGATGAAAATTCGTGAGGGCTTCGCTCAGCCATCGCTATATTTTTAATTAAATAAATCTATTGAATTTGTAGTTCAACAGTTGACAGAAAAATCACGAGTTTATTAATATTATTCTTTTATTATTGTTATTATTTTACGTAATTTTTTTTGTTTTCGTCTAATTTAAAATTTGTGCAAAAGTTGTAGTTTTAAAAAACCGTAAAACGTTGACAAGAACTGCGAATAAGAAACATAAAATGCGTCGAATAAATATAGTACATTCATACGTAACACAATCATTATTTGTTTTATACGCAAGTGTATTGATTGTAAAAATAAAAAATAAATGAATAAATAATTCTGGTAATTTAAAAAAATGTTTTTTACGATTAAATCGTAAATTAAATTTTTAAACGGCATTTTTATAACTTTTTAAGGCCATTTTTTTGTGTATTTTGGTTAAAAATATAATTTTTTTTTTTTTACGTCATTTTTATAAGTTTTCTTTTTTAGGGCATCAACGTCCGTCACCCCGGTAATAAACACTAATATGAGCGTATTCTGTCAGCGCCCTGTATACCACCCGCCTGTATAATAATAACACTCTACACGTAAGCTGCTGTCGCGGTGTAAACGCACAAAATGCAGTGTGCTCGACGCGCTCGTGTAACGTACCATCGACCGTCGGTGACGGTGGTGGTGACGGTGGCCGGAGGGGGACTCGCCAATAAACCGTAATAATATTATGCACGCGCGTAGACCGCTGCACGTTTCTATCCGGCATGAGCGAACGGGTCCGTTGTGCGGCTGGGGCGGTGGTGGCGGTGGTGATCGGCAGAACAGGCTGCTGCGCGGACACGATATAGACCGACGGGAAACCCGAACCTCCTGGTTTTTTTTACCTTCGGACCGTGCGTCGTCGACGACGGATCGGTCGGTCGGGTTGCACTTTACGGTCGCCATTATAACAATAATATAATCGCCTTCGGCGACCGCGGCAAGGGGAATAATATTAATAATAATCGATATATTATTATAATATTATATCGAGTATGTACGTGATAATAAATAATATATTATATTATACGGCGACGGCGATTGGCCGGCATTTTATTCTATTTGAATTTATACACCCAGGGTCTGGGAAAAAAAAAATTGACGACATTTCGTAGAGTGAATCACGAATGTATTACAATGAGAAAACGTATAGAGTTATGAACGTCGCTCAAGTGAATTACTTAGATAAATAATTTAGGGTTTATACGGCCATCGCACTATAAATTCGAAAGCAATGATAAATCATTGCATTCGATAAAACCGCGATTCTGCGCGGAGCTTCGGTGTTATTTATTATTAATACTATATAATAATAGATCGTGTATAGAGCATATAATTAATAATAGTTTTTGAGTTATATTTTTAGGCGCTTTTGAGAAAATCGAAAAATTACATCTCTAAAGTACCAACTAGATGCAATTTGCTACCTGTAAGAAACTATGACCGTAAAGATCGGAGAACTCCTCTTGGTAGAATTTTTGGGTAAATATATACAATTTTTTTATATATATAATAATTATTTTTTCGGTGGTTTTTGAGTTATATTTTTAGGCGCTTTTGAGAAAATCGAAAAATTACATCTCTAAAGTAGGTACCAACTAGATGCAATTTGCTGCCGGAAACAAACTGTGACCGTAAAGATCGAAGCACTCTTTCTGGTAGATTTTTTGGGTACAGAAATAAAAAAAAAAACACATAATTCTAAGACCAATAAATTCCTCGCTACGCTCAAAATATAAAAAAATGGTAGCGAGCCGTGGTGTGTTGTGTTAAATGAATTACTTGCGGATAAAGATTATTTAGAGTTTTGTTATTACTATAAATTTGAAAGCAATGCGATATATCGCATTGCATTCGATAAAACCGCGATTCTGAGCGGTGCTTCGGTGTAATATTATTTTAATAATAATACATAGTGTGTATAGAGTACATAATTTACGATCAACCGCTTACAATAAATTCATTTTATAATACAATTTCTTACAATAAACCTAGGTAGCTAAACATTTTCAAAAATTGTATTCGCTAATATAGTAGAAATAGTTATTTGGTAGAAATTTCAAGAATATAGCACCATTATTAGTTTAGAACGGACGTAATTTTCCACAAAAAATAAATTATTCACTTTGTCGAAAAAAAATTGAGGTGTTTATTATGGAAAATTGTGACAAACTATTTTCAAGATTTTTTGATACAGTTGAAGTAACGTACGTCTGACATTGTATTAAATTTTTATGTCTCAGAAACAAAAATTACCACTATTTTATGAATAAAATACCTCAAAAACTATAATTGCTATAAATAACTCAAAACTGAAAGAAATTTTTTTGAAAAATTTTTTTCTCCTAATATGATATAAAGTTACATATTTTGTGAATATAATAAAACGTAGAGTTAAAAAAAATAATAATAATAAACGGCGAAGGAATTGCGTATATAGTGATTTAAATTGTTAAAATCAATTATGATGTCTGTTTTGCCTAAAACATACTTTGCAAAATTTTAATTCGGATTAGCTTATTTAAATTTCATTTCAGACATTTGTTTTTTATATGTTGTTTTAAAATTTCTATTTGCGTTTTACCGATAGAAAATTTATTACAACTATAATATTTGAATTTGTAAATTCCACGACAATTATATTCGCTGAAATTATTATTTGGAAATTGTTTTATTTTATAATATTTAATTGTTTATGAAATTATTATTCGTTTCTATATGCTGGATTAGAAATGGGTGGACACGTAGTTATATTAGTGAACTTCATATTACCTCAACGAGTATAGGGTTGTAGTCAGATGAAATATCGCGCTATACATAATCAAAGTACATATCGAGTACATCGAATCGGTGAGTTCAGCAGGATGTTGAAAAGTGTGTTGGACTATACCGGTGGCTGTATATGGCGTGTATGAAACGTATCAATCTAAACTATCTTTAATATACATTGTAATGCGCTCGTAAAAAAGCAGTAAACTCCTGTCGCATAATAATACAATTTTTTGACATTCTTGAAAAAAGTGTTTTTTTTTAAGTTCTTGTAATTTTTGGTCTATACTCTATACCACATAAGAACGGTAGTCGGCGGCGACCATATAGCCGGTAGCCGCCGCGCATTCCCATTCCGAAAGCTTACATACCGACCCTCCTATCATATTTTCTACCTCCCCCCCCCACGATAATAGAGCCACGTCACCATTATCGGTACCCATAAGAAAAGTTTACAACTCAAATCAATTACGGAAAATACGGATATTTTAGATAATTTAATTGAAAAAAAAAGATCCACATCCTCTTCCAATTTCCATTAACACTTTTTGAGCAGGTCTGTATTCAAATTACGCCGGAATATACCCAACATTTCTTTAGATGAGAAAAAAAAAATTATTTTACGAATATGAATTATACTTATTATTTTATAACAGATAAATTAGCCAGTAGGTAATAAAAACGAATATAATATGACGAAAATTCCAAGGGGAAGGCGATCCACTTATCGGTCCCCCCCCCAGATATCCGCCACTGCCGTATAAATCGAGTGATGATCTATATAATATGTAAATAATAATAATAATAAAAATATACGATTCGTTTATTCGTACCCCTCCTAACAACCAGCTGTTACTGCAGGTTACTCTATATCTCGGCGGCCGTCTTGTTATTACCCGGCGATTGTAATTCAACGAGAATATTGTACCGGCGACTAATGGAGTCATAATATTAAATAATAACGTCTCGTCGTCGTCTTCGTCGCCGCAGCAGCAACAGCAGCAGCAGCAGCAGCAGTTAACTCCGGCCGCTGACAATCATTTTCGTCACGTATATATAGATAGGTATACGCGCTCTAACAGCGGCGGTGTAATATATTTTGTTGTGGCTAACGGCTATCAACGACAATCGTATAATATCGTCTCGGCGGCCTTCGAGCTTTGCCGACGTTCCGCACAATCGTACGTGTCTGTTTTTTTCTCTTTACTTTTTCGTACTCGTTTAGAAAAAAAAAACTGCTTACGAACCGAGCGAGCTGCTGCAGCCGACCTAACAATAATAGTACATCGCATTATCGAATTGTATTATTATTAATAACACGTTCGTATCGCGCAGAGATAATCGAATGCGATTTTCGGAATCCACGTCAACGCAGATTGAAAGCAGCCGATAAAAGCGCGTTTCAAAACCCATCTTGTTATATATGTGCCACTACGGATGTCTTTAAAAGAAAAAAAAAACACACGAATCTCATTGTTACAGGACACGACGAGTTCCGAGTGTTGTGTTCGTTTTTTTTATTCCGATTTATTAATCCTTCACGAATGAGTGTTAAAAATCGATCAATTTTACAAAAAAATTTTTTTTTGAAACGATCGGTTTTGAAGCTGAATCAAATACGTTGTGCCGGGTTTTATGTACGCGTTATAACCACTGAGGTCGGGGTTCGGTCCGGATCACGCCATGTCACGGATTGGTAACGTCGTGCAGAGTACCCGGAATTCGTTTACTATCGTCATTCGTTATTGAACGTTCAAATTCGGTTTGGACTGGTTCAACCATTTTTAAATGTAAACGTATAAACTTAATAATAACTAGAAACGAAATTCACGCGAGAATACACCGCAATTACTATTAAGTATTAATGTAGTTTTGGAAAGGAATATATTCTTATTATTGTTATCACTACACTATTTTGATAAGCGGTAAATGCCATATTTTTCTATGGTACTCACGTAATACCTGGTTAATGGTAAGACACAATGAAATTTGCGCCAAATCCACATTTTGAATTGGGTAACATAAAAAATAAAAGTCACGAAATAAATGAATAAAAATCATAATCACGAAACAAATACAGCAATCAGAAAATTAAAAATAGACTTCCTTTAAGCAAAAATAATAATTTATCGATTGTTTCGCTGGCAAAAAAAAACGAATAATAATTTTTAATACTTTGTAAACGATTGTATAAAACTCAATTTCCTATTAATTTGTGTATTTATTATTATTATTATTTACCTTTACAAAAATGTACATATATCTACTATATCAAAGACAAATGTTGATATATGTATATAGTCCAAAAAAAGAAAACGGTTAACGATAATATATTATTCCATGCCAAATTTTATTTTAATTCAGAATTTCAGAATAAAATTTATTTTATTTCCTACATGTTCTTAGTCAGGTTGGTCTGAAATCTAAATAACATTCTACGTGTTATAAGGATGAATTTTTTTCTATTTTAATCTCAATTATATTTAATCATATTGTTAAAAAAATTTACAAACTAACAGTCACAATTCACACAACACCTACATACTCGTAATATGCATATTATACTACTTTAGTATTTTCATTATGCAACTTGAGAATTCCTATTTCCTATTCGAGTATTAGACATTTTAGACATTTTATTATGTAATAGTCATTTAGGTTGTGGACAATCTTAAAATCTGAAACTGAAGAACTTTGAAAAAAAAGAATTATCCGGGCGATTAAAATTCTCGTAGAAGAAAATGCTAATATTAGAAGTTATAAATTTTTATTTATAAGTGATAATTGTAATTAATGATTTGACATTATTTTATATTATATAGACTTTATACTTGGTATATATCTTATACCTGTATTAGTATTTATTGTATATACTATGAATAATTGTTTATAAAAATGTAACTACTGTTGTATTGCTATTGGCTAAAAAAAAGGCTCGGGTACCTATCCTCATATCTGTCCCGCTTAAATTAATCCCCCTAAAATATTAAGCCACTGTTACGAACGATTGATTTATAGGTATATTATGATCATATAATTCATAGTCGTGCGGTCTATATATAAATTATAATATTTAACGGAATTGTACATTATGACACATATGTATATTATATTTATCGTAACGAAAGGAATTCAGTAAGACGATTTATTTGTTCTAAATCACATGGTTTATGAGGTTATTATCGTTATATGTACCTAATAATAGTAATAATAATAATAATAATAAAATAATAAGCTGTAGCAAGATCCGGCTAGTAACCTATGTTTTAAATTTATTAATTAGGTGTATATATTACCAGCGATATTTATATATATATATATATAATGTATATATCGAGGCGGAATCGTTGAAATTTAAGCGTCGAGTAACAAAGGTAATAATAAACTGGAAATCGAATTTATTAACCCGTTTCTACTATACAGTAGCTCATCAATTAAACTAGACGGTATATACCGGTTAATTATATATGTATATGTGACGAATATGTTCGTTTCAGTGCGCAACGAAGTCATTAACTCCTTAATGCCCATCGCAGGACCGACGAACGTCTATGTAGTACCTATACATACAAGGTATGTACGTGAAATTATATAGTGTTGATGAATTGTATTACACGTCCGGACGTGAACCCATATAGAGGATAGATCGATCCAATATTATGAATATTAAACGATAGTATCGTTATCGAAACTAATCAAATATATTAATGCATGCCATATATTAATGGCCACGATTTTTTTTTTAGAAAATTGATTTTATTGAACGGTAATTACATGGTATTAGTAGAAAGGAGCTCGGAAAAAAATGTCTCCCAAAAAGTATCTATTATTCAAAATTGGACACTAAAATTCGGTCGCTGTACTTCCTTAATTTTTTTAGAAATTATTATTATTAACTAGGACTAAAACAATAAGGAATTTTAGGCGACGAATGTTTTTTATTCAGACAGATTATTATATGGATATTAGCATTATTACGGATAATCACTTATAGTAGGTAAATTTTAAAATTTAATAGTAAAAAAAAGATCAAACTCAATAAAATTTTTATGACAAGCTCAAATATCAAAGTATTAGTGGAGAATAAATAAATTTCATTGTGTCCCCAAAAATGTAAGGACTGTACATTTCAGATACAAATATAGGATCCGTGCTCCCAATAATTAGGAAACCATGCATATAAAATGTTTTACTTCTTTAAAATGTTTTCTATTATTTACAAAACACCGTGAAAAACACTTTTAAAAATCTATTTGTAAAATTAATAATATATTACACATAAAATTAATATATGGACAGTTCTGTATAAAACTGGAAGGAAAATCATGTTTTTACGTCGGACGCAACTAAAACAATATTAATTGTTAGGATGTAATTTGTGTGAAAAAGTGATTTCAGGACGCAAATCATATGCAGTTAAATGTATATGCTATGAAAATATTAACCAACTTACTTAAAATATAGTTTGTTGCATACATGGAATGAGGGTGTAAAAAAAAAATTATTTGAAAAATTTTATGTTCCGAATTTTTATTTTGGATTTAGAGTTTCAAAAATCAATTTTCTCTACGATTCGTATAATACTATAAAATAATAATATATATGCGAGTAAAATGCGCTTCCATATCAGTATATATGTGTTATAAAGTAATGATTTTTACACGACGTGTTTTATAGAGTTGGTGAAGTTGTAAAGTACTTACAACATATAGCCGGCGTACTCTAAGTTGCGCTGCACGAATTAATCTGAAATGAAAAAATATAAATATATTATGTATTATAATAATTCCATACACAGGGTTTTTTTTAACGAACACGCAACAGATGAAATATGCTTTCGAGTTTACCACATATTTTAATATTACATTATATATTATATACGTGCAAGCGTCGTGCAACAGTGTTTTACTCGATAGTGGAACAAATTGAATAGGAATAAACGACAATATACACGTATACAAATATAAAACATATATTTCATTTTCTGTACCGGTATAATAATTATTTCACACGACAGTATCTTGACATTATGCCATCACACGATATAATATAATATATTATACACGATGCGATTTAATTGTTAATACTGTTAATTTTCACCAGAGAAAAAGTAAACGCGCCAAGAAATACCTCAAGTAATTGACTGCTTTCTGCGTGTATATATTTTTTTTTATATAACATAGATCTATGTTTTTATTACGTTTTTTTTTTGTTTTTGTTTTTCTAGCTCATCCGTAATGTGTGCTTTGTGTAATGTGTTTTATTTTTTCTTACTTAGTTTGTATTATAATAATATATTTATTTGTAATCGCATTTTATCGTATCGTATTTCCGATTAAAATTTAACTGAGTTTTTCCTAATATTATTGATATTATTTTTCTACGACAACATTATTCGTTCATTTGTTCGTTATATAGTAAAAGAATAATGAAAATAAATAAATCATAACCGTGTATTACCCAGTGCCGTAAAAGGTGGTAGCAGAGTGAGCATCGCACTCGGACCATGGGATTCGGCTTTTATTTTGGAGCCTCGTCATATGCACAAAATCTGTTTCGTAATAAAAATTTAAATTAATTAATTTAAATAACAATACGTAGGCCCGACATAAGCAGCATAAACTTTTCGATGTAACTGTGACTATAAGCAATATATATATGTATATATATGAACGATATGGTATATATATATATATATATATATATATATATATATATATATGAACGATGACTTGTATGATGACGATCTGTTATTCCTAGCAGTGTAGTTTTATACATTTTGTGACAATTAGATTTAGACCACCAAATTTATTGTTGTAAACTCACGTAAAAAAAGTGTAGAAAATCGTGAGATATGTTTAATTTAAAATATTATACAAACTCACGAATTGGTAAATAATGGCTTAGATAATTATAATTAAAAATATTAGCTTTTATGCCGTTTCACGCGAATCCAAAAATTTCAATTCGTCACAACATCGATACTACAAATTCGTAAAATTTTTAATTATACCATGGTTTAAAAGTTTAAACAAAAAAAATCTTTTAAAAAACAATTATTTTTATAACCCAGCATTTTGATAACATAAAACAAAATGGTCAATTAATGATAAATTTCCATGGACATGTTTAACAAATTTAAGGGAGATAGTTACAGTGTAACTGCGAATTTGCGACATAGACAAAATAAAATTATAATTTAAAAAAATAATATGAAAATATGCACTGTTAATTTCGATTAGACTGTTGAGGGATATAACTGTAAGTTATAACGGACCTCTAACGTCTAATGAACATCAGGTACCTCAAACAGTCTACTTATGGCAGTGCGTTTATCAGCTCTGTAAAAAAGTAAAAAGTAATCACGTATAAAGCCATAATAGTTACGCATTATGAAATATTTTACTTCTGACGTCCACAATAACTTTAGATTTTAATGAAATATAAAAAAATCCTAAAAACCTCCTCTATTCATAATCAATATATGTATATATATATATATATATATATATATATATATATGTATGTATATACAATTGAATTTCTTCAATTATTGGTTAGCCAACAGTAGAGTTGATGTAACTGTTTTGTTTATGTTTATGTAACATCATATACGATTGAAATAAAATAAAAACGATAATATTAACAGTCATGTACGTAAAGTGTACTTTTGAAAGGTGTTCAGAATATGTTGTCTAGTAAATAAAGAAAAACTATTTTGAATACGCATTCGATTCTTATCCAAAAATGTATTTAAAATATTCGGCTAATGTAAAAAGTATTTTTTTAAGTATTCGAATACTTCACATTTTTAAAATAATTAAATGTAAAAAAAATTTCATTTTTTATAATGATGATATTTAACACTTAAATCACATAGCTAAGAGGGTAAAATAGTGATTATAAAAAATTTATACTTTGGTAAATATTAATAATAATAATAATAATAATAATAATAAAATAAAAGAAATATATTGTAAAACCGTAATGTTGAATAACGTTACTAAAATTAATATAATATTTTAACTGCCCTCACTGTACAGCCGTGATTGAAAATATATTTTGATGTAAATTTTATTAAATTTTGTTGTTCACACAAAATATTATTATAATCAATAAAACGTTTGTCGTTAATATAAACAGTAAAGACGGGACAAAACACATTATTACTACATAAAAATCGCCATTATTATTATAGTATAATATATACTATTATTATTATTTTTTTTATAATTACTTAGATATTCGAACGTAAAATTCTTTGATCGCGAATAGCGGCAAAAAAACAAAAAAAAATTATTTTTTTACCTCGGTGAAAACAGTAATATTCATCCCGAAGTCTTTCGGAACAGAAGACTTAATGGGATGTGAATTGGGAAAAAAACAAGAACTGGAAAACAAATATAAATGGACAATTAATCTGAAAACACACACACACACACACACACACACACACACACACACACACACACACACACACTCGCGCGCGCGTCATGGTATTTAATCAATTATAATGACATCGGGACGCGCGGAACGGCGCCGATTAGAGAGAGTCCTTAACGTTTGTTATATTATTATTGCGCGATACGTCCCAGACACGGGACGGTAAATTTATGCGGTATTCGGTGCCGCGATAAGAAGTTTAATGGCGCTTAAAACTTCCCTCGGGCTGGAAGTTTGTCGAGATTTACTTTCCATCCGCAACGCAGCCAACCCGTCGAGATAGGCAGGTACGTATTTCGTCAGGTTCGTCGAACCTGTACACGACGGGTTCGATAATAATTGATCGGGCCGACGACGCGTTTCGTTTAGGTAATTATAATAAATTATTATATTGTTGTACGATTAAACGCCTCTCTCGAACCCGTCTAGCCGCAGCCGTTTTAACGCGGCTCGTGAAATATTTGTAATATTATTATAAATAGTTATTGTGGGCATATTATATAATGTATAATATACTATCTATTCTCTGCGGCCTTGTCCGGGTTTAACGGGTCGGGTTGATCAAGTCCATGTAATATTCAACGTTGTGAAGTGTAGTGGACATTGTACGTTACACTTTATGCTTTTAAAAAAAAAACATGTACATCGGTAAAAAAAAAAAAAAATTACCATCTTGATGCCGTTATTCTTCCTTCCGGCCAATTATATAGCAACGATTCCAGATGACGATATTGTAAATGCGATCTAATCTTACGGCCAGTAAAACATTTATTAGATAAGTTATCTCTCTGTTCCTCCTGCAGGTGCATTAAAAAAAAATACTTTTCCAACTTAATGTCGACACTTTTAAAATATTTAAAAAAATACATTTAGAATAGTTTTACGTTAAAGAGCGCAACCACGTTATGTTCAAAATTTTTAAGTAACACTTGAAATCTCAATTGTTTTTTGCCACTGGCACTGTGTTATACTTGTGATATCTTGTACATTTATTTAAATAAGAGAGCAAAGGACTTCTTCTTATTGACGGCCATAACGGTAATCTTAGAGTTGAGCGCGATGTTTTGTCATCCCTCAGAGGAGTCACTAAAATGTGCAATGACTCGAGAGCCAAAGCACTTATTCGCTTGTAGATCGTACTTGTACAATATCACAGTTTTTAAATAAAAAAAAATCAATCACAAATAAAAATAAAAACGTACTATGCTCAACGTATCGGTTGTTAAAAAAAAAAAATAATAATAATAATAATAAAAATAAAAGGTTTTATTTATTTTTGGGAATTAATTCTCATGGACGCGAGTTGCAAACCCAGTAATTTTTTCTATCTAATGACATTGAGATAAGAAAATATTATAGATAGCCTGCGACACTACGGATTATGATGACATGGGAATTATCTTGAATCCTTCTAAAAAAAAATTTTCTTTTTATATTATGCAGTACAAATATAAATTCTAATCATCCACGAGTAGTATTTCCAATACGTTATTCGTGGAGTAGTCTATATAACTGTTGAAAGAATTTGAAGTACTTAAAAAATATTTATAGTACCTATTTAGCGTGAAATATTTTCAGATTGGGGTCAACAAAAACAAAATAAAAAATTGCGGTCCGACAAGACACAACAAATGTTATGAATAATTGTCATGGTTACCAATGTATCGATAGATTTTGGTTCAAATTTTTTGTTAAAACCCATTTATACTGGACAAATCAGAGTCGGAACCATGATAGTGAAAGGGGTGGGGATGTATTATTGTTGTATACTAAAGAATTAAGAAGTATGATACACAAGTTATAATGGTATTAAAAATTGTTTATACACAGTATTAGCTTACTGCTAATATTATAAAAGTCAACTATATTAAAAAAAAACGTTTGTAGTAAAAATAATAAAGTATATATCTATTAACACAGTGTCCTTTTGTTTTATGCATATTTATTTTTAATTATATAATATGTTTTCAACAATATAATCTTGCGGATATTCAGTTATATATGTAAATGATTGATACGACTTACCAATACATAAATATCACAATTTGACCGAATTAATATTAGAAGTAATGGTTATGATCACATTAGAACGTTATCAAGAACTATTTTATCGACGTTTTCAAGCATTGAGATAGGTTTTAAGAATGTTTAATTTTACTTATTTCATAAAAATTAATCAATTTGTATTTTTATAGATTTAAACATATGCTTTTGCTTCATGCATGAATAATTATATTAATTAGTATTACTTTGCATATTTAAACTTAGTCGAGGTCGAACATGGGCTAAGAACACTTAGTGGTGTTACCGTTGCTTAATATACATAGACATTTAAGAAACAAATTTAATATCACCAAGTAATCGACATTCAGCTAAAATATTAAGAACAACGAGCCTAACCAAGATTGAATTTAAATCTGTAATCTTTATATCGTTATATTGTGTGACATAAATATTAAAAATTGTTTTTAAACGTTTTCAATTTTATGAATAATGCTCAAATTATATTATTGCATTGTGAGACAGAACGAGTCAAAGAGTAATACAAAACTGGAATATATTTGTGTTTGAAAATTCCAAATAATTTCATATTTTATCTACTTTGACGTGTGATCAAAGAGATTATTGTATAACAATATATTATATCCATATTATATACAAACACTTTTTCGTTACTTCTTCGAGGCACCTATTAGAAACGCTTACTTGGCAAATGTTTTTACGCGTATGGAAACTTGTTTGATTAGAACGATAAACACGATGAACATGGTGGAAAATGATTGCGTTTGGTCATTTGCAGTCACCAGTATGAAAACTAAGTGTAGAGAAAAAGGCCGTACCGTTTTCCAGTGAATACGAAAAATATCAAAGTCATGGTCCAAACACGCATTACTGTCCACACGAAATTGTTGACCATGAGCTGTCATTGAATAAATAAAATAGTAAATAGATCGGAATGAAGTTCCAAAATGGAAAAAAAAAAAATTACAGGTCACGATTTAACGTCGACGTGCATGGTTTAAAAATGTTGCAAAGAGGAATTTGATTGAAATAAAACAGCTAACGGTTAATATAAAAAAGCGAATGATTAACAAAAATAAATCAGATTACTTTAAAAGTTACTAATTACCATGCAGTCTTATATATACGTTTGTTATACATTCATTCTTATATAGTCTAATATATTCTTAATACTCATTTATTAAAACGATTTTTTTTTTATTCTCACAAATTATCTTTTGGAAAATATATATATAAAAATATATGGGGAAATTTATTAATCGATATCGATATCGTTGTCCATCACTATTTAAGACACCAACAATTTTACACAAAATAAATTACAATACTATCTATAGTCTATACAATACAATAATAGAGCTGTTTATTAAATATCTTTAATTCTTAAGAAGTTATGAGATTAAAAAAAATGATAAAATTGTATTTTAAAATGCCTGTAATTTTTTAAAAAATTATAATAATATTAATTATATTACTACTATCATTATTATTATTATTATATTGTGTAAAAATATTATTTTCATAATTGGAGAAGGCCAAAATTAAAATTAGATTAGGCATTGTTGATCCAAAATTAAATTTTTACTGAAATCTTCGACTTGTATATTTTAGTATCGTACACATTGATAAATTATTATTTTTCGTTAAGAAATTACAAAGACAAATATATATATATATATATATATATATATATATATATATATATATATATATTGTTTACCGAAAACAGGATTCAGGATTTTAATCAACAATTTTTTTTCTGTTAGACGATTTATTTTTGAAATGTACTTGGACTTCATTTTGAACAAAAAAAAAAAAAACATTAACTAGAAACCGGATAAAAATAATAAACTATATAATCTTAAACTAGTTGCAGGCACGTATACAGGGGGGGGGGTTGGGGTTCAAACCCCTTCCCCCCCGAAATAATTTTTTTTGAAAATTAAGTCAAATTATACACCTATTATTATAAAATATTTTTATTACTAGCTGTTGGCTGTTTTTCTCTGTTTATTAGTCGGGTATGAAATAAAAGTTTGAAAGACTGAGGTGATTACTGAGAACTACGCACGTGTGAAAACTGTATTATTGCGATCATAGATAATTACGAATGAACAGGTCAAAGTGCATCCATTCGTTATTATATTTTATTACCTACTTATATTATATTGTATATAATATACCTGGAAAACTCACATTATGTCAATAATCTTATCTTATTTTCCGTACTCGATCGGTCATCGAAAATTCCTATTGAATTACTAACCTGTGTATTATAAAATCAACGCTGGAAGGTAAATAATATATTTTAATGCCGATAGTTTAGTTTTAGTTTGTGTTCGGTATTTGAACGGTTATAATATGCGAGTGCGATGGTTTTTATTACGTAAACCCCCCACCCCGAAATTGTATTTTGTGTACGTGCCTGACTAGTTGACACTATAGCAAAGAATATATTAGATGCTCTCCTCCCCAGTGTTATGACTAATGTGTAAGGCAAGAGACTTATAGCATGTAGCACGTGTGCCTTCAAAAGCCCAAAATTATGCACCCGAAATTAATTTTTACCGAAAATTTAAAAAAAAAAACATTTTTTAAAATTCTTTACTGTCTTTTATGACGTTAACATAAAATGTAATCGATCTATATATTGACGCGGCTCTATTTTTACCTCTTGAAATAAGTTCGTATTTTTCGTCGCTCGCCACTATATTTTATGTAAAAAAAAAACCAATCGGTTCGGTTTAAAACGAAAAATTTCAACAGAGGAAATATTAATAAAATTATTGATTAAGATTGTACGAAATTTACTAAATATTGCGTTCGATAAATAAAACGATTCCGAGCGGAAATTCGGCGTAACACGCACTTTGTCGGAAAATTTAAATTGGCGATAAAAACGTATTGTGACGTTTGATTGTCAAGAAATTTTTTTTTTTGAATATAGTTGAAGTAGCCTAGGGCCAATGTCGTACAGACATTTCAGCCCTCAAAACCGAAAACTACCCATTTTATAATTTAAAGAGCTCAATATCTAATATAATAATTATTACTCTAAATATCGCCAAAATCAGAAGACGTTTTACGAAATTTTTTTTACGTATATATAGTGCGCGTTATTTTCCGAATTCGGTGTAAATTTCAAGACCCTAAAAATCATTATTTTGATATAGTGCCGCCTTCAAAAATTCAAATATAAAGTATACCGACTAGGGACAATTTGCTATACCGAAACGCGTGACGCGCATCATCCGAGCATTCATTCTAGTCGAAAATTTGTGTACACAGGAAGTAATTAACGTTATTGTAAAACCAATGATTTCCTGCAGGCTTCGCTCAGAATCTAATGAAGAACGCCCAAAAATCATAAGAATTCGTATAAAACACGTAAAATAAAGCAATTATGTACGTGTGCCGGGTAACCCAAAGAGCGGAGCGACTGAGCGAGGAACCTATTGGTTCTATAATGTAGTGTTTTTATGTCTGTACCCAAAAATTCTACCAGAAGGAGTACGCCGATCTTTACATATGGAGTTTGTTTCCAATTGTATCTAGTTGGTAATTTTTCGATCTTCTCAAAAGCGCCTAAAAATACAACCTAAAAAGTACCGAAAAAAAAAATATATATATATATATATATATATATATATTTTATGTCTGTACCCAAAAATTCTACCAGAAGGATTGCTCCGATCCTAACGCTTAGCACTATTTTCCGGTGGCAAACTGTATCTATTTGGTACTTTGGAGGAGTCATTTTTCGGTTTTCTCAATACTTTTTTTTTTTTTTGCGCCAGAAGAAACTACCAAAAAAATTACATAAAAACGGTATAAAAACGCGATTTCTTCGATATCGATTGTCGTCATTTCTTCGTGATTCTGAAACTAATGGTCATAATTAGGGCTCGGACGTTATTGCACTAAAAATGTTATAAAATTGATTGCATTATTGCTATAAAAAAAAAAACCCAAAATTGCAATAAAAAAATTTTTTTGACGAACAAATCCAAAAAAAAAAAAAGAAAGAAAATACGAAATAGCCTGCAGTCGAAGTATTAACGAAATACAGTGCAATACTGAACCACAATTTTAATTTATAAATTTGAAACGTGCGTTTCACCCAACATTTTATTATTGTACGACAATCAAGTCGTTATTCTTATCTTGTTATTGACCGCAAACCTAAAAATACTTCCCGTAGTCATATTATAGCGTAATGACCGCGCATCTACTAATCAAATGGTTTTTCCAATTACCGCCACGACAACGGTCAAACAAGCCGTCACAAGTCACAACCAACAAAGCAGTGGCGTCATTTCAGTTTTCGAAAGAGGAAGGCAAAGTGTTTAACCGGCCCCATTTAACCATTTCCCATATTTACATTTAGCTCAATACAATTTCTATTTTACATAGTTTTGATATTTTCGTTATCATATTCACGAATCGCCCGATATATAAATATATATTTTTTTTTGTGGAAGGAAATTCATTACTCTGTCGGCCATAGGCGGCACTTGGGGGGGGGTCATGAGGGGGCAGTTGCCCCCTCCAAATTTTTTGGCGGGGCAAAAGTATACATTTGCCCCCCCCAAAAAAAGTTAACGAAAAAACCTGTTATTTCAATCTTTTATTAATGAACGCCGAAAAGTTGAATTTAATTTGAAATAATTAATGATATTCCCTCTGTAATTTTAATTTCTGATGTAAAACAAGAAAATAGTTTTTGGAATTCCAAATTCAATTTGAAGCTGATTAAGAAGAATATTAGAATTATACTCATGTTTATTGAATAATCGAATATTGATAAAATGATAATAATTGTTATCGAAATTAATTCATCTAGAAAACATGGTTTTCATAAAAACAAAAGTTTTTATCTACATCAGAATTCTATCAACTAATTCAATTTCAAAATATGTAAAATATTTAAATATTCATACCCCAAAATACAATAGTAATTAGTTTGAAATATCTCCTAATATTTTAGGTTATATTTTAAAATTATTATACTTTATTTTAGTAAATTAAGTCAAAAAACTTTTTTACTGAAGTCAAAATTGGTAAAAATGCACTCCAAAAAAAAAAAAATTAAATCAAGGTTGAAATTTTATTTTGGGAGAATTGGGTTATGAAAGTCAATTAATTGTTTGCCCCCCTGGAATCATTCCCAAGTGCCACCTATGCTGTCGGCTATAATAAACGTATCATAAATAACTATACAGTACGGAAATATTACCTGTGATTCAAGTTCTTGTCATAATATTAAACGCGTTAGAAATGACGTTTTGTTATCAGCTCTGAGCGGCTTGATCAATATTTTTTCTCTCTTTCTCGCCGTCTTGGCCACACCACGACCTTAAGCTTTTTTCACTTTTATTTTTTACACTTGCCGCTCACAAATTTATATACATACATATATTCATAAAACATACGTTTGAAGCGTTAAACAACGGTTAAACAAATTCGTTGGTGCCGTACGTGATTAACAGGTTCGTCAACTGACAACTCTGTCAAACGTACATCATATTCTTCAAATTTATGGGTAACACAAATAATTTACGCACTGCCTTCAACAATAACCGTGTTTATCGAAAAAACACCAGAACCGCGGTAAGCTGTAACCACTATTTAAACACCTTTAATCGCGGTTATAACCCGCATAGTTTTTTATTTTATTATTAATTTAATTTTAATCCACTGTTTGCCACGCGACAGTTTGTTATTACGCATTACTATAGATTTGGTTAGAATTATGCCGGCCCACTGTTAACAAGGGGAGGGGGCAAATGCCCACCCTACCCCCTACCAAATGACGCCAATGCAACAAAGCCCGACATAACCATAGATTATTCTTATATAATCTAACAAAAAAGTGAAAACACAAAAATATATATAAAATTGTATTGAAAATGACGACAATCAACAAAATTGAATAAAGGTCAAAAATTGCAAAAAGTCGCACTTAAATTTTTTAGATATTACTTTGTACTTGTTTGAAACAAATTTATGACCTACTTAGCAACCGAAACCGAACAATAGAAAAAAAGTTGCAAATGCAACAACATCCGAGCCCTGGCCATAATATAGAAACGTGAAATTTTCACCGTAACACTGGACCGTTTAAACGAGACAAATCGTTAAAAAAAAAAAAATGTCTTTTAATTTTTGGCTATTTATAGAAATATTGTAGTATTTATAAAGTATTCAATTCGTGAAAGAAGTATTTTTTTTGGTTTTAAGGTTTAAAAATTTAATACAATGTCGGACGTCAG
Source organism: Slavum lentiscoides (assembly GCA_032441835.1). Taxonomy (NCBI): domain Eukaryota; kingdom Metazoa; phylum Arthropoda; class Insecta; order Hemiptera; family Aphididae; genus Slavum; species Slavum lentiscoides. The sequence goes on from CM063706.1 coordinate 30,213,233, forward strand.
TTACTATTCGACTATATAGTCAAAAAAAAAAAAAAATTCGTAAAGTCGCAATTTCTTTTTATAACCATTTCGAGTTTTTCCCGTGCTCACCCCGATGCTTTCGCCGATGTCACCGATGCTCCGTTCAGAATCGTTTTATCGAACGCAATGTTCTATCATTGCTTTCAAATGTATATACGTCGATAATAATACACTGAAAAATCTCTCTCCGATAGTATAATTCACTCGAGCGACATTCACAACACCCCGCCGGGCCGCTAACTTTTTTGTTTCTCCCCACGTACAACACTCGGCCGTGTTAAAAACACGTTTAAATAATGCGGAAGGTACCTACTTGTTTGTTATCGCCCCGCCAGTACATCGCGTAAAATTTATCGCTATCGCAATCGTTTGTGATCTATTTTAGGAGACATTTTTTGAGAAAACCACATTTTACTATTTTTATGATATATAGGACATTAGTAGGTACCTACGTTGCTGGTTTTCGTGTTTATATCACCCACTTCGTTTACTTATTACCTACTACTCAAAAATACGGAAAATTAAATTTAATACATTGAAATGAATTTTACTGAATTACTTACAGTTGTTTCAAACAGTGATGCTGCTGGAATTGGCTTTTTACAACAACATAATATAATTGAAGTTAGTGAAGTGTGTGAAAATGGCCATATAATGTTGATCAAGGGAGTGGCGGGGCGATAAATTTTATACGGTGTACCGGCGGGGCGATAACAAACAAGTACCATGCGGATAAAAATAAAAATAAAATTCAAAAGTACTCACCGTTGCGGTTCGGAGTGCTGGGTTTTCGCCCGTTCCGGCGCCAGTCGCTCGAATTGATCACAGCGCGGCGGAGATTTGAACGCCCGACGATTGCTGCGCGCCGCGCCAAGTTTAATATTTTCAATATTTTACATTTAATGTTTTCGTAATAATAATAATAATAATAATGATAACATGACGACGTTTTTTTCAGGCGCAATAAAAATGTTGAAAAAATATAATGTACTGGAATTCGCGCGCGAACGCTGTGAAACGCCAAGGAAAAAAAAAAAAAATTGAAAAGTCGTCGCCGCCAACGCCGCGCGTATCCCGAAGCCGACTGAACGGTCGCGTCGGCGACGACTGGACCGCTGGCACTCTAGACGCAGTCGTTGCCACAGCGGCGGCGGCGGCGGCGGTTATAGGTAAGACCGGCAGAACGGGCCCGCCGCCGCCCCGCCGCCGGCGTCCTTCCCCGGCACCGTCTGTCTGCGCGTGCGCCCGTTGTGTATTATACACACACACACACACACATTATGTATGTGTACCAGACGAATTGCACCGCAACCGCTCCTCCCACACCACGCACCACCCCGCTACCCATCCAACGTAATCACGAAACGTGTGACCGCGTCACAAGAAACGCGACGGCGTTTCGGCGGCGACGTGTGGGGTGGGCAGGGGAGGCACATACACTGCAGGAACGTATTGTATATACGCGCACCCGGACTATATATGATTATAAGAGGGGATCGTATAATATATATTGTGTGTGTGTGTGTGTGCGCTGCGCTTGTGTGACGCGCAGGAGAGAGAGAGAGAGAGAGGAAAAAAAATGGCAAATGGAAGAAAAAAAAATTTGTGAAAAAAAAAATTCCGTACCGGCGGACGCCCTCTATAACGGGTTTTTAGCGCTCCGTTCTTTATTATTATATATCTGGTGCGTGCGTACAACGCGTATTAATAAGAGGACACTGCACAGAGAGAATATTATATCGATTATAAAAATGCAGTTCGTAGCTCGTTTAGTGGTTTTATAACACATGTATTACGTATAAGCAGACTCGGGTAAAACACATTTTGTAAGCGTATTTTGGAACAGACGCTCTTGGAACGCTATACTTAGAAAACAAAAAAAAATTATCCACAGTAATAATATGTATTCGAACGCTTCGCGGAAATGTTATTTCCTGTGAGTGCATTTGGAAAATTTCACAAACAGTAAGTTCTAAATGCGTTTAGAACGGGGGGGGGGGGGTTTAATATTCTGAGCGGAGCGTGGATTATGTGTTGGTTTTAAAACGATGTGCTTTTTAAAATTTTATATGACCGTACGCAAAAGTTCTACTATAGAACGAGTGCTCCGATCTTTGTAACAGTCACAGTTTGTTTCCGGTGTTTATAGTCGGCACTTTAGACTGCAGGGACTGGAACCGAACCGAAAAGAACCGGTTCTGGAACCGGAACCGCTAAAAATTTTGAGAATCGAAACCTTTATTTCGTTTTTTGTTTAATATGTATTTCAGTTAAATTTTTTTTAAATGCTAAATTATAAAATGTAAATACAATGTTTTCTACACAAGTTACTATATATAATATTAATAATGATTGTAGGGTACACGACTATCCGAATTTTATTTTTTCCTAATATTATCCGGTCAAAATGTTGATAAATATTGCTATTATTGAAATATTTAAATGTAATTTAATTTCATAATTGAAATTTGTTAAAAATTGGCACCAGAATCGATAAGAACGGGAACCACATATTTAAAAAAAAAAAATAACCGGTACCGAATCAGAACCCGTAAATTTTTTTTCTAAGAAGCAGAACCGGAATCAGTACCGCCGATAAAATCAAAAGGTTCCAGTCCCTCCTTTAGAGAGGTCGTTTTTTGATTTTCCCAAAAGCGCCTAAAAATATGACTGAAAAACTACCGAAAAATTACATAAAAACGGGGTAACGTTGCATAAAATCGATTATCGTTATTTCTTATCGTAATTTCGAAACTAATGGTGTTATAGAAACTTTGAATATTCATCAAATATGTAATTTCGGACAGTATTAACGAGACACGTTTTTCAAAAAAAATGTCTTTTAATTTTGTGTTATTTTTAACAATTGTAGTGTTTGAGTAGTGATGTTACGAACTGTTCGATTTTCGAATCGAACCGAACCGAACCCAGGCTGTTTGGTTTGGTTCGAAAATCCAAATTCATAATTGGAAATATTCGAAACGAACTAAAGACAAAATTGTTCGGTTCTAATATAGAACTTTGAAAAAATTCTATAAAATGTTTTTGGCGGAAGTAGATTTTATGAATACTGCAGTATAGAAGAAAAAAAATACCTGCTTATTTCATTTTAGTAAAAGTACGATTGTTCGCTGCATGCTCTCGATTTCCGTATATTATATTAAATATGATATACCGATTGTAATATCGAAATTTGGCTTTGGCTCGGCGAATGACTTCGTGTGACTTATCTATATTTTCTATAGATTTTATTTAACGAAACGAGAAAGCTATCGGTTTTACAACGACGTTTTTTTTCTGTGCACAAATTTTCGACTAGAAAGAATGCTCGGATGGTCTCGTCATGCAGCGTTACGTTCCGGTATACCAATTTATACCTAGTTAGTATACTTAATATATTTGAAACGTTTTTCTATTTTCTCAGTAATTTCGTTATGCGTAATTAAAAACAACATGGAAATTGGAAGAAAAACTATTTTCTCAGTAGTTTTTTAACACGACAAAAAAAACTACTAAAATAATGGTACTAGAATCTTGAAATGTACACCGAATATGTAACTTTACACTATATAATATATAGATACGCACAATTTTTTTGAAAAAAATGTGTTTTAATTTTGGGCTGTTATTATAGGAATTATTATTAAATGTCGAGCTCTTTAAATTGCAAAACGGGTAATTTTTGATTTTGAGGGCTGAAAAATGTATACAACATAGACCCTACGTTACTTGAACTATATTTTAAAAAATCCCGACGACCAATAAAGTTGTTTTTTATGACCACATAAAATTTTCCGTCAAATTGCGTATATCACACCGAAGTTCCGCTCACAATTGTTTTTTATTGAATGCTGCAATGATTTATCATTCCTTTTAAATTTATGGTAATAACAAAACTCTGTCTAAGTAATTGATTAAAGTGACATCCACTGCAACGTTCGTGGCTCGCTATTCTCATTCTTTTTATTTACTTGATTTAACAACTTAACTTGCCCTTTCTTATTGGCTTTTATGTATATTTATAATATCTAATCCGATGATCGTATTACACCACGCGAGTTCTTTCACGGTCACATATTGTCGAAATTGTCAGCTCTAGGTGATATCACGTATAAATAAATACGCATGATATTTTATTATGACAAATTGAGTATATTATAACGCGCACACTAATTTATATATACCGCAGATGTATAATACGTGTTTTATTTATTTGATTATAGACTCACGCTAATATATATAGTAAAATGAAATACAATTTACTAATTGAAATTTGTCTGCGATAAATTTGTATTTCATTTTTTATTTTGGAATTTATTAATTAAGAAACAGACTAAAATAATTATCACTATTTTTTAAAATGTAGATACTACCTATTAGTGAAAAAAAATTAAAATTATGTATTTTTTTATGTTTTAAGTTATGTTAAACATTTTGAAGAAACCTACAGTTTACAGCTAGTATTTGCTCTTATGAAACATTTGATTGGTCACCTTTCTAATTTCATCAAGATGGTAATTTTTAGGAATTTTTTTCATTTACTGAATAAGTATATTCTTTTGATAAAACCGTTTTGTATAATCGTTCAATATCATGGCGTGCAAAAATAATTTTAACTATGTCATAAAGAATAGATATCGACACGACGACACGTATATCATTCTGGAATGCCCTGTATACCATGCAGTTTATAATATGCCGACAGCGATATTATACACTTTATTAGTATATAATATTATATATACCGATGTGCGCGTTTAACGTACATTATTTTTGTCATAATTAAAATTAAAATATAAAAAAATAAAATGTTTTCTATTCTATATATTTATTATACATCACAAGAGAATAGGTTATTAATTTAGTTAGTTTAATTAGTAATAATACGTTAATTAAAAAAAAAATATATATATATATATATATATATATGCACTTCATTAATATTTATAAAACCTGCGTATTACATATTTTTTAAAATATAAAACAGATCTACTAGATATAAAATATACATAATATTACTCGTATATAATACAGCATCTATAATACGCATGCTTACGTAATGGAAATATTTCGCTAGATAGAAAGGTATGTGTTTCTGTATAAAAAAATTGCATGATATATTCATAATCTACTTATAAACTATTATTAGTTATTGATAGGCATCAAACAATTGTTTATATGATGAACTTAATGTCAACTTATCCATTTAATTTTTTTCTATTGTTGTCTATTATTAAAGTATATACGTATAGTTATAAGACATCTGCAGTGAACGAGTTAAAATAAAGTTACATTTTGGTAAATTAAAAATATTATTAATGTTTATTACACGCTATTGCTTCTAAGAGAAAGAAAATGTTAATGAAATACTCGTATGTCATTCACAAAACCTGTTTTAGGTAAACCTACATATATTTTTTTTTATCTGAATTAACTCTTAATTTGTAATTTCAAATGAAGAATGAGGTAATTTTCTTTTATATATGAAATTAAAAATATTCGAACGAAAAATAATTAAATATATTTTAAATTAATCGAGTCATACAAAAATGTTGTTTGTTACTTTTAACGTTAACTAGTTATAACTTAATCAAATTTTGATTATTTAAATAATGTAGCTGTATCTAGTTAATTTTATCGTTAACTTTGCAAATCCACGCTGTAGTTTTAATATTTTATAAATACTATTATTGTATTTATACGGTGTTATCGGAATTTAATTTAATTTTGTATTTATTCTTTTTTTATTCATCAATATCGACATTTCGAGTTTTGAATAATATTTTAACTTAAACAATAATGTATCACTTGTCTACTACAACAACGGCGTAATTAAAAAAACATGATTTTTCAAGAAACCTATTTTAAAAGTTATTGAATTAATATTTTAACACTTGAAGGTGCAAAACGACATAGGTATGTACCTTTTAGTGGTGAATATTGAAATTTACGACCGTCTAGAGACAGCACACGAGCAAATTTCTTACCAATATATAATGAACATAATTAAATAATATTATATCAAATTTTCTTTTGGGTACATTTGAATTTTATTAACTTATTAATTTATTCAAATTTAAAAAGGTAGCGAGCCGCGGTTTGTTGTGGATATCGCTTAAGTGAATTACTTGGATAAAGATTTTAGAGTTTTGTTTATATTATACATTTGAAAGCAATGATAAATCATTGCATTCGATAAAACGATTGTAAGCGGAGCTTCGGTGTAATACACTTTGTCTATTTTTTGTACAAAATTAAAGTAATATATGTCGGACGTTGTGTCCAAATTTCAAGTCAAAAAACTCAAAATTAACTGTTTTACGAATGAAAAACCTCAAAACCTAAAAATAACCTAATTTTAAAATGAAACTTTTTGAAAATTTTTTTTGAAGTTGTATAGTACAAAGATACAATTTTGTTAAAGATTTCAAGACAATAAAATGATTATTTTCGAAGTTATAGCGAAAAAACTATATGTGATACTGACGAAATCCCATTTTTAGCGGTTTTTCGTAATTTTTCGGTAGTTTATCGCGTCGCGTTAAAAATCTATTGAAAAAATCGAAAAATGATCTCTCTAAAGTACTAACTAGATGCGAATTGCTGCCGGAAACAAACTGTGACCGAAGAGTTCTGAGTACTCCTCTGGTCGAAAATCTGTACACAGAATAGAAAAAATAAATAAACAAATAAACATCATTGTAAAACCACTAGATCCCTCGCTCCGCTTAGTATCTACAAAGGCTATATAATCAAGAATGTAACGTTCCAGTTCCATTAAAAAGAAGTGAAATTCAAGAATAAGGTAACAAAAATGTTGAAGAGTGATTGTAATTTTTTTAAACAAAAAAACTTCGTTTAAAAATACCTGAAGAACAACAATTAGATAAGCCAATATTAAACGTGAGAACGCAGATAATAGATGACTTACACGAAAAAGAAGAGTCTCCTTATGTCTCCTATTTATTCACAATTTGACCACGTATATGCAAAATAAGACATTGTTTTTATATGCTATATTTATACATTTATTTATATTTTTTTTTAATCAATATTTTAAATATTTTAATGTACAGTAATAATTGTACATAATAGTATAGAATTGAATTACATTTTTTACCGAATTTTTAAAAATATAATAGAAATATATCCAAGACCCAAGTGAAAATGTTATATAAAATATATAACATTTTACCTTATTTATATTCATAATATGATAATTAATAAGAAATTACGATTTAATAATTGATAGTAAATTTGCTTATGTGCTGTCTCTAGACGCTCGTTTAAAAATTAACTCATGTTGTTTTATCGGTAAATTAAAGTTTAAAAATACATGACATTTCTCTAAACAACTCATTAATTACGAATTTTGAGCTGTGATTGTGACGTTATTGTTGTAAACAAGCCAATTATTATTTTGCTTCTATTATTATAGATGCCTGCGATTTGTATTACCCCATAATATAATAAAGTATATATTTATATCGTATAAATGCATTTAAACATGTTTAAATGTATACTTTCTAAATTGTTATTTTTATAATATTTTAGTTAAAAAAAAAAACACGTCTTCTTAATCGAATTTATATTTTGTCTTTAAATTTAAGAATATTATGGCTTGATCGGTGTTGTGATAATTTTACAAAATGTGTATTAATGGTGATCTTTCAATGGGCGATTATACATTTTTTTTCATGTTATGGAATTTTGCAATTAACATACGTTTAACAAATGTTTTTGACATAACCCATCTATCAAAAAATTAAATAAATATTCTAAATACATTTTCGGAAAAGATGTACATGAATATGCCCTCCCCCACTTTGTCTGATCGACTCTAGACAAATTGTAAACATATGTAGAATCTGGCCCCCCATTTTGTTTTTTATTTTGTGCGTCTTCTAATAATTTACAAATTTGAATATACGATTTCTTTTTTTAGTTGTTGTATTAAATATGTTTATTTACTACCGGTTTCGACAAAAAGTCATCAACAAGTAAAAATTGTATTTTTACACATACTTATTTTTTGCTCAGTTGTTGTATTTTTCGTTTTGCTTAATTACCTGATGATGACTTTTTGTCGAAACCTGTAGTAAATAAACATATTATTATATTTTTTCTTGATTTTGCATAATACTCTTATATACATATATGTATACATTTTTTATTTACGAGTATTATTAATTTATTTTTTGTTTCTATTTCTTTAAAATATCTTTTATTTATTTATTTGTTTATTTTTTTGTTTTAATATTTTATTACAAAATTATATTGCATTGGCCAATAAATGATAAAACTGTTATTATTATTAAATCGAAATCCCAATAAATATTTCAGTAAACAATTTAAAAATGAGAAAATTAAAATTTTTTAAACTATTTATAGATAAAATATAAATTTATCATAGATGGTACTGCAGATAAATCATACAACAATTATCTAAATAAATAAAATTAAAAAAAATAAATTATCCATAGAAGTCTCAACAATGTGTACTAATGTAAAATTTGTTTTTTTCGTTAAAATTATGTTTTCGTCCTTCGAATATCGCATGTTTACTATTGCCCATCATACGTGTATATAATCGGTAGGTATTGGTATAGTTTTTCAGTTTTTTAGTATATTTATAATATTTTAATTCATTATTGCAGTAGTATTATCAAAATAAATTATATATTTAAATTGTAAATATATATATATATATAAATGTACATAATACTTTAAAAAAGTAACTTGCTCAGCAATGATATGCCCGGATATATATTTTTCGATATATACAAGTTAAATAAATTTTAGTGATTATATAATATGCAAATGGTTTATGATTATTATTTTGGACTAAATCACAACTGTATACTCGTAAAATGAGGGTACCAATTAATTATAATTTATAACATTGTGAATGATTCTCAAAAATGTACAAACGTCAAACGTTTACGAAAATATTTTAATTTTCAGCCCGTATTAATACAATACGTATGTATATTGGTCGATACTAACCTATTATTAACGCAAAATAAATTATAACCAAATAAAGGTATTATTATTTACTGCGCTCAATTTATAATTAATGTAATAAATATTCAATATTATATTCCTATGTATTTAATTTAAACATCTCAATCAAACAATTGTATTTTTATTTTATACGATAAAATAACAAAACCCCAGAACTACGGATTAATAATATTTTTTTAAACGGGTGTATAAATAACACTTTTAACATTTAAAAGTTAGGGTTATTTTTTTTTACATTAAAATTTAAAAGGTAATGAGCCGCGGGGTGTTGTGTATGTCGTTTTAGTGAATTACTTGGATAAAGATTTTAGAGTATATTTTTATCACTATGTAAATTTGAAAGAAATCATAAATCATTGCATTCGATAAAACGATTCTGAGCGGAGCTGCGGTGTAATATTTTAGGTATATAATAAAAACGAACTCTTTTTATGAATTAAATACTACAAAACCTATATTTGCTATAAATAGCCCAAAATTAAAAGAAAGTTTACGAAAATGGTTTTTCCTTTATATAATATAGAGTTTCATATTAGATGAATATATTTCAAATTAGTTTCAAAATTATGAAGAAATAACGATAATAATCGATTTCAACGAAATCGCGTTTTTCTGTTTTTATATAATTTTTCGGTAGTTTTCGAGTTATATTTTCAGAGGCTGTTGAGAAAATCGAAAATGACCCTTTCTAAAGTATCAACTAGACAAAATTTGCTGCCGGAAATAAATTGTGACTGTAAAGATTGGAGTATTCCTTCTGGTAGAATTTTTGGGTACAGACATAGCAAAAAAAAAAAAACACAGATTTGTAAAACCAGTAGATTCCTCGCTCCGATCAGAATCTAAAGTTGACGATAAAGAGTTAAATCTGGATCAAAATGAGTTAAATTATTAAATTTAATTATATGTCTGATTCAAGCACACCAAAATTAAATAAATATAAATATAAATTGAATCTCAGAAAATGGATTTATGAGAAATATTTTTAACGTTCAATAAATGATACCGAAAAGTTGGAATTTTTAACTTAATATTTTTTGTACCAAAGATATACATTATATGCTTTTGACGAAATTTTTTTCTCTGTTAAAATGTTCGTGGATCGGTTTTTTACTATTAAAATTAACAATTTAACTGACGTTTTATAATAGTATAATGTTTATAATAATAATATATGATACGTCTAATAGAAGAAATTTGAAGGTAAACATTGCTGTTCATCCAAAACATTGAAGAAACGAGACAAATTTGAACGTAGAAACTATAACGTATTAAATTCTTTTATTTTTAAAAAAATGGTATATGTATATTTAGTATTAACATCTTCCTTAAATACGTTTTATGTTTGAAATCGATTGGAATTTGTACTCTTAAAGTGTTTATTTCAATAATGAATATATTAATATTTCTGTACGGTTTATGTTTATTAGTAGTCTGTCTTCGGTTAATTTTAATATTTCTCTTCGGAATTCTTCTTTGTTTTCATTTTCGGGGGTTTTTTTTAAAATTTCTGTGAGCTCCTGTAATTGGAATATTTTAGATGATTTATGTCTATATACTGTAACACAGTTGATCTGGGACTCTTATTTTGGCTTTAAATGCACATTTTTTAAAATTATTATTAGTTAGTTTTATATATAATAAAATGAAACAATGTAAAACAATACTATACTATTTATACGTTTTTTTAAAAATTACCTTTAATCTGTATTTATTACAATGTGTGCATTATATAATCATGGAAATAAAAAAATAAAGTAATAAAAGGATTCAATTTTTTACATTTATACATTATTGCCCTTATGCATAATCAGCCCTTTACCACCTTAAATAACCTTATTGATACATAACTACAGTGCTGTAGTCAGAAATTTATTTGGAGGGGGGCATTAAATTTCTTTTATTTGTAAATTAAATTTGTTCGACGATAACATGAATTAACTAGGGGCTTAAATTTATATATATATATACAAAATTTCGGGAGGGGCACGTGCTCCTAGTGGCCCCTTGGCTACGGCACTGCATAACTATAATCAGGATTTGTATATTGTTTTTTCTTATACAATTCTTTAAATTTGAATACATTTAAGAAATGATTTTATTTCACATTTTAACGTTCAAAATTTAAGAACAATAATTTATATGTATTATGAAATATATTTGTAATTGTTTTCATGTTAGTATTTTTTATAATTTCAAGGAGCGTTGAACAATTGAGAAAATTATGACGAACTGAAAAATTAAAATCAAGAAAATCTTTCACATATTAATGAAGCAGTCGTATGAAAATTGGAGGTGGAGGAGTAAAACAATTAAAAGTAGAAAATCCTGACATTGAAGCATTGATATGAACGTAGTTGAATGGAAAATGATTCAATAACTATATAAGAAATGAAATGTTTGAAGGTCAGTTTTATTCTCTATTATTAATGCATTTATAAAAGTTTAATGTCAAATATTATAAATCTCTCATATACTTTTCGGTACGTTCTGTTTTTCAGAAAAATCAATAAAATTAATAAATTCCACAGTGTTGTTAATTTGAATAATAATTTTAACTGATCGTTAAAATTAAATGTTTACTTATAGGATGTTTAAGTAAAGGTAATGAACTAATTTATTTTAGGTCTACTTAGTGTTAATCATGACTATGCAAAGCGAGTATACGCGAAATTCTCTTACGTATTATTTAAAACCTTTTATGTACATGACCATGTACTCGTATATTGTGTGCGATCATACGTCCGTTTGCATTATTAGAATGAGATGCTGAGTTTATATTATGCGTTATGCAATAGTGTTAAACCCTTCGATTTTATTCACATTGTCTGCTCTATCCGTAAAAAAGTGTTACTGAATTTAATATAATGTTATTTTTTCGAAAAATAATTTCAAAACGCTGCACCATTATATAGATTATATACGTATCGTGGGACCCATACATGAGGTGGTCGGAAGGCCGGCTGTGACTGTGCAAACTGTAGTAGGTACTAATATTGTATGGCAACGCCATTGTGAGTTGCAAGTCCTTATATACAATATCGTCCTAAAATAGCATTGTTGTTTTTTTCAAAATCCATTCAAACGATGAAAAAATGCACGGGGATTGCGCATCACGTAAGACCCTACAATTTGTTCGAAATGACCAGCAGTGCCGGGTCTACGACATGTAAATAATGATAGAATAAGCTGCTGTTAGAAGATCAGAGGGTTCCGTATACGAGCTGTAAAAGGGGTTGAATACGAGGGCGTGCGTTTTTAAATCTCTTACTGCGCTCCAAAGGTGTATACATATTTTAAGAGGTCTGTACATTTAAGTAGTGTTACAGGTGATAAGACAAGTATAGTACCTAATTTCTTCAACAGGTCTTTTGTTGAAAAATTAATTATTTTTTATGTACTTTAATCCGAATATTTGAGCAATATAATTTAGTCGGTTCTGGCTAGTGGCGTATTTCTAATTTCTCTTTAAGGGAGAGGGGGGGGGGTATTAAAAATAAAACATACGAAATTCGTCACCCTATATTAACAATGTTATATAATATTTTTAATTAAAGTATTTGTTTATTAATAAATTTATATATTTATATGAATTATATCTAAATCAAATTCTAATAAATTACTTATCAAATTATTAAACTTGGTAATTTTGATATATATTTTTTAGAATTTAGAAAACAGAAAATTATAAATAAAAATTCCAAACGTCTATTTTTACTGGAGAGTTCAGTGAGAACTTCTTCATTTTTTATTGCATTCTTTCCCCTAATTGGGGGCATATACATAAACAATATAATTAAGTTTTCCTTTCCCTATTAAAGAATAATACACATTTGAAATACATTTTTATTAAATAAATATTGACTACATCAGTAGTTTTGATATAGAATTTCTCAAGTAAGTTTTTCCAATTTTTTTTTGCTGATTTTAACTGAACTCTTTTGTGAAATTGATAAAAATCTTCATCCTAACCATTTTCTTTAAATAGGAGTTATCCTAAAATGTATTTGATTTCGACTATGTCAGGCTAGTTGCGCTAAAGGTGTTGATGTAAATTGAATCATGAGCAATAATATCTGAAATTGACTTTTTCGTTCTGGGACTAGGAAGTTTAACCCTAATTCCCACCATTTTATAATACGCCTCTGGTTCTGGCACATGATACGAGCCATTTTTTTTAAATTAATATCTGCAACGTCAGGCACAGCGAACCCTGGCGAGATGGGATACGTAAATAAGGTGTAATTAAACAATTGTTTATTTCCCAATTGGCCTAATTAAATATCGTATTATTTTTTACCAATTCGCAGTGTAATAATAACAGTACTTACTTGTTAATAGATATGTTTAGGTAAGGCCAATGCTTTTAATACCATCTTTATTTTTATGCATTAAAAAGAATTATACGGTGTAAGGGATGCTAACACTATCGAAGAAGCATTGGGTATCTCGAGCAAAAGAAGTGATTGTAAAACTATTGGCTAATTTTATGAAATCTTATAAATAAATATACCGGACTGCTTCGTCGAAAATTTAATCAGCTTAATGTTAGCCTGTATTAAAATTAGTCGCCTCTACTTGTAAATAAAACAAATTAAATGCGTCTACGTGTTGTAATAATAAATAATAACATAAAATAAATAACATCGAAAGAGTGAGAACAATGCTCATTTGTCATTTTGCCTCGTATTAAACCCAGAACTTGATAGAATACTTTTTCTACGCTTTTGGATGAAACGACGAAACATTACAGATTGACCATAAAAAGAATATAGGAAATCAGTTGTGAATCATAATTAATATAATCCCACGCATATATATATATATATATATATATGTATACGTTTATTTTATCGTTGATTTCTATCATTTTACCCGCGTTCTTAAATAAATAAATTTAAACTTGTTGTTTCACACAAATTTAATTTCAAAATGTGCATAGTTTAACTTGAAGTAGGTATGTAGTATACGAAAAACAAACATTTTGGGCTCTGGGCTCTTTGGGTTCTCTCTCTATATATATATATATATATATATAAAAAACAATTATTATTTTTCTAATTTGTGCTTATACATTGTTTTGGATAAATTTAAAAATGGAGTTTTAATTAATTAAATTTACGACCTCTGTGTAATGTATCATACATTTTGCACAACACACTCTCCAATTTCGTAATACACATTTAACTGTATGTACTACATCTGTGTCTTACTCTATAAAATGTTATGCTCAATTATACAGTACCTACATCATTATACTCTATTATGCTTTTTAAGAAAAAAAAATGTTTGTAATTATTGACAAATGTATACATAAAGTCAGGTGTTATTTTTCAATAGGTTCTTATTTTTTGAGACAACATTATTTGCAGCGTCAAAAAGGTCAATTTCGTATTAAGATCAAAACAAAACTTTTAAAAGCCACTCGATGTTTTATACTCAAATTTATTTGCCATAAAAAATATGATTGCACTTCTAGTGTATATGTGTTGACTTTTCAAGGAAACCATTTAAAAAAAATATATTAAATCACTAAGTTATTTTTTAAAATTTCTGAACAAATGTTAAATCTGCTAGTGGGTTCAACAAATATGTATATGCAGCGTGCAGCTTTTATAATATAGAATACTATAACAAAAGCGGTATGAATTTTTAAAAAACGCGAGGGTATACTGCCTTGAAGCGAGCACGAAATCGCGGAGGAAAAACGATTACATCCCGTTTAGAAAATACATACTTATACTGCGTTCACATTTTTGCTAAATAATAAATAAAACGTTTCAGTTCGAAAACGCTTTATTCGTGTACAAACAATTTTTAATATAAATAATAAAATAATAATAATAATAATAATAATAATAATAATAATAATAATAATAATTTCATAATGTTAAAACTACAGTGTCAGAGCCCAGAGGAAAGATTAAATGTTTTAATCTAGATTTTTATTTTTATAATTATTTCAATTTTATAACATTTTTCTTCTACTTTTTTGCGAGCATAAGTCATTATATCTAAATCAATGGTATTGAATAGTTTATTTTTTATAGTTAATAAAGCATTTAAACTTTCTTCTGACATAGAGGATCGCATGTAGTTTTTTACCCGTTTTAAGGTTGAAAATTGCCGTTCTCCGGTACAATTTGCAAATGCAGTACTCAAAAACATTTTTAAGACTATCACGAGATGTGGAAAAACACCATCCAGATCTTTACTTTTCAAAAAAGGTTAACATTGCGAGGGCTGCTGAATTTTCAAATAATATGAACACGTTGTCTCCAATTTTCATTAATTCTTTAAAATTAATACACTCATCTAGTAACACACAACTGACCTTTGTACATCATTTGGAAATTCATTTACAATAGATACACAAATGTTTTTGATAATTTGTGTGGGATCTACTTCATTCAGTATTGGAATACAACCATAAATATTTAGTGTATCTAAGTAAGCTTCAGATCTAATTTATAAATGAATTCAACCTTCTGAAACGGATCTCAGATCCAAAGTATTTGTGCGACCGGTTGATACCGTAACGACGACACGTCACCTGGTACCGCCAAACTAAAATTGATTATAGACACATCTATAATCAATGGTTCTACATACTGAACACGGAATACAATTATATACTGCGCTATTTACGAAGCTTATCATAATCAATAGATATAAAAAAATATACATATTTACAAAATTGATAAACGATTTGAATTTTATATTTTGACGGTACTATTATACAAAATATATTATCATTAAAATCATTTAAAATTTTGAATACTATGACTTAAAACTAGAAAAATATATCCTCCCCAATTGTCTAGCTTTAGACACGTGCCTACCTTGCCTATAAGTTAATCCGGCCCTGCCTCCCTCCCTATGGATCTCGTCGTAAATATTCGCCCGTTATTGAATCGGTTCGTATTTTTTTGTTTGTAGTAAACACAAATATTAAACAGAACCGTGGGAGTACGCTCGTATTACATATTAACCGCGATTGTATTTTTAACAATTTTCGTTTATAGATATTTTGTTCGGCCATTGGTTTGTTTCGAATTCAGAGCGTAATTTTTTTATTTTTCCATACAACACAGGTATAAACAACAGGCCTCTGTCTAAATATTAAAAAATATCACTCGACAATTTTTTTTTTATAAATTCCTATCTAACGATTACTCTATTTTATTGATGTTCTTCACTGCAAAATTTTTTTCTCATAGAAAAACAATACTATAAAGATAATATGTTTCGTGTGTGAATACTAAAGAAGTCGAAAACAAAAAATCTACTTTGTTATACACATTCATTTGTAAATACGAAGTTCCATAGACGGTGACAATCAATAATAATTATAAGATTTATAATTTTTTTTTTGTTATCCTTCTGCATTTTGCGCGGCTCGCCGTCGAGACTTTCTCTGTTCAGACCCTTTCAGGCCGGTTCCGTTCCGGATCTGGTCGCATAAAATGACGCGTGTCCGAAATCGCGGGATTAAATTGACGCATTTTCTGGATGAGACGCGTTTCAAAGACGGGAAAACAGTGGCGTGTCCAGAACTATTTTTTTGGATGGGCCCCTGAAGTTAGGTCCAAAATGGTTTTATTTCTCATTCCCTCCTCCCACCTATTATTAGAACCATTTAATTTGCAATAGATACCTATTATGATATTAAATAACACATTTTAATATTGGAAATGGTAGTTTATCTTTTATTAAAACATAAATATTGATTTTATAAATTATAATTATTTTATTTAACAAACGTAAATAATATCCTCTTTTTTCATCTATACTTATGATACTTTGAATGCCAGGATGAATTCAATGATCGATATTTGTTATAATATATCATCCAACGTGGAAATAAATTTATGCACGACTGTAGAACTGGTTGTCATCAATGCTATTACTAATGTCAAATACTTCTTTATTAAAAGTAGATTCTATTCGTTTGGAACTCCATTAATTATATTTGAAGTAACTAAAGTAGTCGTATTTACCGTTGACTCTGCTATTGATTTATTTACCAAAAAACATTTCTTAATAATAATTTATATCAAAAAAACATGTATTATAAAGCAATAAAAATACTAAATAATTATTCTTATTTACAATTAATAATTAATTATGGGTATATTTATATATAATTATTATGAATTTATGCCTATAAGTTGTAATATAATTAATACTGTCGCGGTTTATTATCTATGACGATATCAGTATATTTTATCATCACCCAAAATATTCTGTACTTTCAGAACACCACAATAAAATGTTTTGTATATCAGTGATAATAGATTATCTATTCTGCTGATAATTATTAAATAGGTTATGGAATTTTGAACAGACGAAAAATTTGAGAATCACAATTACGTCAAAAATGTACAAGATCTTATGATTATGAAAACAATTTTTTTTAAAAATAATTTAGTTATTTTTAGGTATTTTATTTCGGTTGAAATATGTCTCGGACCTATACACAAAATATGTGGGTGGACACGGGCCCATCGGGCCCACCTCCTGGACACGCCACTGCGGAAGGACCGTTTAAAACGCGCCGTCACTGTTCACTGCTGTTATTAGGTATTGACGTTCTAAAAATATAATAATCGTTTACCGTTATATTATGTACCGATTGTCATAATCCGAACTCGCGGTTTGATGGGCAGCGCACGTTCGTTTTTTGTCGAGTCGCTTGTGACAAGTTAATATTTTAAATGTTCGGATACGGATGAGAAATTTAAACTCTTTATTTTTGTACGTACACACTTACTCACGCACTAACATATACGCGTATTATATGATCAACGGTCCGCGATTAGTTTGATTTATCGCATTCGATCTCGAATAGTTCTTATAGTACCGTTGATCCAATTATATAATATAAATACGTACGTTCTTGTATTATTGTAACAATTACAAACGCGGCGTAGTGGCGTAGTAAAGATTTTACTGATTCTTTAGTGAACATGGGCGTAACTAGGATTTAATAGTTCGGGGGGGGCTATAGTCCTGATTCCAGAGTATATAAAGATAGAAATAAGAATCAGCTTAGACGCAAAGCTAATTTTTCATATTGCATATATACGTATATTCACATCATTCTATGATAAAAAAATTGTCTTGATTTTTCAAAGGATTTGGTACAAATTTCAACGGGGTCTGAAAACGTTTTTAAGGGGGACAAACCCCCTAAATTGCCCTAAATAAGTCGATGGTTATGAGGAGGAGGTTGTATGTAGTTCTACACAAATTTCAAATTTTTCTCTTTAAATTTTTTATACGGGCAATTTTTGGATTTCAGAGCGAAAAATTAAATAGAAGTTTAATCGTATTTTTAGATTACATCGGTATATATCATAATAAATTCAAGTCGAATCATAATTTCCTATGTTAAATTGTATTTATTAATTTATCTTTGCATTCTAATTCGAAACATTAATAATACAACTACGGAATCTCTTTCCAAGTTTAGTGTCCCAATCGAGCTGCACAACACCGGCTGTTTTTTTTGTTGATTTTTTTAAAATTGTCATTTGCATTACTATATGCACTTTAGAGTACCCGTTATTTATACAAAGAAAATATTTTTTATCAAATTTTGAAGAATGCCGGCCAGAAATATATTCTTTTACGTTTAAAAATAAGGTTAGAAAAGTTTGAAATGGATCAGAAATAATCTAATAATTAATCTAAAATTTGTTCTTTTGGCGTATACTTGCTTATTAATTTTAAAATTACGAAAATATTATATAGAACCATTATTGTAGTGCTAATAATTTCCTGAAAAATATGTATTCATATATTTTTTCGTTAAGTTAACCCTTTCTTGTAAATTTAAGAAAAATATATCAGTGCGTATATTTTATGAAAATTATTCGGTTATTAGATTTTTCCTATTACATATTGTACCAGGTACCTACACACGTAACGTAACAATAAAAATAAATCACTGTTCAGTAGTTGTAGAAAATGTTTTTGCGTTCAGCGATATATCAGAACGGTATAATAAATTGTCTAAAAAAATATCCATATAATATTTGTAAAAAATAAATGAATTATAATAATTTAAGAAGGCTTAGTTGATAACCGTTAATGTCGAACATCTTAATCTTAAAAAAAAAATAAATATAAAAACCGTTTAAAAAAAAATATATATATATATATATATATAAATCATATGACATATATGTCCGTTTTGAAACGCCCCTTTGCCATGTGTACAAAAAGAAAATATGAATTATAATTTTAGTATGTAAAACCAGTTTTTATGACGTCTTGTCAATTATTTATAATATTAATTGCAGACTGAACGTCCTCAGACGTTGCTTCCGTGTGGTTTTCAAAATTATTTTTTTGTTATATAAAACGGAATGTCGGATGCATGCGCCAATGGGTTGGTATATTATGTAACGTGAAACATTAAAGCGTCACTATATTATAGCCTTACGTTGAAATTAAAACTTTTATCATTTTTTTTTAATATTAATATTAAACTGGCTGTTGAAAGTGAACAATACACCAGATCAATTGCAGTTATGTTTTATAAGTTAATATTAACTTAGACTGCATTCGAGTTTCGTCCAAAAAAATTGCAATTTATAATAATATGATATATCTGTTTTTGATCGCATTAAAATTAAATATAATTAATTTCGTCCCAGGTTATTTCGATGGATGTATAAGTATAACATTTTGTGGGTTAAGAATGGAAAATCATTCTATAATTCAAGAATCGTTCGATGAAAGGCATTTTTAAATTTATAGGAGAGAGTTATTGTATTTTAGAAAAAAAAAATATAAATATAGTTTATCTTTACTACAATAGTACAACTAGAATTTATTGACTCTAATACATACGATTCGAATATGTACAACAATAATACCGAATATACAGTTAAATTGAAACAAATTTTTTTTTAAAACAATTTTGACTATTTTTGACCAAGGAAATGTACAATATATTGGAAATACTTAATAACACTATGGAAATAAATACTTAAATTTTGCACGAGTTTAAGAACTTAATTAATCGATTTGATTGATTTTATATGGTTTTTGGTTATACAAAATCAATTATGTATTAAAAAGTGTTATTGGTCGTTACCACGTCAGGTAACACCGTATGTATATTTATACGCTTTCGGCTATACATAAACCGTTAATCCTTTTGGAGAAAATTATGTAAAACAAAATTTAATAATAAAATATAATGTTGCTTAAGGTGGCCCTTAGTTTAAAAAAATTAATATTTTTGATGTCTTACCCATTATACTATATTGTAATATTGTTGCTGCTATAACTATAAAATAAATTAACAGCAATATAATTACGGCAACAATAATAAAAAATGACTCTGGTCCGACAATAATTGAATTATTAACGATAATAATAACATAGGTGTAAATACAAAAATAAGCAAAAAATTATGAGCTATATAAAATAAAATCACAAAAATTTTAATAAAATATAATGTAATATTGTAATATAATGCAAAGGTAATTCGAATAGAGGTACTCACAGTAACGCACACGTACAGACTGGCTAGCCGAAATTATAATAAAATAAAATACGCGAAATTTTACAAATATTCGAGCTACATACAAATTTCGACTATTCCACATAGTATTTTCGAACAGAACAATTTATATTACATACGTCACGTATGATACGTGTAAACTGTAAACGATGCACATGTACAACGACGAATTATATTTAAAAATCTTACGTATTCGATAACGGTTTTCGCACAAACTTTTTAATTTTATAAGCGACATTGTCGTGAATAATGTGGCTAGTTAACAACAGTTTACCAAAACAAAAAAAAATTATTATATAACGCCGCAATGGCAAAAAACGGTTGATAAAAAAAAAAACGTATATAATTTATTAAATGTTGTGTGTATTAATTACGTGGAACACGACGACGACTACTATAATAATAAATATCACAATTCTATATAATAAACAGTGTTGAATCCAGGTATACATCAGGAGGGGGGGCAGTATCATAAATATATTTATTATCATAAATAATGCATAGAGTAAGTAGAAACAAAAACAATTTCATTTTATAAAATTTTTGAAAAATGTATACGCACAGATAAATAATTAAATTTCTATAAAAAAAACGAAAAAAATGGAAACAGATGATTAAAAAAAAAAAAATTAATAATAATAATAATAATAATAATAATAATAATAATAATAATAATAATAATAATAATAATAATAATAATAATAATAATAATAATAATAATAATAATAATAATAATAATAATAATAATAATAATAATAATAATAATAATAATAATAATAATAATAATAATAATAATAATAATAATAATAATAATAATAATAATAATAATAATAGTTATAATAATAATAACTGTTAAATTCAATTTGAACCTAATTGTAATAAATATTTGAAGTTATAATTGACTTTTAACTTGGTTAAAACTTAGAAAATTGAGTAACTTAATTTTAATAAGTTAAAAGAACCATTAACTGGTCAAGTCCTAATTTTTTATTATACATATAGGCATTTGGATTCAAATATTTATTAAATTGAATTCAATGTTAAAAGAAATATTTAGATTTCTCCAAGTCCAATATTTGCGTCAATAGTGTGCATGTTGTTTGAGGTATAAATATTTATTAAATACATATATTATAATACATTAAAAATATCAAAAATAATTATTGTCATTGAAAATTCATGACTTATAGAACATTATGTTGAATTGTATATACAGTAAAAATGTGTGTTTATGTCTATAAATACGAATAAAACGAAGAAATAAAATGTATGTTATTTTCGGCGAATGTCACTCAATGCTTTAGCTTTTTCAAAAACAAGTACAAACCTGTCATTATTATTAGAGAAGTTATGATTACAATTTACTGCAGTCTATTAACAATTCTATACTTTATGGAATTTAACAATTCAAATCTACCTTCCCAAAAATAGCAACAAGTCACGTTAGCCCTTCTTGCTACAAAGCACAGAAATAAATTTAATATATTTACTATAACTATATTAATATTTACTTTTATTTATCAATAGAAATTCAGTTTGATTAAGTTTCGGAA
Organism: Slavum lentiscoides; assembly: GCA_032441835.1. Classification (NCBI taxonomy): domain Eukaryota; kingdom Metazoa; phylum Arthropoda; class Insecta; order Hemiptera; family Aphididae; genus Slavum; species Slavum lentiscoides. The sequence goes on from CM063706.1 coordinate 30,235,370, forward strand.
ATAATTAAATTTGATTTATTATAACATCAATGAATATATGGATATGTTTAAATTATTTTGTATTTATTTATTTTTTTTTGATATAAGATGGTTAGATTCCCGAGTGTCTCGCAACAACTGCCTATGGTCCAAGGCTAACGAGCCTAGAACTGACAATCATTTGAGTAATTTAATCTTAACCGAACACGGCGGATAGGTTAGGTTATAACGGCAATATTTGTTTATAATTAAAACTCTCTGACAGCATGGCATGATTTCTGGAGCCGGTGGCTAAATTCTCGAAGACTCGAAATGCAAGATCTGATTGCTATGATTAGAATAGTAAATATAATTGGAAAATCTAGTGTGGACTTTAAAACGTTTTGTACAAATATAGGTACCTATTATATTTTTATGAGATATTTGATAATGTAATGATAACTTCATTTTATAAAACATACTTATATATATATATATATATATATAAAACATACTTGACTATACTCTGTTACCTTTACCACAATGAATAATGATAATATAAACTTATAACAATACATTGGAATCTAAAAATTTTAAAACCAATTAAACGAGTTCCATGTAAAAGGACATAAACCAATTTATATATATATATATTTTTTTTTTTAGCATCGATTTTGTAAGAAATCGGTGGATTAGTTGCACTAGTATTTAATATATTATGTAAACCTAAGTATTATGTATACTTTTTATATCTTACTATATATTAGTTATCTATTTTTATTGATTTATTAAAAGAAGTGTGTACAAAATATAGCCAACATTTTTTTTTTATTAAACGATAAAACGTGTAAAAATAAAACTTTTTACTATAAATTTATAGGTCTCCCTATTTTTCTCAACACGAATTTGATAAAATAAAAATGAATTGACAATAATTTCATAAGAAATAAAAAATATCAAACAATAATAATATGCGAGTTTGGCGTGTAATACGAGTGGTCGAAATACACTAAAGATGACTTCTACTATGGTTTTCTAGAATAAAAATTATTTTTTATTTTTTTTAATGTACTAAAATATTAGGAAACTTTCCTCAAAACAAAAAAAAATACATATTCTATTGTGAAAATTGTTAAACTGTTGCAAAATCATATTCCACATATCATAATATTATAATGATTAATATACGTTCCGAAGAATCGGCACCCCAGGCAATATTGTCTATAGTCCGCCTATAGCAGTATGCGTCTTAATCAGGCACTGCATTTTACTCGCGTGACGTCTCTTCCGATTATATAATATTAAAATAAATACGTTATATATATATATATATATATATAATCCGGCTAGCGGCGTTTTATCTCGAAAATCACTCGTTTACTATAAATTATAATAAAAAAAAACACACCATTATAAACACACACCTGTTTTTATACTCTTAAATATACATTGGAAAACGGTGGTTGGCTGTGATTAACCTATACGAAGCGCACGATTTTAAGTAATATAGATACAACTACATAATAATTATGTGGATTAATCATTCTCGGATCGAATATTATCACGGTCCAGCGGCGAGACGAACGATCGAGCTAACAGAAACTGGTGAACCGGAAAACCAAACGTTAACACTCGTTACAGTATTGCAATAAGCATGTACTCATTGTCGTAGACAGAGGGGGTAAATTACTCAGTTAAATTACTCGTAATTTATTAGTAAAAAAAAACTTCATACACGTAATTTACTCGTATACAAAAACAAAATCTACAGAGCTTATAAATTCGTGTCGTTTTACATTTCTACTGAACAGTGATGTTCCCATCAAATTTGTCGAGGCTATAAGCAACACGCACAGTGGCGTGCTCAGGGGGGTGGTTAGGGGTTATATCCCCCCCATTGACTTTTTTGCCGACATACAGAAAACAACTTATTAGTTATAAGAGCTAATTTAGAAGCATGATGTGATGTGTATTGAATTTCAAAATATTATTATTGGACTTATTTTAACAAAATATTCTATATTTTATATTTTATATTTCTATATTTTTATATTGTTGCAAAGTATTTTATACATTTATTTTAACATATACCTACTCTACTCTAAAATGTATTAAAATGATATATATTTTTCTAATAATTCTGGTTTATAAATTATTTTTATTTAAAAAATACTGTAACGGTTTAAACTTTAAAATGTTCAATAAAGATGAAGAATAGGTAGTTTAAATGAGATACACACAGTGGCGTATATAGGGGAGTTGGGAGTTCAACCTCCCCCCCCGAAATGTATGGTTGGTACGGTAATTATTAAAATAAAGTTAATTTATAATATTGATTAAATAAATTTTTTATATAACCCCCCTCCCGAAATTAATTTCTATATACGCTACTGGATACACATATCACAGTTAAAACTTTACAAATGTTAAATATATAATATATGTATATATTTGTATTCTAAAAGCTATATTTTTAATATGCATATTCTTTCAGTATTTATTACTTTATTTAGTAGCTATCACTTATTATACAGTGATACCACACATATACTAATACCTAGTTAATAAATTAGTATTGACCTTTACTGCTTTTTAAATTAATTGCAGCTTACTTACAAAAATATTTTTGCTTTTACATATTTTTTTATTATAAAACAATTACAAAGTTAAGCATGGAAACTTTGTCTAAAAATTTGATAGCAGTTTATTTGTATGTTAATCTAGTTTCTAAGTTTTTTTTTGTTCATTTTTAAAAATGCAATACATTTTTTCATTTTAATGGTGTTATGTTAATTGAACAACTTGGTATTAGTGTGTTATAAATTAAATTCATTTTAATTATAGCACAATTTACTAATATAAACAATTATAAGCTAGAAACGATTTTGGAGAGCTTGGAGCATAAACATATAAGCTTTTGGTATTACCATGACAATTCATTAAAATGTATTTTTACTATTCACTTATAACATCCCCCCCCCCACTGGAAATTTCTGGGCACGCCACTGAACACGCAGCACAATTTTAATAACAATTTCCTAAAAAAAAAGAAAGCTTTTAGGGTTTTCCATATGCCAGTTCCAGATTATGCAAATTGACCTGGGTATAATAAGAGAGAAGTGTTAATAATAAATAGGGCTAGGATTTATATGCATTATAGCATATTTTTTTGCAAATTCTGATCACTGCTTTTGTTTGAAATGTCCACGAATTACGTCATAATGAAGTAAATGGTGGTTATTTTATTTCGAATAAAATGCATATTATTGCATATTTCAACAATAAACACTTAAAATGCATGTTTTATGGTATATTTTAGTCGTGGTGGTTGGTAAAAGGAGAAAATAGAATAATGTAAGTATAAAAAAATAGAAAAACATAATACGATCTAACAAAAGATCTTTATTTTTGAAAATTTTGACCATCACATCGTTGTTTCACGTAACACTTTCGAAAAAAATTAATAGTTTATAATAATATTTTTAAAAACTTTGTTTTTGTATTTTGTGCTATATTTTTTCACATTTTTTGCTGCATATTTTTGCACGTTTTTAATAAATCTAATGCATATTTTACCTTTTTTTATTGCATATGAATCTTAGCCCTAATAATAAGAAACCAATTTTCATTTGCATTATTTTTATATGTTTATTTACTCGTACGTTTTATTTAAATATATTTATAAAATTTTTTTTTTATCCCTCCCTGTGTAGTGCACAGCCAACGCCGGCGGATAATAATAAAATTGCAATTTCATTAATATATATTATTCGGTATACAATAAAGACATGAATTGCCCACTACGAAAAAAAAAACTATTTTACAAGCTATAATTTTTTTTCTAAGTTCATTATGACTTGAGAGTATACACAGTATACCCATAATTTTTAAATAAAATATATGGCAAATATGAAGTGTACCCTATAGGAACACCGCTGCTGCTGAATCTTATAGTTATGTCTATATAAATTATTATAAGTATAATATAAATGTGAATTCTACAGGACTATAAAATTTATTTTTTATTTTTTGACGTCGTCGTATTTTTTAATAAATTTTTTTTTTACAAATCGTTGCCGTCATGCAAAAAGTGTCTAAGTGAAATTTTAACTTTTTTGGTAAACTACAATTTACTATTCATAATGCCGTGAAAAATCACACACTTAGTCAAATTATAATAACACATAACTTGGTAAATATTTCGAATTTTTAGTTGGTCAATTTTTCTACACTTCAAAGATAACTATAGGGACTATTTGGTCATATAATTGCACTTGGTCACTTTTGACACTTAGACACTTTTTGCATGACGGCGACGAAATATTCGATTTAAATATTTTATTTCAAAATTTTACCCGTATTAGACTACGATAATATTAAATCAATAATGAATTGTATTATTTTATTTGGTATGCTCAAAACATAGCGTTCAACGGTGACGGAATTTCACGCAATAATATTAATTTTCCAATTAGATTATTATAAACATATGCGATGCCGTTGTATGTTGACCAATGCCGAACAATTATTTCACATAGAAACGTATGTACGCGTAAAATACAGAATTTTCTTCGAGTCTAATAAAATGGTGTTTATTTCTAAATATTAATTTCATTTATGGACAACTCGAGGAGAACGTTTTCGGTCGTGAAACGGTTTAGAAAAGTAATCTGTAAAAAATAATATTGTATATTGCCGTGTTTTCGTTTTCGTAAAAGATAAAAACGTAATTATCGAGGATTTTTCTGCAAACGATTTAACATTTATTTATCAATAGTAATAGCATTTAAAAGAACGGAATTTTATTAATACAAAAAAAAAAAATATTTAAAATTTAAAAATTCACCGATACTTATCCCCATAATATCATTTAAAATATTTAAATAATCTACACCCTGTTTGTTTCTCGAATCGATTTTGTCAGTAGCTTTGTTTTTTCAATGTATTTTTTACGCATTTATTTTATATAAATGTAAGTCGGAAAAACGGTGTTCTGTGCAAAACGGACATTTTCCAATTTTTTTTTTCAAAGAGGACTATAACTGGGAACTGTATAAAATCAAAGTAAAAAACTTTTCAAAACCAGAAAATATTTTTCGTAGAATAATAGACATTACATTAAGAACCATGTTTGAAAGTATTTAAAATTTTCAAGAAAACTGGGTATTCCGTAAAACTAAGTTTTTGAATTCAGTCCATTTTGGAAAAGAACCAATCAATTAGTATAAAATAAAATGCTTATTTAAAATTGATACGATTATATTTCATCGGGTTCAAATTAAAGAACTGTCAACGTGAAGTCCGTAAAAACGTTACCTCGATATTAGAAATCATGTGTTTGCAAATTTGTAGATGATTCAGTACTCGTTAGTAATGAACACGAAATATTATACGAAAAGTAGTTCGTAAGTTTCGGGTGACTTTGTGAAGAGTAGTTTGTTCGATTAATTTTGTACCTACAGAAATATATGGAACAAGATGAAATGTCATTGCATATCACTCCCCTCTTTTTCCTTTAAGAAAAATCTGAGGACGCTACATTTCGAAAGTAGTGAAAAAGCATAAATTAAAAAAAAAATTAATTGTTTTCGAATTATATCAAGAAAAAAAAATGTAAAATATTCGAATATAAAAAGACTAGAATACTTTTTACATAGAAAAAACTAGAACACACCCATTTTCCTCATTTAAAGGTATATAAATATAAAAACACAACATATTCATTCAAAATTATAAGTGACGCAACAAAATAATATAATAAAAATAAATTACACGATTTTGTTCGCGCGTAATATACTCGTATAACATGTTTTATCCGTGGCAAACGCGATGAGCCGAGGCCGTTGACCCTCATAATTATTATATTTTTAGTTTAAAAATAATATATTATTATTATTTAATATTATTATATATCATTGTATCGTCGTCCCGGGTTTAATTCTATATTTTACTTTTATCTGTATATATGTTACGGGCAAAGTAGGAAATTCGGGCATTGTGCAGAATGAACCGGGCATTGGCGCTTTATAATGACGTTTATTTTTTTTGCGTCTCTGTACAATTTGTAAAAATATGCTTCGATTATTACAGTCGTACCAATTTTTCGAAAGCAAATTCAGCTGTGGTTATTGTGTTACTTTGAGGAAATCATTTTTTGATTTTTTTCAGTAGGTAGCTCTTAAACGCGGTCCAAAATAAAAAATGTTTTTGCCAAAGTTTTTCTTCAAATTCGTAAACGATTTTAATAATAAAATTCACCATTACGAGATTTTCTTCGTAACAGGTCTTTCTAGCCATTTCCTTTTTCTACGGAATTCTATAATCAAATCCTAGACGTAGTCGGAAATTTGTCAAAAACCAGTCTAACAAGGTCTTGCAAGAAGAAATTATACATAGGTACGTCTAAAGAAGAGAACATACAAGATTTCGCGGAATATTTTTAAGATTTTTTTTTATTGGCTAGTAATAATCCATGACAACAGTTTAAGAAATAATATAAAAACAATTGATACATCAATGATAAAAAACATAATAAGTTGTCGTCGATGTGATTATTTGTGACATTGTCAATCCGTATTCTGACGCGGTCGTGTGAAGAACAAAGTGGAAAAAGTTTTCGTCTCTCACGATAAACTGACTCAATATACGAGGACTGAATAATGAACTCGTTTAGAAAATTAATATCCGCTGCCCGGACCTGCAAAAGTGCGATCTGGAGGTGTTTGAAAATAGTACGACGGGTTCCGTTGTTACGTTCGTGCTTTAAGCAAAAGAAGACCGCACGACCTAAGGACGGAATGAAAGCGAGCGTCCACGTCGACTGTATGACTGCAAAGACAGTCGTCGGGGAAGCGTCGCCTAAGGAGAAAGACCAAGTATTGGACGCGAACGAAGGTCGACGTGCCACGGAAAAACAGGCGGTCCCTATGTCACGAGCACCACGGACGGAGGAGAACGATTTAAAAGTAAATGTGAATAACGACCGTGTCGATAAGACACCGGCGAATTCGTCACCGAGTCCTGCGTCGAAAACCGTAGAGCAATCGCGCAACAACCGGTTGATTGAGCCCGTCAAGGAATGGCCCAAAGACGGAAGACGGTTGTCGTCTAGTTGGAAAAAAGTCGAGAGAACCCGTAAACCGTGTACGATTCAACCTAAAGACGATGCAGTCCACGCCAAAGCAGGTCTGTTATCCCGCTACGTTGAATTATTTTCGATCTCATTTGTCTGTTATTTTTTGACTTGTAGACAATCGGAAACGAGAAGAAACGAACAAGGACAGAAAACCGTTTCCTCCGCCATCTGAGCCCGAGAATAAATATATAAACAAACCGGTCAACGCGTTGAACGAGACCGGTAACACAGCCGTAACAAAACCGTCCGGAATGTCGACGCAACATACGTTTGGAGTAAAACGTGATAACGGCGAACGGTTCACGGCGGCCGGACCACGATTCATGCCCAATGAATTCGGGAAAGAAATTATACTGCACAAGGCAGAGAATCCGTGGGTTCCGAAAGTGGTTGCGAGAGAAGCGGCCAAAAATACGACTGACGCTGCGGGTTTGAAGAAAAAACCTCAACAAGACAAGAACGAGGTAGGAATTTAAATTCTTACTGCGGTACATAATGGTCGACTCGAATTTTTGTGCGCATTTCTTTGATTGTATGCGATGTCTTAACGATCGGCATAGTGTATAGATAGCAAAACTGAAAAACGATTGTATACATACGCAAACACATTACATTTGAGCGCGATATTTAATTAGGTTTTTTTTGTTGAATATTGCCGTTCTCTATTTATACGTATTTTTTCGTGTTGTCTACAGGACTTAAAGAAAACAGTTAATTTCATGTTGTACAAACTGCAACAGTTAACCGAGAGTTTCGCTGAATTGCCGGCCGATACAGTCGGAAATTTGGAGAACACTGCCAATTTAGTATTTGAAAAGGTAATAAATATGGAGCAAAAAGAAAAATACGACTTCTCTTTCGATACAAATGAAACCGTCAATTCGTTTATCGATTCTGTATCAATAACGTGTGCGGTTTAGAATTAAATGTACAAATCGATTGTTTTTCCACACATTCAATATATTCTGCAGGTAATCCGAGAAAAAAACTTCATACCTCTTTATGCGTCCTTGTGTTCGGCCATGCAATCCGTCCAAGTGACTAGTGACGATGATAAGAATCCGGGAGTATCGTTCAAATCACTCATTCTTAAGAGATGTCAGAGACAATTACAAGACGACAGGATTCGTCGAAAGGAGGACGTATACAAACTCAAGGAAATTAATTCCTGCCAAGATCCGGTAATTAATTTATAATTTATACGAATCAGGTCTAAAAAGTCACAGTGATTGTTGTGCGAGTTATGAATGTATTCTAAATTTTATAATGTAACAGGCGAGGAAAAAAGTATTAGAACTCGCTTACCAGGAAAAGGAAAGGAGGTTCCTTGAACGTTCCACAAGAAATTGCCGGTAACATATTATTTTATCGTATATTTCAGAATAAAAATTAGAAACATTTATGTAGTGTATTTACATTAATTTATATAATTTTTCTTTTTAGATTCATGGGAGAGCTGTTCAATCACAACATGATCGAGCCGAGCATCATGACCAATTGTATGACCACCTTGGTCGGAGAAATATCAGACGAGCCTCTGGAATGTTTATGCGATCTATTAAGGACCGCCGGAAGACAATTGGAAGTAGTAAGTTTTTTCGGGAATATAATTGAAATATTATACAATATTAAATAGTTTAACCGAAATCATAGAATCTATATGCGTATATTATTTTTGCAGTGTTGTGATTTAAAGAAAATTTTCAACAAGCTCGAATCATTAACGTCTCACAAAGATGTTTCGTCGTTCGTGAAATGTATGATCAACGACGTTATAAACCTGCGGAAGAAAAAATGGCAACCGTGAGTCGAGACGTATTGACGTATTTTCCGGAACGTTCTTGAAACGTAAACCGATGTGACAAATCGAAGACATACTGGGCTAGTGCATCTCGGATATCTGTTCGTGGCCCCTGCGCCCCACATATTATAAAAGTATAATGTTACATTCTAAAAAAGGGTAAGAATTCGCGACTGTTATGGATGTCGCTTAAGTGAATTGTACTCAGTGTTTTAGACTTTTGTTATTACTACAAATTTCGAAGTAATGATAAATAATTACATTAAATAAAACGATTCTGACCGGAGATTCCGGTATATTACACTTTGTCGAAAAATTTATTGTGGGAATAAACAAAAAAATGATTTAGAATTTTCAATATTTTATACACCGTGTAAAGTCATGTTTACTTGTGAATTTATGATTTAGTTTGTTCTCGGAAAACGGAGAAATCACAATTATGTCGTATATAGGTGCAATAAATCACGGATATACTGGTATATACTAGGCGGTCACTGTACGTTTAAATCAATTTTGCTATATTGTAATTTCTATATGTTCATCATAGCTACAGTCTTCATCCAAGTGTTGTTATCATGTGACACAAGTCAATCAATACATTTCTTCTCTAACATACAAAATAAAATTTGTGTTTCCATATGACATATTTTGGTGCGACAAATAGCATAAGAGAAAATTACATGCCAACATTCAAAGAGCACCGGCAAATATATCATCGTGCTAGGTCTCTACTTCCACTTTCGGATGCAGATCAAAAATTTCTGCAGATTTATTTCATGGAAACTTTGGTAACCAAATTCATCAACGTTGCTAATTCAATAGGGGTACAAAACGAAAAATTGTCGCTGCATTACAAACTCCAGTGTGTAAATTAATTTGACCATTGAGTGTAAGGGAGTGGTAGGGATGTATTGTATTTAAATGTTACGGTTTTTTGGTGAGAAATTTCAATTAGTTTACGATTTTTTTTTCATAGATATATTTTTTTGAATTTTTTTCGTTCAAATCTGCGAACGGGTAAAGCCGGGTAATTCATATTATTTACCATAGTTAATACTAATATAATAATGTTTATCAAAATTACTTAATAATATTTACGATTAGGTATTTATATTTATATAAAATATATAAATTGATTAATCTTACTATAGAAAATTATAAATTACGATTATGTTAATGCAACGTAAATGTGTAGAGATCATACAATATATATATATATATATATATATATATATATATATAACTCTGCCTAAATCCAAAGTTATAACATTTGTCAGTTAGATTTGTTCATGTAAAATTATAATTAATTATTATAGCACCTAGTAATATTATATAATGTTAAATGCATTTAAGGGTACTATATACATTCCATACTTTATATTTATGAATTATAAAATATTATTTAAATAATTTACTATAATTTTTGAACTTTGGGGCCACACACAAAATTCTTAAGTAGGATACTTATATTATTTTAACTTACCTATGTGTTTAAGCTCATCTACGAAAATATTATTAAATCATTTATCATATGTCATAATGTAAGATAATACTGTAAATTGTTCAAAATATGCATGGCATTGATAGGGCAAATTGAATTATAAAATGGATAAATAAGTCATATAAATATCGTGTATTAAAAGACACTCCTTTGATCGTATTTTGATAATAATTTGTTCATTGCACAAAATTATTGATTATGCATATAGGCAGTGTCGGCCTGGCACACCATAGGCCCCTGGATCTTTTTATTCCAGGGCCCCCTTAATATGAAGTTAAAAAATACATATCAATAAAAAAACAATGCATTATATAGGGTGTCCCAGATCCAAGGGCGGAGGGACTCTAAAATTCTTGCCGGGCAAATAAGATTTTTCCGTGCCACTTATGAAAAAAATTAATTTTTTTTTTTTTTTTTTTGGACAAGCGTCTTTTGTTTCTATATGGAGTTAATATAGGTTAATAAAAGACCCTATGTTGAAGTCAGAATTTGGTGGTCGGATTTAATTTTTAAGTTAAAGCAATATGAAATTTGACAATTTTACCGTGTTTCTTTAATAGGTTTATTTTTTCCAATTTTCAATTCGTACTATAATAGTCCAATGGAAAAATACCACGATTTGACGTGTACGGTTCGGGGTTCGAACCGCTGTTGTTCTCAAATCAATTTTTGCATTATTTTTTTATACATTATAATAATACAAGGTAACGATTTCAAAACTGGTGGAGACATAGTGTTCAAAAATATTGGTATAAAAAAAAAAAAAAGATGGGGCCCCGGCCGCATTCGCGGCCTAGCGGCCATGGCCAGGCCGACCCTGCATATAGGTATGACACATAAATATTTAATACATTAAAAGCTAGAAAACCATTTTTTTTTTTTGAAAATACAATTACGAAAATTAAATTAATTTAATGTTTTTAATTGTTTATAATTTAAATTTTATTTGAGTTTGTTTTGTATAGGTATAAAATATAACACGCATTATTTAAATATTTTATTGCAATTTATATACTCATGTACCTACACACTGACTTTTCAGTAGGGCTCATTATTTATTTATTTGTTGTTTTAATACTTTTAAAATTTAATAAATATATTATACTGGTATTTTATCTTACTCGTTTGGGTATCTACGGAATGAATTAACAAATATTTTAACTTAATATAATGTTGTAGAGTGCTTTAAACATGCATAGTTTTTATAGACCACAAAACATTATACTATTCCTGAAATATCCGCAAGTGTACGCACGCCTACGAGCCTCGTATATCGACAAAATGCCAACAAACCGAAGATATACATTTTATAGATGACAAAAATAGTACCTAGTGGAGAAAAATCAATAACGATTTAACGCATGGTTCAATGTAAGTCTTCACATTATTTAATATTATTAAATATTATTATTAATAAATTTAATATTATTGTCGTCCACCACCTATCCAGAACGACCAGCTTGATGTTGCGTATGCAAAGATGTATAGCATTAGCATGCTAAATTATAACAGAGGAACATGTAGGAATATTTCATGGGGAGGATGAGATAATTGTTCAACTCCAAAACAAGGGGCTTCGTCCTTCAAGCATTTTGCTTTATTATTACAATTTTATAAAATATTTTAAAAGGGTTTACTTCTTTAACCTTGTGTATTTATTTAATATAAATATATATTTAAGAATACAAAATGTACGAGTGTATACACGATGACCCAAAACAGAATAAGTCTTTTTAAAAAAAAACCTAAACTATAGAAGAAAAATTCAAAATACTCTATATTGGCAGTAATTATACCATAAAAGTTAACATTTTAAGAATCCGTTTCCAAAATTGTATTGTAAAGAGGGCCAATGTGTACCATGTATTTAATGTACCAGTTACAAGATCTAATCGTTATTCATAAACTGGTTTCATATTTTGTATTTATATAAGTAATATAATATGATCTCTAGGTGATTGTATTTTTATTAAAACTATCTATGTATGTAAATCAAATATTATTTATTGCGTTAGTATTTAATTTATCAGTTGTGATGACAGGAGTAATCGGGAGAGGCACAATAATGTTTAGCATGGATGATATACGAATTTTATCAACATCTCTACCTATTTTAACTGGAAAATTATCTATAACCAAATAAATAATCTTTACCATGTTTTTCATCTTCTTCAGAACTTTCCATATGATCTAGTGTGTTCATGTTTAGTATGCGTTGACTTACTTCAATATCGTTCAAAGAATCTGTATCTGATAAATCTTAATCGGAAATTACATAGGTAAACAGTTAAATAATTAATATAAAGATACTTGGCAATATAATACATATCTAACTATATAATATATAATATTGCTTAAAAGCAACATACATTAATATGCGTAAAGGAAATCAACTTTGTTACATCACTTTTTTAAAAACTGTTGTTCTCAAATCAATTTTTGCATTATTTTTTTATACATTATAATAATACAAGGTAACGATTTCAAAACTGGTGGAGACATAGTGTTCAAAAATATTGGTATAAAAAAAAAAAGATGGGGCCCCGGCCGCATTCGCGGCCTAGCGGCCATGGCCAGGCCGACCCTGCATATAGGTATGACACATAAATATTTAATACATTAAAAGCTAGAAAACCATTTTTTTTTTGAAAATACAATTACGAAAATTAAATTAATTTAATGTTTTAATTGTTTATAATTTAAATCTGTTGTTCTCAAATCAATTTTTGCATTATTTTTATACATTATAATAATACAAGGTAACGATTTCAAAACTGGTGGAGACATAGTGTTCAAAAATATTGGTATAAAAAAAAAAAAAAGATGGGGCCCCGGCCGCATTCGCGGCCTAGCGGCCATGGCCAGGCCGACCCTGCATATAGGTATGACACATAAATATTTAATACATTAAAAGCTAGAAAACCATTTTTTTTTTTTGAAAATACAATTACGAAAATTAAATTAATTTAATGTTTTTAATTGTTTATAATTTAAATTTTATTTGAGTTTGTTTTGTATAGGTATAAAAATATAACACGCATTATTTAAATATTTTATTGCAATTTATATACTCATGTACCTACACACTGACTTTTTCAGTAGGGCTCATTATTTATTTATTTGTTGTTTTTAATACTTTTAAAAATTTAATAAATATATTATACTGGTATTTTATCTTACTCGTTTGGGTATCTACGGAATGAATTAACAAATATTTTAACTTAATATAATGTTGTAGAGTGCTTTAAACATGCATAGTTTTTATAGACCACAAAACATTATACTATTCCTGAAATATCCGCAAGTGTACGCACGCCTACGAGCCTCGTATATCGACAAAATGCCAACAAACCGAAGATATACATTTTTATAGATGACAAAAATAGTACCTAGTGGAGAAAAATCAATAACGATTTAACGCATGGTTCAATGTAAGTCTTCACATTATTTAATATTATTAAATATTATTATTAATAAATTTAATATTATTGTCGTCCACCACCTATCCAGAACGACCAGCTTGATGTTGCGTATGCAAAGATGTATAGCATTAGCATGCTAAATTATAACAGAGGAACATGTAGGAATATTTCATGGGGAGGATGAGATAATTGTTCAACTCCAAAACAAGGGGCTTCGTCCTTCAAGCATTTTGCTTTATTATTACAATTTTATAAAATATTTTAAAAGGGTTTACTTCTTTAACCTTGTGTATTTATTTAATATAAATATATATTTAAGAATACAAAATGTACGAGTGTATACACGATGACCCAAAACAGAATAAGTCTTTTTAAAAAAAAACCTAAACTATAGAAGAAAAATTCAAAATACTCTATATTGGCAGTAATTATACCATAAAAAGTTAACATTTTAAGAATCCGTTTCCAAAAATTGTATTGTAAAGAGGGCCAATGTGTACCATGTATTTAATGTACCAGTTACAAGATCTAATCGTTATTCATAAACTGGTTTCATATTTTGTATTTATATAAGTAATATAATATGATCTCTAGGTGATTGTATTTTTATTAAAACTATCTATGTATGTAAATCAAATATTATTTATTGCGTTAGTATTTAATTTATCAGTTGTGATGACAGGAGTAATCGGGAGAGGCACAATAATGTTTAGCATGGATGATATACGAATTTTATCAACATCTCTACCTATTTTAACTGGAAAATTATCTATAACCAAATAAATAATCTTTACCATGTTTTTCATCTTCTTCAGAACTTTCCATATGATCTAGTGTGTTCATGTTTAGTATGCGTTGACTTACTTCAATATCGTTCAAAGAATCTGTATCTGATAAATCTTAATCGGAAATTACATAGGTAAACAGTTAAATAATTAATATAAAGATACTTGGCAATATAATACATATCTAACTATATAATATATAATATTGCTTAAAAGCAACATACATTAATATGCGTAAAGGAAATCAACTTTGTTACATCACTTTTTTAAAAACTGTTGTTCTCAAATCAATTTTTGCATTATTTTTTTATACATTATAATAATACAAGGTAACGATTTCAAAACTGGTGGAGACATAGTGTTCAAAAATATTGGTATAAAAAAAAAAAAAAGATGGGGCCCCGGCCGCATTCGCGGCCTAGCGGCCATGGCCAGGCCGACCCTGCATATAGGTATGACACATAAATATTTAATACATTAAAAGCTAGAAAACCATTTTTTTTTTTTGAAAATACAATTACGAAAATTAAATTAATTTAATGTTTTTAATTGTTTATAATTTAAATCCTTGTTTTTTTTCCTACGTGTGATACACTGTTCTAAGTTAGCAACAGATCTGAAGTCGTTACGAGTCATTTTTGTCAACATGAACTTATTTCTTTTTCTGCATTGTAGAATTATTGTGTGCCAATCTTCAGGAGTATAAATAATTCTGTTCTTCGCGTACATCTCAATTGATCCAAAGTCTGTATCATTTGGAAGGTAAGAGTGGCCACTTACCATAAATTTATGATCAACAATTTCCGCATTGTTGTTATTGTTCTGAATAAATTTCATTAAATACAATGGTAACTTTATGTTACGATTTTGCCCTGTGCATGCATCACTCCACATGATAATGTGTTTTGGTGAAAAAGCTCTTGATTCCAGATGTTTAATAATACAGGAACCAACCTCTTGTGATCCGCGAGAAGCAATGGTCTCATCCCAGCAGTACATAAACCCAGAACCAGTTCTAAGTTCATGGCATCCCAAATTGTAAATGTACATGTTCCGCTTATAGTATGCAATAGATGTGGTTAATACTGGGAATGGAAGAGCTTTTTCTAGGTCAAACGTCACAGCATAGATGGAATCATCTTCACGTGCCTTCACCGCGTCCTCATTTCTCATTTGTCTCGCTTTTTCTGCTTTTCTAAGATGGAGTTCCTTTTCGGTTTTTAGTTGTCGAATTATTTCCTCATTTTCACACGCTTTTATTTTGATTTCATATGCATCACATTTACTACATGTATCTTTCAGCGGACTGTGGAAATGCAAGTTGAACTCATTGTTAAATGTTCGGCGATAGATAGATTCAGAAACTAAATCAACATTTTTTTCTATGCACTTTTCTTTATACAAGTGGTACATTGCACGGACATTCATTTCGGGTGCTAGAAATTTTCTGTTGGGATTTTCAGTTCTAGTGTAGTGTGACTGATAGCATGGAAATGAGTTAATATGGTCACGCACTTCATTCATTACTGTGTCCAGTGTCTTGTTTTCTGGGACATGGCGTCCTCGACCATCAGATCCTGGCTGTTGACCATCCCTTATTTTATTAATTGCTCTTGTCACACGCCCATCCGAAACTTGCAAAGTTTTCAAGAAAAATGTCTTACAAACTATAATGCTGTCACCTCCAACTTGAAATCTATAAATATTTGAAACCGATTTGGGATTTCTTGACGAATTTCGAGGACGTCTTACATCGGGAGCTTTTTGGGTGATCAAACCACATAAGAACACATTTTGCTCACTATAACTATTCATGTTCCAAAATGAATCAAAAATATCCTTCCTTGCTGCTTCTTTTATCTTATTCACACACTCTTTTTTACATTTGCAATTATAATTTTGAAACACTTTACCACTGACTTCTTTACCTCTAGAAGAGATGTATGGCAAACCCGAATTTCGGAACTTCTTTCGCTTTTCAGCTTTACTAACATATTTCTGTCTTTTCCTTGTTCTCTTTATTCTTTGGTTTTCCTGATTTCCAGATGATGTACCGGCATTATCATCTTGAAAAAATAAACCTATGTTACTTATACAGATATTACTACCACCAAAATTACTATGCATACACATTACACACGATTAAATTTTAATTTTGTTGATAATATTCTATTCCCCTCAAACTTTACACGTAGTACATAAAAAATTAGTATATTGTCGAAAATTATTTATTTTATATACGTTTATTAATACGTCTTTTCTTACACGTTCATATTTTAAAGAAATTTGAATAACTTTAAAATTAACTATAAAATAATATACTTGGAAGTTCAGTTTTGTGAGCTTGCCTCTACAGTGTACAATGTAGACAATGCTATCATGTCATGGTAACAATAACTTCTAAAAATTGGTAAATATAAGAAAAATGTATTTACCATCAATAATAATTTTATTAAAATGACCAACCTTAAAATGAATTACTAGACGAATGCGTTCATTTTTGTATAGTATCTACGTAAATGTGATCGTGTGGTTTTTAATAAATATGTACGAGAATGAAATCAATTCTTAAGCAAACACACTAGTTCCGTACACTACGTTTTATAACATTAATATGGAAAACTTACCATCTGTTTCTGAGGAATTGTATTTAGAATCAGGTTCCCATTCATCACTGCTCTCGAAACTACTGTCCAATAGCTCTTCAAAATTGTCCATTTTAAGAATATTAATAATAATGACAAAGCACAATAAAAACACAACGATGTAAATCCAATTATGATAGCCATTCAGTCATTGATATAAGTATATTTATGGAAACGTTTACAAACACAATGGTGTAAGTCTGACATACACCGGTTTATTTATAAACGAAACATGTGTTTCATTTATTACTGTAACTACTACTGCCATCTGTTAGTATTTAAATGCAACTATGACTTACATCACATTTTCTGTTAACATATTGTCATATCTAGATGTAATATCTGTGTCTAAGTCATTTTTTTTTTAAATCTGACTTACACCACTCTGACTTTAACCCATCCATATATAGTTGTTATAGTTGTTGTATAATATATTATATCTGTGACATCAATTAAAATCTGATCCACATTCATTGATAATAATTATGAATATAAAAAAATGCTCGGATAAAATAAATAGATTAGTTTTTATTCCATGTACTTCCCAACTCGTAGTTCCATCGGAGGCCCGATTTCACCAACATATATTTTATGTCAACTGTTTCTCTTACTCGATGTGTACTTGATAACGACTGGACGGGAGGTGTGGAATGCGCGGTCCATGAGTTAATATGTTAATGGAAACGCAATACCTAGCGAAATTTGTGTTCAAATTCATCAACACATCAATCACTTCAGTGTTAAAAATACCCATTATGTAGGAAAACCAAGACACTATTTAGATGCATGAATGAATATCGTCGAAATGCATCAAATGTTTGTGAATGATCATCCTGATTTTGCAAATACAGTAAAATATAATTTCTACCATAAGTATTTCAAAGAAAATTTTGATTATGCTTTCGGATGACCCTAAATAGATGTTTGCAGCCAGTGCGAAAGTTTAAACACGAAAATAAGAGATCCAGCCTTAAGCGTGAGTGCTAAACGGGGTGCAGCTGGTGAACTTATATTGCACAAAAGAAGAGCCCAAAAATTGTATAATGAATTAGGAGCTGCCAAGGCAAATAAAGATGAAGACACGATTGTATTATGTTTTGACTATATGTCAAATTTACCCTTACCGAACATACCTGTTCAAGAGGTTTTTTACATGCGGCAGTTATGGGTAAATATTTTTTTGTATAAATGACGTAAAAACAAATCAAGCCAAAATGCATATGTGCCATGAAGGAGAAGCCAATAAGTCTCCAGATGAGGTTTGCTCTTTCCTTCCACATTATTTTGAGAGCTGTATCCCCATCAACACAAAGAATATTGTGATATTTAGTGATGGGGCAGCAGGGCAGAACAAAAACCATACAGTGGTAAGGTTCCTCATGAATCTGTGTGATCAAGGAAAGTTTGAAACCATCACTCATTTTTTTCCAGTACGCGGCCATTCATTCTTGGTGTGTGACAGGAATTTTGGTTCAATAAAAAGACTTAAGAAGAACAGATCGTATATACACACTGCAGCAATACGCCCCAACTTATCGTAGAGACCAGCAAATGTGGCTGCTTTTCCGTTCATAAAGTGCAAACAGACGAAGTTCTGAGTTTTAAAAACTGGTGGCCAACTTCATACAAGAAAACAGTAAATTCAGATGATACGTCAGGAAGAGGCATTCATAAAGACGACAAAATTACATTCAAAATATCTTCGTACAAACACTTTATTTTTAGCCGTCGCTTACCCGGAAAATTGGAAGTCAAGACCTTCATTAATGGCCTCAGTTCGTCAAAATTTTCTTTGAGAAAGACCAATCGATTTCCTGAACTGCCAACTACCAAAGCCTACCCTGCTGGAAGAGTTCCAATAAATAAATAAAAAAAAAAATAATGATTTGAAAAAGCTCGTGGAATACACTATAGAGTATTCCGACTTCTATAATATTATTTTGAGTTGGCCGACATCACCTGAGGAAGAAAGAATTGATTCAGAATATGAAGAACAATAATTCTCTAAAAATTTCAATTTGTTTAAAATATTTTTTTTACAGCCGTTTGACAAAAATAAATTTTAATTAATGTGTTAAAAAATCTGTTCTAATGTTTTTTTAATTTTTGCCCCTAAATAAACGACATAACTGCCATAAAAATAGTAAGTGTTGAAAATATATTTTATTGCAGAAACCCCATAACTGCAGAGGGTAGGGATTTATTTCTACCTTTATCCTTCAACCTCAGAGAATATATGACATTTCCATGTTGTGTGTAGAACCATTCTCTACTTTCAGAATTTTTCAAAAAAAAAAAACTGCTTTTAGTAAAATCAGAAGTTTTTATTAATTTCTCGAAAATTTGAAATTGTGGACTAATGGGTTTCTACCGTTTCTGCAATAAGTGATTCAATTATTTGTTTAAACATTTATTTGAATTTTTTTTAAAATTATTTAGTGAGCACTTCTAGTTTACTAACATTTAACCAATTTTCAAAGTAAGTACAGTGGTATTGGTAAATACACAATAAATAAAATTATTTCACTTAATGTATCAAGTTTATTTACAAATTTACATTAACTAAATATCTATAATTTGTAAATTACATATTCCTTATAATAATACATATTAAATACAGTGATATACATTAATATTTAAATATTATTTTAATGATTATAAAAATATATATTGAAATGTGTGAATTAAATAAATTGAACAATTTATCCATGGAGTCAATAAAATCTATAGTATCTTGTGCTATAGTTGGCAATTTTCCTACAGCCGCCAATGTTTCTAAGCTAGCAGCAACTGTATGGCTCGTTACTTGAGAAGCATATTTAACTCTCATTTTTTGGAATGCATTTGGATTTAAGTGGATGTCAGTCAATTTTGGAGCAAGGCGATGTGAGGAATTTTTTTCCGTGTCAAATAAAGTTTGGAGGTAAAATTTTTCTGCTACTTTATTTCCAGACTGAAATTTATATGAAAAAAAATTGTTTTTTGTAGATTTCAATAAATGTGAAGGGTCAAACATATAAATAATTTCTTTGCTGTTTACATTAAAGTATGGTTTACTGGGAGATATACCTACAGTTGTGGCAAAACGTTTAAAGTTGGAACCGAGATCAGAAATCAAAACTTTTTAAATCGTCAACAACACAGCTAGTGCCAACAAAAAAATAAGCTAAGTGCTGTTTCCATGTGTCATTTAAACCTCTGACCATAATTACTATGACAGACTTGGCCAATTCGTCAGTTTTTATTAATCCTGTATGATGAAGTCCGTGAATCACATCTTTTTTAACATGGTAAAATAAAAAAAGATTTAAGAGACATTTTATCAATATGCATAACACATTGTTTTGATTTACTTGTCATATGTTACAATTTTAAATTTAAAACATCAGATATAGAATTATTTAAACCGAGATTTATTTCCCAAGATTCAGTGACTCGTTTCCGTGTACGAATGGTAGGAAGACACCAATTTTTCCTTAAAAACCTATAAACTTTTGATCCTAAGAACCATATTATCAAAGAAAATTCTTTTAATTTGTCCGAATACCTACGACCTTTATCTTTTGTATTTTTAAAATCTAAAAATTTATCACAAATCACGTGAAAATTAGTTAATGTTTGAGCTTTACTTGCAATATTGGCTCTTTTCAATTGTTTTAATTCTTTATAGATTTGGGCATATTTCTTTCTAAAATTTATTTTCCTTGGAGTATACCGCATTAACTCTTTTGGCGTCTGTGTGGAACAACTTGAAAATGATAGCTCTTCACCTAAATAATTAAATATTAATTTTTGAATACAAATACAATTAAATATTAATTAATTTTTCTTACTAGGTATTAGCAGTATTGGTGACATACATGACACTATATTAGGCAATTGAGTGTGTTCACGTACTGGAGAGGAACACAATACTCTTTTTGATGAACCAGATGCACATGAAAGATCTGTGTGATCAAATATTGGTGAGAATAAAGCCTTGCTCGAACCAGATGTACATGGCAAATCACATGTTTGAGTGGAGCAACTGGATGACGTTTCTAAATTCAAAAAAGTAAATATTAAATTTTTTAATTTTTTTGCTGAGACTATTTGTCCATTGCGTATATTTCATTAATTATTCTGATATTACTTTTTACATTTTTTTTTAAAAAGTTAAGAAATTATTTAATTACATGTTATTTAAAATGTTTTAAATGTTTACATCAATTTTAATTTAACTTGTTATTTGTTTAGTATATAACAGTGTATAATATATATATATATATATACTAATACATATTATATAATATAGTATATATATATATATATATATATATGTTATTTGTTTAGTATATTTATTATATAATAATCATGTCTCAGAAAATATTTGACACAATAGACTTTTAAAAATATTATGAGGAACATCCATGTTTGTGGAATAAAGTAATTCCAGATTTTTGTAACAGAATAAAAAGAGATGCTGCTGAAGAACAATTGTTGCCCGTTTCAGGCCTTGGGAGCATTAAAGAATTGCGTGAAAAAATTAGAAACATTTGCGGTACATACAACCAGGAAGTTGCAAAAATAAACAAGTCCATGAGAACAGGATCTGGGGCAAACGACATATATAAAACCTAAATTACATTGGTTTTCATATGCCGATAGGTTTTTAAGAAAAAATATTGAACTAAATATGGAGACTGAATCAAATTTGGTGAGTTGATTTAGTAATTTAAATAGTATATTATATAGATAATATTATAGAATAATGTTACTTGTATGTATTATAACTATAAACTAATTAGTTACTGTTAAACTAAACTTTTGTCTTTTAAGTTTTAATCCTAATCTTTTGTCATTTAATTTTACATACTATTATTCTTTTCAGTGGCATTGTTATAGTTTTTTTAGATTCCTCCATAGCATTTTTCTTATGATTAGTACCACATTTTCTGTTAACATATTGTCATATCTAGATGTAATATCTGTGTCTAAGTCATTTTTTTTTAAATCTGACTTACACCACTCTGACTTTAACCCATCCATTTATTATCAGTCGTGTTTAGACATTTTGGTTATTGGTTGAAGATCCGCGAAAACGATGTGTTTATGGTTATAGACAGTTATTAGAGATAATACAAAATGATAAGGGGCCCGGTGCCGATATTATTATTACATATATTGTACACTGATTCACACTTATACAGTTTTAAATACAAATCAAAAATATATAAAAACAATATATTATTATTATATTATATTTATGGATTCCCATTTTAAATTTCCCTCCTATTATCACATTTCCGTTATCAATAACCAAACAACGTAAACATTAAATTTGATCGGTTATAAAATATCAGTAACCTATAACCAAAATGTATTACCAAAGTTACAACCAAAATCGCGAAAACGACTTGTTTATAAACAACAGTAAACTGGTTACATTTGGTTAATCGCGAAAACACGCCTATAGAGTAATATTATTCTATGGTGATAGTACAGAATTTATTCTGTAGTGATAATTTAGATATCAGCTGATATTACAACACCTAGCGCATTCTAATTTCGAGTTCCCTCATCATTATTTTTGGGCTTCCATTTTCTCGATTTTTCGTATCTCATTTTTAGCATTACGTAGGCTATCTATATGTATATTTAATCAATGTATCAGTGCATTGGGCAGTCGTGGACGGACGTCAAACAGGTCGGAAGAGTCGAGGTCGACGGAGCTGCAGTTTATCGGGACTATTTGTCATTTATAGTATTTGTGTATAATTTATCTGTTCATTATTGTTTATTCATCAAAGCGGGAACGCTCGCAAGTATACTATTGTATCACTAAATAAACTTTTGAATGTCTAAACGATGTTTAACTATAGTACTTATTTTAGGATTTTTACAATTAATGTGGAAAGAAATCGGTGTAAAAGTAGTCGACGTCGTCAACTGTGTATTCAGAACGTAGCCACTCGACAACTGCGTATCTTAATTTGTATTTGCCATTTGTTTTCGTTTTCACGCTTGAAAGTCTTCCACATAATAGCGTTGTCAAAGGAGTTAAACAGATTTGTGAAATATGCCATGATGATACGGATTTAAATGAATTTGAAATGGGGATACGTGTTAAAAGCGCATTTCCGTCACGCGTATAAGCGCGCCTAAATCGGGCAAAACACACGAACGTCTAATCAGATGTGCCTTTCAGACATCGATATTGGGATGTTGTCAGTGGCGTCATTTGGTGGGGGGCAGGGTGGGCATTTGCCCCCCTTGTTAATTGTGGGCCGACATGATTTGTGCCGAGATGATGTCGAACAATAGTTATTCTAACCAAATCTGTAGTAATGACTATCGAGTTATGAGTAGGTAATTATAACAAATTGCGTGGCAAACAGTGGATTAAAATTAAATCGCCAATAAAATATAAAAGTATGCGGGTCATATAACCACGATTAAAGGCGATTAATTCGTGGTTACTGCTTACCACTGTTCTGGATTTTTTTCGATAAACACGGTTATCGTTACCTAAAGGCAGTGCGTAAATTATAATAAAGAATATACGATGTACGTTTGACGGTTGACGACGCGTCGTACCTGTAATCTGTATGGCTGTATCGCGTACGGCATAAACGAATTTGTTTAGCCGTTCTTTAACGTTTCGAACGTATGTTTTATGTATACATAATTTGTGAGTGGCGAGCGTAAAAAAATAAAAATGAAAAAAGCTAAAGGTTGTGTGCCCAAGACAGCGAGAAAGAGAGGAAAATTACTAAACAAGGTGTTCAGAACATGTCACAAAACGTAATATTATCTAACGTGTTTAATGTTACGACAAGGGAAACTTCAAAACTTGAATCTCATAAGTACTATATAGTCATTTATAATACATTTATTATAGTTGACAAAATAATGAATTTTCTCCTCCCCCAAAAAAAAAAAATAAAAAATATCGGGCTATTCGCGAGTGCCCACGATAACGAAAATATCAAAATTATGTAAAACAAAAATCGTATTGAGCTAAATGTAAGTGGAAAATAGTTAAATGGGCCGGTTAAATATTTTGCCTCCCCCTTTCGAAAACTGAAATGACGCCACTGGATGTTGTGTGCACATACCTATACGCAGTGGCGTAATTTCGATTTCTCTCTGGGTGGGGAGGGAGTTTAAAAGAAAACAGAAATTTTGTCCCCGCTACAAACGTTTTTTATGTAAATATTTTGAAATAAAATTTTATTTTATTCATATTTATTATTATTATTATTTTTTTTTTTTAGTAATAAATTTCATTGTCCCGTCAGCACTCAGCAGGCGTGTGTGGTGGTGCAGTCGTCTGTGCATCGCGTCGTGTCAAATGATAAATGCCAATGTACTTTATTCTTTTTACAATTTCATTAAGTTTTTCACATCGTTGAACGCGTAATAGAAACGTTTTCAAGTTGTTAGTTGCATGGTCAACATAAAAATTTATAATATGTTTTAGGTTCTTTAAATGATCAATAAAAAAAGTATAATTACTTACTGCAGTAAGAACCGCCGGGTAGGAAAATCAGTACTAAAATGACTATTTGTGTTTTTAAATGAATCATTTTTGTTTAAAGTTTTTTTTTTTTCGACTCCTTGTTTCGGCAATAACTAAACTGAACTGCGAATGACAATGGTTATCGCCCTACACTGTCTGCGACGATATACAATTTTTAGAAATATATTAAAAATACACTTATTTACAAAAATTGTTTACGCACATAAACTGAACAAACGTCGTTCGTAGCAGCTGCATTTATTTTTCCTGCCTTTTGTTCGTAACTTTATTATTTTTTCAATAATCATTTTCGGAAAATTATGGTGACCCAGATATTACTTTTTTTTTTTTTAAATATTATTTTGACGAAATATGAAAGTATAGTTTTCTTTTCACGATAATTACAACTTAGCGACTTATCCTGAAATCCGCTGTGTTCATACTTGTTTAAAAATAATAACAAAAAGTGTTAAAACGCAAATAATCTAAACATTTTTGACGTATAAATTACATAGCCTACGTGGTATAAATGCATATAGAATACCGAAACGAATCGTTTCTACGATAGAAATATTAATATTAACGATTCGACGGTACCTACACAGCACACATTTATAAATATATATTTATTATGTCAATAGCGCAGTACTCGTTAATAGTATACAACATACACTGAAATTCTTGTAGTTGTGTTTATTCTTGTTTTAAAAAAAAAAATGAAAAAAATATTTAAAAGTGCTTGTAATTTCAAACGCGGTTTATGGCCATAAATGTTTGGAATGATACAAATATTCAAAAAGTCTTCAAGCCAAAATCTTTAACTGCGAATTATTGCAATAATAAAAATGGACTCACAAATTTTTAAATGACGGAATACATGTTAAAATCGTGCCAATAATTTGACAAACTTAAATCGTAGATTCCCAGCTGAAGAAATATAAAAATTAAACTGAAAGTATTTTTAATGTAACATCCACACCAACGAGAAGATTTTTATTGTTAATTTTTACGATATTCAGCCTAGTTACTTCATAAAATGTTTTTCTGTTTTTGAAAGTCTTTTAACATTAATCAATAGTTCTATATCCACAAATTTCGAAAACAACCTAACGGTTTTAACGTTTTATTATTTCACTAGTTTAGTGGGAAAAATTAAAAAATATTTCAAAAGATAATTATCATCTAAACATCTTGGCATATTTACCGTTTATTTTTTCACCGAGTTCAAAAATTGAAGAGGTTCTCAATTCGTTTGTATTTTTTTTTTTTTTTTTTATGTTTGTTACCTCATAACTCCGTCATTTATGAACTGATTTGAAATTTTTTTTTTTTAAATCTGTGTACATCCAGAATGGTCACATAAAAAATTTTTTTAAAAAAAACCCGACTCCAAAAAATGCTAATGTGTAAAAATTGTACAATGTGGTAGTATTTTATTAAAGAATAATATAAAAAAAAAATATAATAAATATTATATAAAGGTAAGATACGACCAATTATGCGTGGCTTTGATTGTCGGACGACAGATTTCGTAGCCTCATTATATTAACGAATAATATTGCAGCAGCGCGTTTTTTTTTAGTGGATCTACCCATATTTACTTTGTAACTAAGACAACGTACATTCACTAAAAAGAAAGAAATAAAAATTTTAAAAAAAACCTACTCAAAAAAAAAATGCACTAAAATGTAACAAAAAATTTCTTATCAAATATACGAATAATATTATACAAAATTACAAATATACATATTTCTTACAAATTTTATAATTTTTGGAGTCGGTGCTAAGGTTTAACAAAAACGTAGGATTTACATAAACCTTATAAGGTCTATGATAATCAGTATCGGGTAATCAATAGAAGATGCATAAACATTAGCACCGAATCCAAAAATTATAATATTTATAAGACATATGTATATTTGTAATTTTGTATAAGAATATTTGTATATTTGATAAGAAATTATTTGTTACTTTTTAGTGCATTTTTTTTTTTGGAGACTGTTTTTTTTTAAAATTTTTATTTAAAAAAAATTTAATTTCAAAATTATATAGTCTCTATTATAACGAGATTTATGATAAAATTTATTCGTATTTTATTTAATTTTTTTGTAATTTTTTACTAAATGCAATATATAATACATTCACATTATTAGCTTTTTAAAGCTGAGATTTCTTATTATTTGAGACCACACATTTATGACTGACGACTTCAGTTTAAGCCGTTCCAAAATCTGGTTCATTTGATAATTTCCGTACTCTATTATTTTCTTAACAAGTAATTTTTTCAAAGTAATAAGTAAATCCCGAATTTTCATGAAGTGAAAATAGTTTTATACCCCATTTGTAGGGCTCCATAGGCATAATTAAAATTAAGCTTTTACTGGACGAAGTTCTTCATGAAAATTCATTCACTAATCATCTGAAAGACTACAAAACAAAATCATTTTCTTAGTCTTTCGATATTGGTCTCATTTTGTACAAACGAACTTGTCTAGGAATATTTTTATGGAGAATTATTATCAGAAAAGTGTATAATCCTCCTATTATTATTAATTCCAAAGCTCCGGTCAGAATCGTTTTATCGAATGCAATACGATTTATCGCATCGCTTTCAAATTTACAATAATAACAAAACTCTAAAATCTTTATCTGCGAGTAATTCACTCAAGTGACCCCGCAGCACACTACATTTATTATTATTTTTTATGTTTTGCTATTTATTTCTGAGCGGAGCGAGGAATCTATTGGTCTTACAAAGCTGTATTTTATTTTGTCTGTACCCAAAAATACTACAAGAAGGAGTGCTTCGATCTGTATACAGTCAGGGCCGGCGGGAAGGGAGGTTTAGGGGTCGCGAAGACCCCCCCACTTATTGTAACACATTTTTCGGCATAATTACGATAAAAATTCAAATATAAATTTGAATTCAGAAAAAAGTATATATTTAATGGGCCGTTGAACATTTTCAATATTATTTATAACACATTAAAAATCTGTACCATTCAAAAACAAATTTTTCACTTTAAATTGCGGGTACTATCGCGTCATTCGACACAGTCTACCCGCAAAAGTAATTTTGCATGGGCAACAAGTAAAAAAGTACGGGTACAAAAACGAATTAGTGAAAGTCATTTAAATTGTGATTAAATTTTAGTAAACATTTAAGGCCGTGCCTTTCGAGTGAAGCGAGAAATTTTTTTTTTATAAATCGACATTATTGTGTACAAGTCGTCAATTTCATTGAACCCTTACAAATATTTCATTGCGCCGGTCCTGTATACAGTCACAGTTTCCGGTAGCAAATTGCATCTACTTGGTATTTTAGAGAGTTCATTTTTTGATTTATATATTGATAATTAAAAGAAAGACAATGATATTTTAATCAAAAATAACCTTCAAATAAGTAACAAACATTTCATCTATAGATGAGGTAAAAGATAAAAAAATATTATTTTGATAAGTATCAACACTGGCGACAACGTATCATCAATACTCGTGGAAAAATGGAATAGATTAAGGCTAAAATATTTAATTTGCCATACAATAAGACAAAATTTATATTTAAAATTAAAATAAAACAATAAATAAATACAATTACAACAACTAAAGGTTATAGTTTGCAATGTACTTTTACACAAGTAATATTGAAAGAATAAAATTATCGATTAATAAATATTATAAAAAAATTTCTGATATATGCGAAAAGCAATATTATATTAACAAGTCATAATAATCATATTTTAATAATATTATATTATTATTTATTATTCTACATAGTACTCTGCAAGATCAATTATTTTCATAGTAATATTTCAAAATTCATCAACATTAGGATATTCACCTGTAAACAAAAGTGAGATATTGTTATATATAACATAAGTTTTAATTATAACTTTACTTTTATAAAAATTTTCTGTATGAATATATTACAACACAGATGATTTTTACATATTGAAATTGTTACTAAAATTAATTTATTAATTTAAATAAAGATATTTTCAGTAGATAAAATAGTGTTATGATTAATGTTACACAAAACCACTAAAAGTACCATCAGCGTAATTTCGTGTTATTAAGTAATACGTGCTCAAAGATATTGCATAATAAAATTGTAAATTGTATGACTTTATATAAAGCAAATTTTATTAAGAATATCATTCTTAAAATATAGTACTTCTTAAATAAAAGAGTAACAAGATTTCTTAAAGGGGTGTGTGTCGTAACGCGGATAACTTTCGTTTTTGATCTTGAACTTGACATGATATAAGTCAATGAATTTGAAAAAATTATTTGTACCTATTAAATGTTGGACAAAGTTTTCTTAATAAAAAGTTAGAATACGGTAAGTATTTAAATCCAAAATTTACCGTTTTTAACGCTTCTGGTACCATAAATATTAGGTTTTTTCCTACTTTTTTATATTGAATTTAAGCAGAAATTCCCAAATTGTGGACGTGAAAAAAACACATAGTAGTACGTGAAAAAACACATGTTAGCACGGAAAATAAACCGAATTTGTACTTTTATTTATTCGTGTTCGTCGCTATATTGCAAATATGATATTATTTTATATCGAGTTTTATATTTTGTGTAATTTATAATTTATTATAATGTTTTTGTTCTTATCTCGAATCACTGTACTATTGAGTCCAACATCATAATTAGAACTTGCAACAAGTCAAGGTGTAAAAATCTTTTAAAAGAAGAAAAATCGTAAGAAAATATGATCCTGATTTAATTAATATTGGATTCACGACCACATTGTAAGCAATGAGCCTCGGTCTCAATGTCTTATCTGATTTAAAATTCTTTCGAATTAAAATACGAAATCGTAATTATTAAAACGTCACCTTATTGCAAAACATTCAAGGTTCGAAGAAAAGCCAAAGGATTATTTCGCTCGGAAATTGACTGAAATGAAAAATACAAAGAAAATGATATCGTCTTTCAGTGGTAGTACTAAAATTGCAGTGGGTAGTGACTTTCTTGGTGAGCTTAAAAATAGCGAAATGTGGAAATCCTTAAGACGTCTCTTTCGGAGGAGCGCTCTGTGACGATTCTACACGTAAAAAGAGGGTCGCCAAACAGTGGTCGAGGATCGAAAACCGGAGCACAAGGGATTTTTGTATAATTAGGGAAAGAAAATAATAAAAATAAAAATAAATACTCATTTACAGTGTAACGACCACTTAAAATTCTATATTATACAAAAGAATAAAAAAAATCCACGTTGTACCCTGGGTTCACACTGAGGTGCAAAAACATTTGTCCATTAATTTTTGCCATGGGCGATCCACGAAACGGTGGATGAATTGAAGACAACTACCCTATTATTTATTTTTTTTACACAATATTAATTAAATTTAATAAAAAATTAACAATAAGAAAAATAAAAACAAGACGACGAACGACCGGTGGGTTCGTCAACAATTGATAATGACGGAGCCCTCCATAAATTGTAACGTTACAATTCCATACTTATTATGTCATTTTTTTCCTGCCCCAAACTTCTAACGTAAATGCAGAAAGTTCCATTTTTAATAATTGTTAATATGTGAAGTATCAAAAATATTCTGTTAACATTTATTACACAATATTTTTCTGTTGACAGGTAATTGGTCAGTGTACGTAATCTAAACAAACCTAACCTAACTATGTTAATTAAAAATGTAATAGTGAATTTTACCGTAAAAGTATATTTCTGACTGTCCCTACTGGACGGATATTTTTCAAAATTTTCAAATTTTCTGATGAACGAAAAATATGTATGCAAAAATTCCTCAAGACTAGAATAATACTGAAAATTTTTATAAAGGACCAATAGATTTTAAATGTATTTATATATTAGTGATGGGAATGAAATCCAGATTCTCCGAAAATCCGCTAAATCCGGATTTCGGATTTCGGATTTTCGGATTTTGAAATCCGAGGTTTGGGTTTATCATTGCAAATTTCTGTATTCTAATCATAAAATCGTCGCCATCGCCAAATCGGGTCGATGTCAGGTCTTTTAATTTATTATTATCTTGTGTTAACAATTGTATTCTAATGTAGTTTTTAAACCATGTGGTCGACTGTAAAACCTTTATACAAGCTTCTAGCTTTAAAGCTTTAAAGATACATATAATAATATACGGGTAATGATGACATTATTAATTATTATTACAATAGTATAAATTTATTAAGGGAACCAGAAACGGTCCGTTTCTAAGTAGTTTTGTGTAGGCATTTTTAAATGCGCAAACATATTTACTATGAGAGTGTGTGCGTAACAATTAATCGTTGGTATGTGCGACTTCTCTGAATACCTATTACACTTTCTTATCTATGAAACAGACGGGATATGGGCGTTCCAAGAATCAGAAGATGGTCACGTGCAGAAACTTTCTAATGTGTATTGTAGGAACATATACGTGTGGTTAACATCAGGTCTATAACTATCCATAAACTTCCGGTTTTATCATCGGAATTCCAAAAAGATGGGTATAGGTACATGAAAAATAAAACGTACTTAATTATATGTAAAATTATTCTAATGATAAGATATTTTGTATGTGCTTAATTTTATCGCGAAAAAAATCGAACTAATTATGAGTTTATGGGTTTTATACACAAAATAATAAATGAATAATTTTATACGCGATTCATAAATATAAAATATATATATATAAATGAATGATCAAATGAACGTCGTTAATTTTTTTAAAGAACGTGAACGTGAGTGTGTTTTTTAAAAAAATATGAACGTGAACGTGAACGGATTCAATTTTTAAGTAAACGTTCCGAACACTGTCAAAATATCAATTTATTTTTTAAAAAAAATGTATAGTTATTACATATTTATTATAAATAATTCATAAAAGAATACTAATTCAATGTTTTCAAATCCGAAATCCGGATTCAATGCGAAATCCGGATTTTAGAATCCGAAATCCGGGTTTACAGTAAAATCCGGATTTCGGATTTCGAACTTCAAAAATCCAGATTTTTCTCATCACTAATATATATATATATATTTAAATTGTCTGTTTTATACATTTCTACTGTTAATTCATCGAATCTGCACCAAATGGTAAATACCTACCTAAGATAAACTTTGAGGTTGAAATGTGATTTGTACAAATTATTAAAAATAATTATATAGTATTATATATAAATGTTAACGTGCAAATTCATAATCACAGCTCATTAAACCTATTGTGTGAAGAATTGCACTATTAATTTCTATGTAAATCAGCTGACGTTTCCCAAATAATTAATAAATTAAAAAATAATTATCCCATAAGAGTAAATAGATAATCATCGCTGCTGGAATAGTACTTACCATTTTTTGCCTTCTGGTTGAGATGTTGAATGTATTCCTTTGTAATATCTGGAAAGAAAATTATGTCGTACAACAGTTTAGAGTAAAATAATATATTAATATTATACAAAGCATAACACCTACGTTTATAAAATTTTTATATACAGGTATATAATTAATAATATTAAATTTATTAAAATAAAAATTTCGTATGTATATTTAATAAGAGTATAAAATAAGATATACTTGAAAGGAGTTTATCCTTTTTCTCATCTAGATAATAATTTTGAAAAATAAAAATAAACATTAAGCAATATCTAACATAAAAATGTGTTTAGACACAAATATGTTTATTAAATAATTCAACTATAAAATTATAAAATTTTATCATTTTAGGTAACTAAATCATATTATTAGCCAATGGCTTCTAAGGCTATTGGATTTAAGATTTTATATTAGATATTTCACATACCTCTATTTTTAGCTTTCAAATAATTGTCGTAACCAGTCTCTGCAAATATAAACACACTCATTTACATAAATATATTTATATAAAATAATAAAAACATAAATAAGAAAAAACTTTAAATTAATACTAGTATTTAATTAAATAAATAATTATTTTTTTTACATAGAATTAATTAACACGTGTATATTTTAAATAAAGCCAATGTGTATTATAAAATCAAAGGTAAATCAAAACCAAAAATATAAGGATATTTTTACATTTGTTACATTTGTTTATTTAAATCATCATCAGGAACAAAGTGAAAAATAAAATATACAATAATAAATTTAAAATAAATGAACAATACTCAATATAGACTAGTCCTACAAAAACTAGGAGTTCAACTTTATTTAATGTGTTCAGTAAAAAGACCAATATGTCGTTTCAGGAAGGAAACCTCAGAATCTTTTATCGACTTGGCTGCTGCACACGTAATTGTATTGCTTGACAGAGTGATGTACAATATATAAACAATACAATATTTCACAGTATTTTTAAAAAACACGCTTAAGCATTGATTTTTCAAAATTTCCCTTAGAGAGAAAACCAATAAGTCAATGTTCATTATAAGATTACCTCAAATCTCAGTTTAATCTCTTCTACTCTTAAGTTTATGTAAAAGTGATAAGCCGGAGACGGAATCTATGAAATTTAGTGCACGAATACCAAACAATTATTAGTTCTTTAAGGATATAAAATAAGGTGTCAACGGGCCTGGAACTAAACGTGTTTATAGTAATTACTAAAATTTGACAAATTATCGTTGGTTACTTACGGTTATATTCATCATTTTCTATGAGATCTGTTCAAATATTTTAAAATAATTTTAATTGTACGCACGCACTTTTGTAATAGTACACTGTACATTATAATAAAAACGAATATATATTACAACTTTACACATAAGGATGATTACAGACTTAAAATCCTCGAAGTCTCAATGATTTTTCATTATTGTTCAATGTAATTTAGGTTTGTATTAATAGTATCGGATCAATGGGAGAAGGAAGGTAGAAAATGTTTTTTATAATAAATTATACCTAATTGTAATTAATTTTTGTATTTTGTGACACAATAACAAATTTAAATAGAAAAAAAAAGATTATGAATATTATTTTCTCTTTTTAAATTATCCATATGAATTGTCAACTGAATATTCGAAATTGTTAACTGTTAATTTTGTTTAATACTGCTCAATAATCTTTCTTATTAATAGGTAATAAATTGCATGACAAAGATATTTTGTGTCTCTATATCCTTGTATACTTAATTATCACTCTTTGCAACAATATAATTATGGAATAATTAACCAATTAAAAAGAATAATTTAATATTGAAAATCGTGTAATATGCATACTGCATAGTATACCATGGTTAATCTCATATTTATAGTTTTGTTATTAAATATATATAATATATTTATATATATGTACATGAAACAAATCTGACAAACAAATGTTATAGCCTTTTTTTTCTAAGTAAATAAATTTTTTACATTTTCTCTACAATTATAAAACTTTAAACAATTTAATTTTGTTTAAAAAATCCTTCTATTTTTTATAAAATTAAAGTATAGCATTTCATTAAGGTAATTTTAGAAACGACATCGTTAGATGGTAAAATCTTTTCTTCATGTAAGGTCAATAATCGTTTTTAATTTTTTTGTTATAAGGCAACAACATTACAAATCGTAAAAAATGAATAACCTGTAAATGTGCAAGAATTTGAATTATTTATTATAAAGAAAATTTTTAACTACCTACTTATTATTTTCTAATACCGTAATTTAAAGAAATTGCTATTTATATTTATATCATTATATATAAATTATATATATAAATATAATGATTCTGTGCGTGTATATGACACTGCACTTCTCCTTGATGGCTGGATTGATTTTGATGAAATTTTTTGTGTGGGTTCCTGGATGTTTAAATTCACTGTTTCAAGCCCGTTCGTCTGAAAATGAACAGTAACGTGAAAGTCGGGAAAGTGATCGATTACGCACTGTTCCTCCAGGCGGTCACTGTAAGTTTATAGCAATTCTGCTATATTCCACTATCATGTTCATCATAGCTACAGTCTTCATCCCAGTGTTGTTATCATGTGACACAAGCCAATACATTTCCTCTCAAACATAAAGATTAAAATTCGTGTTCCTAAATGACATATTTTGGTACGACAAATAGCATAAGATAAAATTACATGCCAACAGTCAAAGAGCGCGGACAAATATATATCATCGTGCTAGGTCTCTACTACCAGTTTCGAATGCAGATCAAAAATTTCTGCAGATTTATTTCATGGAAACTTTGATAGCCAAATTCATCAACGTTGCCAATTTAATAGGGGCATAAAACGAAAAATTGTCGCTCTAGTGTGTAAATTCAATAAGTCATTGAGTGGAAGGTAGGGGTGGGGATGTATTGTATTTAAATGTTACGGTTTTTCGGTGGGAAATTTCAATTATTTTACGATTTTTTTTTCATAAATATATTTTTTTGAATTTTTTTCGTTTAAATCAGCGAACGGGCGAAGCCGGGTAATTCATATTATTTACCATAGTTAATACTTATATAATAATATTTATCAAAATTACTTAATAATATTTACGCTTAGGTATTCATATTTATATAAAAAAATATAAAATGATTAATCTTACTATGGAAAATTATAAATTACAATTGTCTTAATGCAACGTTAATGTGTAGAGATCTTACAATATATATTTATATGTATATGTAATACAGCCTAAAACCAATGTTATAACATTTGTCAGTTAGATTTGTTCCTGTAAAATTACAATTATTAATTATAACACTTAGTAAAATTTTATAAAGTTAAATGCATTTAAGGGTATTATATCCATTCCATACTTTATACCTATATTTATGAATTATAAAATATTACTTAAATATTTTATTATAATTTTTGAACTTTGGGGCCACACACAAAATTCTGAAGTAGGATACTTATATTATTTTAACTTACATTTGTGATTAAGCTCATCTATGAAAATATTATTAAATCAATTTATCATATATCATAATGCAAGATAATACAGTAAATTGTTCAAAATATGCTTGGCTTTGATAGGTCAAATTGAATTATAAAATTGATAAATATGTCATATGAATATCGTGTATTAAAAGACACCTCTTTGCATAATTTGATCGTATTTCAATAATAATTTGTTCATTGCACAAAATTATTGATTATGCATATAGGTATGACACATAAATATTTAATATATTAAAAGCTAGAAAACCATTTTTTTTGTTGAAAATACAATTACGAAAATTAAATTAATTTAATGTTTTTAATTGTTTATAATTTAAATTTTATTTGAGTTTGTTTTGTATAGGTATAACACGCATTATTTAAATATTTTATTGCAATTTATTAACTCATGTACCTACACACTGACTTTTTGAGTAGGGTACATTAATTATTTATTTGTTTTTTGTAATAATTTTAAAAATGTAATAAATATATTATACTGATATTTTATCTTACTCGTTTGGGTACCTACGGAATGAAAAAAACCAAATATTTCAACTTAATAGAATATTGTAAAGTGTTTTAAACATGCTTAGTTATTATAGACCACAAAACATTATATTATAAAATGTTTAAAATGTTTTATCCATATCATGTATTAAAAAATCCGTTGCACGATCTGATCATTTTCATGAACTTGGTTGTTCATTGCACAAAACGATTTCTATATAGAATGTAACATATTTATTTATTAATTATTTTAATTTAATTCAATTAATATTTAAATTTTTGTAATATGTTCTAATGCTCTCCATGGTTCAGTCTAAATTTGTCCGGACCAGAACGGACCATAGTCCGTTTTGGTCCGATGCGAAGGAATAAAAATGAATTAAATGCTTTGTGAAGTTTAACTGATTGACTTCGAAAAAAATTGGTCTTATCTCAGTCCGAATTCACACTGATTTATTTCGGTCCTGTTTTCATAAAAAAATTATTTCAGTTTTGTCCTGTTTCGACTATATTATTTCAGTCAGTCCAGTCTGGTTCTGTCCTTTTCTTTAAATAATCTTTTAAACAAGCATATTATTAGATATGGGAAATGTATAAGAATATTATGAAGAAAGACTCCGAAGATGTCAATATAATTTACACACGATGTATACAGGTATGAAATATTATTTAATTAATTTTGGGTGATATACAATAAATAATAATAATAATAATAATGATAATGATAATAATAATAATAATAATTATGATAATAAGATTGATATTGGTATTGATAAGGATAATGATGATGATAATAAAATTAGGTTTTACAGTGACAACATTGTATTTCAAAGAACAGACGTTGACGTCCAATGGATCTTTTCAGGGGAAATAAAAATTTCCCAACACATTACAGACAAAAATTAAAACCAAATTTTCAATCAATGAAAACATGAATTGCCAATAGTAAAAATTAAACGGTGGTGATTTTTTAGGAATTTGTACGCTATAATCGGGTCATTAATACAAATATTGGTTTGATCCGGTGTAAATGAAAAATATAGGGTAGTCTCATATGGTCTTTACTACATAAAATATCATTCCGGTTCAGTCTAATAGAAAATTTGATTTGGTCCTGTTTGTAATAAATGTTTTAAAACAGCAGTTGGTCTGGTACATTTTAATATAATTAAAATGACAAAGCAAACGGTTGGTTCTGGTTTAGGTCTTGTCTTACTTTTTCAGTCCGATAAGTGAAATTACTTTAAAAGAGCACTAATATGTATCTACTTAAAAGCCCTACCTTTAAACATTAAATAACCCACAAACTATTTAAATATTTTATTGAAATTTATGAACTCATATACTTCCGCACACGAACTTATTCAATGGTGCCCATTATTTTATTGATGAAACAAATAGTAATACTATGCTGTTATTTTATCTTACTTGGTCCGGCTTCTATTAAAAGAGGAAAAATAATTTAACTTTTTACATAATGTTGTATAGTAATTTAAATACGCGTATATTAAAATCCATATTAAACTATGCAGTGTGTAAAACGAGCTATCGATATCGTTTATTAAAACAATCTGATTGTTTTTCATCAACTGCAGAATGTTCATTACACACAAATACCAATTACGTTTGCTTGCGTTTTGCGTTCTGTCCTTTTCTTTAAATAATCTTTTAAACAAGCATATTATTAGATACGGGAAATGTATAAGATTATTATGAAGAAAGACTCCGAAGTTGTCAATATAATTTACACACGATGTATTCAGGTATGACATATTATTTGATTAATTTTTTTTTTTGGACAGTTAAATACATTATAGGGTAAAATAAAAATGCTATTAAATCAGAATATTATACATAATATACAAATATGTAGAGAATCTTTATCTCAAATTTTATTTGTCATATTTTGGATATTTTAATATTTTTACTAATTATAGCATATTTATGCATTTTCTAGTTTTTAGTGCTTTGCTTTTTAAAATTATTATAGAAAAAAAAGTAGTTTTTCAAAGTGTAATTAAGTAGGAGTTACTAAATAAAAATTTAATTCCAATATATATTAACGTATTGGTCTGTTTTTAGAATCCAGTGACGTTTGTATAGAAGCGATATAAATACAAAAAAGAAATATTAATTAATATCTTCATTTAAATAAAAAAAATTCTAATAATAATAAAAATTGTTATATTGTTTCCAAATAAAATAAAATCATTTTTAGTGCATATTTGGGTGTTTTTTTACTAAGCCTAGTAATAAGTAATGAGTAATAGCCATTGGCGTGGCGAGGGGGTTGAAGAGCTA
Organism: Slavum lentiscoides; assembly: GCA_032441835.1. NCBI lineage: Eukaryota > Metazoa > Arthropoda > Insecta > Hemiptera > Aphididae > Slavum > Slavum lentiscoides. The sequence goes on from CM063706.1 coordinate 30,273,740, forward strand.
AGCCCCAACTATATCTATAATAGCCCCCCCCACAAATGTGTAAAATGTTCACGTCTCAGTTTAATATAGTCTCTCATTATAAAGTAAAACTGACCTAAGTTCATCTAAACATTTGATAGATAAGCCTATAGTAATTATTGAGATAAAATAGGTTCACCCCTTGAAAACAGTCTAGAAACGCCCTCGGGATAAATATAATTCATTTAATGTTTTATTATTAAACATGTATAATTTAAACAGGATTTAGTTTTGGAAGTTTAATATTATTAGTATAATTCAATACGTATTATGTATTTAAAAGATCTATATTTAAACATAATATAATGTATAAAATATATACATATATACATATTAAATATTTTATTGAAATGTATTAACTTATGTACTCTCGAAAACGAACTTATTCAATGTGGTCCATTGTTTTATTGAAGAAATAAATATTAGTAGTAAATTGTTCTTTTAACTTACTTGTCCCGGCTTCTATTGAAATGGGGGAAAAAAAGTTAACTTTTTACTTAATATTTTATAGTATTTAAATAAGCATATATACAGTTACGAATTAATTCATATTACACTATACCAGTGGCGTAATTACGAATATTATACGGGAGGGGATATAAAATTTATCATTTGATAACCCATAATAATTGTAAAAACCCTTCCAAAATCAATGTTAAAGTGATTGATATTGGTATTTTATACTTTTATTATTTTCTTTAATAATAATAACATATTTTATAAAAAAAAATTTCTAATTTCCTCCGTTTTTAGCTAATTTTAATGAGTAGTTCATTTTTTTTTACATCTGAATATGGATAAACGTTTCTTAATAAACTCAGGAATATTATTATTTATATGATGTACGCTATACTAACAAATTTTGTTAACGCAAAAAAATATTATTTTTATTGTTTTTAATTATTATTATAATTTTTTATTACATTTTTTGTACGTTAGATAATATGTTATGTAAAAAAGAAAGCCCATAGGCGGAGATCTATCCCCTATATCCTCCCCCCCCCGTAATTACGCTCCTGCACTATACAATGTACAAAAAAGCCTGTTCAATATCGTACATTAAAACGATCGGATCGTGTATCTCATAAAACTGCAGGATGTCCATTGCACACAAATATCAGTTACGTTTGTTTGCGTCAAAGAACTATTATAACACAGTCAGCCCGATGACTTGCACACAACACATAATACATGGGGATACATAATACAAGTATGTATACAAAAAAGTAAGTCGATGTTATGGAAGAATAATTATGTTTATTAATTCTAACAGACGAATAGACGATACAAAGAAATGGATATGTAAATATGTAAATATAATAAATAAATTACAATCGTTACAATAATTAAATTGATAACAATTTAAAACGAAATATAATAATATTATGATATTATTAGACATGATAATATTATAATATGGTGCGATAACTGTAGGTAGTGGTGATGAAGTTTCTTCACCGGTGACGTTGATATAATTATGTCGATTATTATGGAATGTTTACTCCTATTAAGTAGCACGGAAATACGGAATTGATGGTAAAAAAAAACGACGCGACGTTGACGAAAACACAGTCCGTACAACGACGACTCTGGACAATTCGCTAAAATGTTGCGGACAAATGACGGAAGAATGCACAATATACGAAGTGTGTAATAAAAGTTTATTATTATTTTTTATTTCAAAATATTGAAGAGTTACAACGAATTATAAAATATCTCCTTTGAAATATGATCAATAAGAATTGAAAAGTTATTCGTAGTGGTTCATAATGATACCCCTTCATCTTGGATTTTAACTTAAGGAAGAGATATAATTCGCGAGGTGCTAGATCAGGGCTAATAAGGGTGGGAGTGTGTGGATGTGTGGAATATTTTTTGTCAAAAACTCACGAATTGAGAGTGCTATTTGAGCAGGCGCATTGTCGCGGTGTAATATTTTACAGAACCGAAATCGGATCTACAACTTACCGATTTGATAACCGTATATTTGATGTAATCTGTTTATTTTGCAGAACAGTTTTAAATTTTGCAGAACTGATAACAAATTATCGGTTCTGTAAATTTTCGTACAACTCAGCACTAGTGTTTCAAACATTTTTCTCAAATTTTTCACTTTTCTCATTCAGCCTCCGAATTTCAATTCTAAATATGTTTTTCCTTGGCGTATGCAATGTACGTAAATAACTGTGATATTTGTGTAGTTGTCGATGCTGCAGAAAAATCAAAAGATTTCACAAGAATCACCTATAAAATGTATTATAATTATTATACTATATTGCTAGTTAACAACATCATTATTTTAATATTCTATTATAACTAGTCAATAAGTCAACCTTAAAAAATATGTAGTTATTACAATTATCACTCCATAGTTTTATTTTTGAATAAAATGATGTACTTAGATTATTTTTATTTTTATTTATTTTCATTATATACTTACAAGTAGATGTTGGAATAGCAAAGTGCAATCGACTGGTTATTTCTGGATTTGAGAACATATATATTTTTTTAAATGTTTATTACAAAAAAAGTAATTCTTATTAAGGAAATCAACTCAGTATCGTCTCGTCACCGGTTCACATAAAATGTTCGCTTCTTGGTTATCTTAACTGGTGCGGTATCTCCGAGCGCCCTATGGCTGTTTCTACAGTCTACGGGCATTCCGTGTCTTATAATAATTATATTTTACTAATTGGTTCGAACTATTTTCTTTTCTTTTCGCGATTCAATTGAATTCGCCCGTAGGGGTATGCCCCCCTCGACAAGTGGGGGCAACAGACTTCCCCTTTTTCATTCGGATATGCTTCAAATCGTTAAACGCGTTGCACCTCGTCCTGTAATGATCATAATAAAAACGTACCAAAAGGGAAAAAATCTCTCCGAAGTTTTTTCGGTCAGTATTTCGGCAACAAAGAAATTCATACCTAATGAGCTCGACATAGTTCATACCAACGCTATGTATATTCATATCAATCACAGTGAGTGATTGTCTAATTAGGTATCGACAATGAGCCAGTTACTCAACACATCGACACTTGCTCGCCGCATAATGTGGAAGATAGGCAATACATTTTTTGGACATGCTTTTCGGTTGACTATGTTGTTTCCCTTATTTTCATAATTTCTTCTCTCGATAATACAGGTCAGAGTTAAATCTTATTTCATTCGTGAATTTTTTTCCGAAACATTTCGAAGGTGTGCTTTTATATGTTCTGCTTGTCTTAACAAAATCAAAATTGTTTTTGACTCAATTCATAACGCCAATATTTGTATTATTTCATCAACTCTATGTAAACCTAATGGTTATACCGTCGCTATTCCTAGTTCCCTACTGTATTACTTTGATGGTGTCCGGTTGAAGACGTATCGGAAGAAGACTTTTGGGAAGGATATGAATGTCCCACCTAAGCTTTATCTTTTAGGCGAAACTCTATCAAGAGGGATAGCAGTTATTATAATCAGATTCGTTGAGATTAAATTTCTGTCATCATCTCTGCCCAAAAATATTTGCATTTTTAAAGCGTTGTACGAAGTCTCGCCGAGTGTGCGGTCTCTAACTCAATGCAATCAATATCTGAGAATCGTTCATACTCAACATTTCTGTCGCGGCAAGACCCACGGTGGTCATATCAGAGAGTCTGGTCACTTCATATCCACGTGCGAGTCTCGAGATTCAACCCCGAAGTGCGTCAATTTTCAAGGATCACAACCCGCGTATGATCGATTTTATTCTTCTTGGATGGTTCAAAAAGATATCAAGAAGGTTATGGATCACGAAAACATTTCTTTTACGGAAGCTGTTCGTATTTAAAATCTTGACATATTCAAATCGGCTTTTTCTTTTTCTGATAAGGACCTCAATAATAATTGTAATAATAAGGGTAACATTATTCAGGAACCCGGTTTCGTTCCCCCGATGTCTTTCCCTTTGCAGAATCTTTTCTTCCTGTGCCAATTAAAATTTGTCACACCGCTAAAAAACATAATCACAACTTTTCTCCCAAGTCTAAAGTTCGCTGTCGTCCAGTTATTTTTAACTCTTTCACATCTTTATTAAATAGCAGATTTTTATCAACTCTAAATTTAAATAATTTTACGGATATATCATCTTCTTCTTTTGTTTTTAGTTCTCTAATTAAATCCACTATTTTTAAGTAGCTATCCTCGTCATCTAATGACGATGATATTTATAATTAATCAATTCTGTCTAATTTTCTCCAAGTTAACAGCTACAATTTCAAAATAAGGTTAAGTGTTGCAGTCTCCTGATAAAAGTTAAAAGTTGTTGTCTTGTACATTTTTTCTCAATTCTTTTTCAGTCTTCAATTAGCCAGTTTTTAATACCTTTTTGGGTCTAAAGAACTCTTAGTGATATGTTGGAAAATCTTTTTCTTTCCTCCCTTTCATGTGTTATTCCATAAACCATTTGGTTACTCTTGTGTGGTTTTCAGGCAAACGTCTTTTTCTTTATGACGTCCCTTTTAATACTCTTGTCTCCCTTTACGTTAAAATTTATCCCTCTTTCTTAAGTATTTCCCATAGCTCTTTTGGTTCTACATTGTCGTAACATTTTTCGATTGATGACTGGCTTTCACGAACGGTTCAGTCTAGATGGTCTCAGCCGGTTATGCAGTTTACATTCCTAATTTTCATGTTTCCTTTTCAGATTTTCTCCACTGTTTTTTCTCTTCTTTTTCCACATAATAATATACTATAATTTAAGCGCTATAAATAATTCATAATCTCTCTCCAGATAAATATCTCATTTTTTCATATTATCACTCTGCTCTATCCATTATTGTTTCCAATCCATTCAGTCTCATTCTTCTGTATTTTCTATACGTATTCGTGCTTTAATCGCTAATTTAGAAATGAGTCAGTATACAATTTAGTTTTTATAGGCTTCAAGCCATGTAGGTTTCGTTGGTAAAGTAATGGAGTACTCACTGGCAAAACCGCAACATCTTTTCTTCCCAATCTTGGTATGATCAAAACCTTTTCCTCCGGTTTCATTCGGCATTCCTATTTTTGGAAGTCCATTTACAGTGTATGGAAAGGTAAATAGGCTTCATTTCATTCCTCCGATATATGGTATAAATAAATAGTTTCAGTCATCAAGCGGTTTCTTTGATTTTACCATTCCAATCTTTTAAGGTTCCACAATGTTTCTTTTTCTAGACTAAGGTTCAGTCATAAGCGATTACCCGCGTAAGGATTTTTGTTAGATCTCAATTCTTTCCCATTTTGCACATATATACACTCTATTTCGGATCCTGCGAAAGGGGAATTTTATTCATATTTTTATCATTGCCCTAGGTCGTTTTGCTTTCAGGGCTTCCTTTCTTTCTTTTTTGCATGCCAACAGTATTGACAGCAACCCTCATAATATACTTAATTCATTTTGTTCTTCTGTTATAACTAACATTATTTATTTTTTCACGTCTTCGGGCTCCATCATTTAATTTTCACTCCCTTCTAATTTAGCATAAATTTATATCTTTACAGTATAATGTTAGTAAGTGTATAAATACTTCTTTCAATTCTTTGTGTATTATCTGGTATTTACACTTTTATATAAATTTTTTTCATTCTTATAAATAGCCATATTATTAATTGTAAGCTATAATGTAAATTTGTACATAGCTTTATTAAAAAAAAAGAAAATCAACTGGTTTTTCAAAAAAGCCTTGTCGTTGACAATTTATTAATCATAACTTGAATACATAAAATATTTACTTAAAAATAAATAAAAATTACTTTTAATAATAGCTTTCCACGCATATTTTGGTACCTATACTAAACACTTTAAATTTATAAATTTTACAATAGTAAGCTGCGTAGCATTTCTGCAATTACGAATCGTGCATAGAAATACTATTATGATAATTATTAATTAAATCTGTGTACTAGCTATGGTTCATAAAATAATAAAGAAGCTTATAACAGAGTCAAATAACACAAAATAAAATACAATAAACAAGACATAATTTTTTTTGTTCTTAGACAGCAGTACTGTAAATAAAGTGACGACTAATTCTCTTTTATCGGCCCGCCACTCATAAGTTTCCAGACCCTAACATTACTTAATGTACAAATTATTATTTAAATATTTTATGGCAACTTATGAACTCAAGTTCTCACACACAAACTTATTCAGTGATGCACATTTTTTTAATTAATAAATAAATAATAGGTATAGATATAGGTAGCACATTGATACTTTATTTTACCTTCGTTGGATTCTATAAACAAATAAATAATATATATTAATGTAAGATAATATAGTATAGCATAGGTTCCCAAAATTGATTGAATTTTATAGGTCGGCAAAATTTTTTAAACATTTATTTTTATTGGTGTGTTTATTCCAGGAATAACTGAAGAATATTCAATAATAGATTAGAATTTTTTAATTGAATTTTTTTTCTAACCTCTTAAATATTTGATTCCATCAATACTCCTGTATTTAAAGATTTTTGCTTTCGTCCATTCGATTCAATTCGGAATTATTTTTTTGTAATTAAATATAGACGTTTTAAACGTTCTTAAATGTAAAGAAATGTAAAGATGTCTAATTATATACAACACTATACAGCATATATACAACATGAGTACTAACAAGACAATCAAGTGCATACAGGCTAACTTGCGTTGCCGCAAGCCTGCGCTAGACCTCCTGTACGCCTATGCCAGAGAACAGGACATCGGAATTCTACTAGTATCTGAACCGAACAAAGGTGCAGGATTAGACTCGCACAATGACTGGTATAGCGACAATAACAACAAAGCAGCAATAATTAATCTCACGAAGCATGACCCGGACAACCCAGGAGTTGGCGATGACGGGTTCAGGTGGGTAGAAATGTACGGAATTCGCATTTACTCATGCTACTGGTCCCCAAGCACCAGCCTACGACTGTTCGAAGACTTCCTAACAAGATTGGAAATAAGCGTACGAAACTCGGACAAAGCAGTGTTAATAGCCGGCGACTTTAACGCGAAGCATCGAAACTGGGGAGCATCAATCAACGACGCGAAAGGCAATCTTCTGTATAACCTCATATGGTCACTCGACATGCAAGTCTGCAATATCGGCAACGCCCATACGTACGAAAGAGACGACTACGGATCAGTAATTGATATAACGTTCGCATCGAACACCCTCATAAATAAAATCGACAAATGGAAGGTCTCTGAAGTGGTCACTCTCAGCGATCATAATTACATATATTTCGAGATACGCACAGATTCACTAACGAGAGACGAGACACCCAAAAAATCTTACCGGAACATTAATAAGAATCGATTCGTCACAGCAGTTAAGGACATTCCGCCGTACAATGAAAACGATATAGACGCAGAAACCGAAGCAGAACAACTAATGGGAAGCCTGACACACGCATGCGATAGTGCCACACCAACCGCGCGCTACAAAAGCAATAGAAGGTCGGTACACTGGTGGTCGCCTAGTCTAAACGATCTACGAAAAAAAGCTAACCATTTACGCAGATGCTATCAGCGGAAAAAAAAAGACTCGGACCGATAGCGTGTACCACCGAAGAAACGAGAGCAAAGGACGCCAAGATGGAACTGGTGAAAGCAATAAGACAAGCCAAAAAGGATTCGTGGAAAAAATTGTGTGATCAAGTCAGCACTGACCCATGGGGGATGCCATATAAAATCGTCATGGGCAAACTGGGGAGGAAATCGCCAGCTCCAAGCCCGGACAACTCGGCGATGGTACTGCGCGCAATTCAGACCCTGTTCCCTGCCCATACCCCACGCGAACTGCCGGCACGAAACAACACTAATACTGAAGTCGACGCGATAACACTAGCAGAATTAAAGAATGCCACTATCGCTCTAAGAAACAATAAGTCCCCAGGCCCTGATGGAATATCCAACGAGCTAATTAAAATAATCGTCAATGAAAGGCCGGATCTACTTCTAGGAATCTACAACAAGTGCCTTCGGCAAGGGCGCTTCCCAAGATGCTGGAAGCGGGCCAGATTAGTACTAATAAAGAAACCAAATAAGCCTCCAAATGATCCCACGGCTTTCAAACCATTGTGCCTTCTGGACTCAGTAGGGAAACTCATGGAGAAAATCGTTGACAATAGAATCAGAGGAATATTAGATACAACAAACGGGTTAACAGACAGCCAATACGGATTCCGAAAAGGTAAGGGAACGATACACGCCGTCAACCGCTTAATGAGTATTGTAGAGGAAGCTGACAAGCGAAGCAAAGTTGGACTCATCACATTAGACGTTAAAAATGCGTTCAACTCAGCTCCTTGGTCGAACATAATGACAGCGTTACTCGATAAAAATATTCCACCCTATCTATACCAAGTCATAGACGACTATCTTTATAACAGGGTGCTACTAGCAAATGTTGATTCTGGAGAAACCAGGGAAATCGAAATTACAAGCGGCGTTCCCCAAGGTTCTGTACTTGGCCCCACGCTGTGGAATATATTGTATGACGGACTGCTACGCATACAGTTACCCGCTAGCGTGGAGTATATTGCATATGCCGACGACGTCGCCATAGTGGCAACGGCAAAAGATACGACTCAACTAACAAGATTAATAACTGATGCAGCATTGGCAACCAAAGACTGGATGGCGAAGACAGGCCTTGAATTGGCGCTAGAAAAAAGTGAAGCCACAGTCATTACGACTAAACGAACCGACAATGACATGGTCATCGAACTAGAGGGGATAGCAACAATCGCCGGACAAGGATTAAAATACCTCGGACTGCACTTAGACCAGAAATTAAATTTTAAAACACACGCAAACAAGGCATCTGAAAAAGCGAGTAAGATGGTGACAAATCTGACAAAAATTCTGCCTAATATCAGCGCAGCTAAGTCGAGCAAAAGAAAACTGCTGGAAAACGTGGCCAACTGAGTACTCCTTTACGGCTCGCAAATATGGGCGGAGAAAATGTGCCAACGAGGGTACACGGAGATGACTAAAACACAATATCGGATGTCGTTAAGGACAATTAGCGCGTACCGAACTACGTCCACCGCGGCAACACTTGTACTAGCGAGTACTCCACCAATAAAACTCACAGCGAAAGAGCGGGCCAACATATTCAAAGGCACCCCACCAGCGACAGCCAGAAACGACCTCCTGGATGAATGGCAAAGGCTATGGGACAATGATGATAAAGGAAGATGGACACACAAACTGGTGGGAAACATAAAAAAATGGGTGACCCGAAGACACGGCGAACTCACGTTTCATGTAACGCAAGCACTAACTGGGCATGGCTGTTTTTCCTTCTATTTACATAGATTCGGAAGAGCAACATCCCAGGCATGTATATATTGCGACTCTCCAGTGGATGACGCGGAACACACAATTTTCTATGTGATGCCTGGCATATAAGACGGCGAGAGGCAGAAACATTGGTCAACACCGACATAACGCCAGGAAACATTATAGAGGTCATGTTAACCTCGAAGAAGAACTGGGACGTCATCAGCACACTGTTTTTCTACATAAAATTAAAATACGTCAAAAAATTAGTTCATAACTCTTTCAATTATGTACAAATAAAAAATAGATTTAAACTGGGCCTATTCTAAAAACGGGATAAAATAGCGTCCTGCTTGAAGTAAAAAGTTATAACTTTCATTTAAAGTAATATTTTTATACCTTTGAGATTAAATAATTTCAACACACTTGGCAATAATTATATAGCATTTAACTTTTATTTTGGTTTTAAATTAAAAAAATTCTTCAATTTTATTTTTAATAGAATTTAAAGTGGTCATATTATTAAGTTAAATTTCAAAAAAATATCGTAAGTTGGTTTAAATTTTTCTTTATATGAGTTTATGTTCTAAGATTTTTTGTTGTAAAACCATATTTGATCACCACTGGCACTATGGTGTTATTTATTATATTCAGAATGGAATAAGAATTTATTCCCCTTCTATAAAACTAAACCTATTTAAAACGGAAAATTATCTGTATCAAAATAATTAATCATTACCAAGATCATCTTCTTCTTCATAATTCGTCGATGGTGTTTTTAAATCCATTTCAAGTATAGTTGGATGTATTTCAATATTTTTCAATGAATCTTCACCTGGTAAAGTTTAATCAGAAATTACATACTAGACATTATAAATCCAAAATCACAAAAATAATACACTTTTATTGCATATAAGTATTCGACAACTACGTTGTCATCTTCAGCGTGAACCAACTACTACTAAAACCTTTAGACACGGCAAATAAACAATTTAGCCAAATAAATAAAATATTTTGTATTTTATTATTTTCCTAGGAAAATAATAGACTTACAAAAAAATTCATAAATACATTTTTTATTAAGATTATTACGTTCTATATTTAATGTTCTATACATTTTTAGGCTGAGTGCTTTAGTTTTAAATTTAATTTAAAAAAACTGTAAAACTACCCTTTTTGGCAATTTTTTAACCCTTTTGGGGCACGTGAAGGGGTGAGTGATCACGACCAAATTTCACCTAAATTACTTCCTTATGATAATAAACAAAATGAGGGGGTGCGAAATAAAAAATTCGGTAGTTCAAAAATAAGGACCACCCTAATATATATATATATTTCTTTATCTTTGGCCTACATAGCATTTATCGCATTTCTCACATTGAATTTTATAAATACCCGATTTCTCTCCTTCTTTTATTTTATCGTTTGTGTTTCCTAATAGTACTTTCAAATTACCTATTGTTTTTAGTTGTTACTATATTAACTCCTTAATTTTTGAAAATATTTGTTTAGACATCGGAGATATTAACTGTACAAATACGAGTGTATATACTATGTAGTGTCTAATGGTTTAGTAGTAGTTGGTTCTCCCTGAAAATTACAGCATAGTTTTTGAAATGCGTATACGCAATAAAAGTGTATTATTTTTATGATTTTGGGTTTAAAGTGTAAAGTATAAAACAGTCACAATTTCTCAAGCAAATTTTAGAAATTACATATGTAAACAGTGAAGAAAATAGTGTGAATTACCTAGGAATCATATAATACTAATTATAAGGACAATATTACTTAGAAACAACAATTATTAATATGCATAAAAAAAATTAATTTCGTTGTATTACTTTTTTTTAAACAATACACGAACAATAAATGATCAAATCGCACGTAAAATACTATTGTAAATAATGCAATGTTTCAGGTATAATATGATAGGATTATATATATGAGTTAGATGTATACACCGAACCTTGTCATCATACAAGGGCGCAAAAACGACTAGAACGTGTTCTAGAAAGACCAAACTTCAAAATTTACATTATTTTCGGATTGTGAATCGGTTCTAACTATCTAATACGTGAATATTTTGAATGGCAAATACTTTATCATATCGCGGTTACTAATTTTGAGTCATTCAACACGCATTTTGGCCTAATTACAATTCTCTTAATGGATTTAATAAAACACTTATTTACAGTTAAAATTATTCAATACAGTATTATAAGATTCTGTGTTTTTTCAGCACTACCCTTCTTTGGAATGTCATCAGCACTCATGTAGGCTGGTTTAAGCCTATCAATGGCTACCGTAATCTTATTTCAATTGATATCGACGGAGAAAATTTTTTCATTGTGATTTATAACTGGGTAAGGAACATCGTACGACATTTTTAGTCAGTTTTACGACCTATCATAACGATTAAATACTTATTCTGGGTTGTCGAGGTCTTTAATAATAAATTAAGTTCTTCCTAATTGAACTGTCGGAAAATTTTCTGTCCACCGTTCGTTCTGGTGTAGTGACGGATCTTGCCTAGGTGCGCAGGTGCATGTGCATCGCATGCTATTTTCTCAAAACAATATTTTTTATTTTTTTTAGAACCTAATCATTAAATATTGCGGTCTTATTAAAAAAAAATAATAAAAACATTTTTTTTTTGTGTAAAGAATATATATTATTGTTCCTAAAGTAAAAATAGTTATGCAACATGCACACACCAATCGGTGCGCAACACTATGGAAGCACCGCATTGCAATATACTTTATAAGTGGAGGAGAACTAGGGGGATCGCGAATACAATACAACTACCGGTGCGCAGCTACTACTGTGAACCAATTTTAAAATAAACGTTATCTGCGTTTAATTTCGGGAGTTTTCTGATTTCTTTATCGAAAATGTCGAATTTCATAATAGATATATAATGTATATACATTTCACCCGTTATACTGAATTCTTTCTTCTCAGAATTAACAAATAATTTTATACTAAAATTTAAATTATAATATTATAAATTAATTACATATTAATACAATATATTAATTTCAAACAGTAAAAACATGTTACTTATTACTTAATAATCAATGCTTGTTAGTTATTTTTGTTTAATTTTATTTTGTGCACCACCTACTATTAACACCACGAGCCGCCACTTCTCTGATGACATTTAATAGCGGCCTTATTTTGTCGGAGGCTGCGTTCTACCACTTCATTAGCTAAAGAACGATAGGCTGTAGTCCTGATTTGATTTATGCCAATCACGTAGCTTAAGTGTTTGAGAAAACAAGACTCGAATTCACTAACCCAATGGTCGTGACACGAAAAGACGTTCCAAATTTTAAGGTCTAGTGAGTATAAATTCGAGCAACGGTTGTTGCTTCTTGATTTTTTTAAGGAATAACCTCTGACCATCGATAACAAGGCAATAGCGGAACCCCTATGGGTAAGGCATGATGATGAGGTCTAAATATTTACATGCATTAATCTCTGTGAAGACTGAGAAAAAGAATGAAGTAGTGTTGATACACTGATATTTTATCTTGTTGACAATCGATGTATGCTTGGATTTAATACTTACAGTCCTTGTTGGTTGAAAGCCATACATATCATTGTTTAACCAGTTTTATTGTGGCTTTCGCGCTTGGATATTAAAACTGATAAACCGTATTAAATGCTGCACGTCAAAACAAGTTTTTGATGAAAAGCCGGATAGCTGATGTAATGATATCGCAGAAAACCAAAACATTCGCGACTGAACTTGCTTGAGCTCTAGACTTGTGTTTCTTCGTACAAAAATGTTTAAGTCATCGTCTTCTTAGCGTGAAATATCCAGAGTGATGGAATCCAATGTTGCCGAGAGAACTTCAACTCACTGGAGGGTGGAAAACATCGGCTAAGATATTTAATTTGCCTGATAAACGTATTTCACATCTCTATTGAAAACTGAGGGATAAAATCCAGGTGACGAAATTTGTGTGATAAGTATTTCTCGGTCTTTTGCTGAAATTCAAATGTTGATGGGTTTGTAGTCAGTAATTATCTTAAAATTGCGTGTTTCTACCGTGTATGAAAATATTTGACAACAAGGTAGGTAGAAAGGAGTTCTCGAACGTAGGAGGTGTGTTTAGTCTCCAACTCTGAAATTTTATTTCAGGAGAAGATGATGGGCTGCCATTTTCCGCAAGCAAGTTGATGGAGAATTGTGTTCACCGCGGTATCTGACGCATCATTTACAATGGCCATTGATTAAATACATGTTTTCAATCAATGCAATGGCTAATGGTGCGTTGTCGTGTGGATGAGCTAGAAGCGTGACTGAGGCGAGTTTCTCTTTGTACTTTTCGAATGCCTATGATGTCCAATTGACTGATACCATACCTTTAAGACTGAAACCCTCTGAGCTGTTATGTGGTGCCTGTGCTTTTAAAGCTCCGGGTATAAAACTTTGATAGAAATATATAATACCTAGGAAACGTCATAGTCCTTTTGCTGACGTTGTATTCTTGTAGTCCAAGATATCGATGACTTTATTAGGCTGGAAGACGGCGGAGAAGTATGCCAGAGCGAGTTCGAGAACAGACTTGAACTCACCTTGAGGAGACGAGCGTAGAATATTCTCGAACACGCGCGGTACACGTATTGTTTACGACATCGTATCGTCGTCGCACTTGTTTTACCTACGTATATAAATATGTTGTATACTTGTCTTATACTTATGTAAATTGACCATATTTCTAGGTCATATTATACAGTTACTGGATAATTTTATTATATTCATCACTAATATTGTTTTATTATTTCGAACAATGTATGAATTAGTTACTATATTTTATACCCATTATACAGTGTATATTAATTACTATTATATAATATTGAATGACGCATTTTGCATAGATTATTGAAATAATAATTATACGTTAAATAAATAATTATTTGATTAAGTCAAACACTTGTGTTGCCATTTTACATTTGACCAGAACGCGTATTGGTTGGTTCGAAATAACCGATAACTCCGAGTCTTCGAAATGATAAAATATTTTCAAGATTTGATCGAAAGTGGCCGTTTGTTCATTATACAAAATGACTGATTACACATTTTTACGTTGCGTATAAATATTTAATAAAATAATTGCTAGAAAACCATTTATTGTTTGTACAATATTACAGTTTTTAATAATTATTTACAATTTTATGTCAGTTTAATTTTATAATTTCTAAAAACTTATAATTTTATCAACTTCCACAATATTTTTTGTATTAAAAAACATTTTAAAATATTCAATATTACAGATATTATTTAAATATTTTATTGAAATTTATGAACTCATATGCTTACACATGGACTTGTTCAATAGGGCCCATTATATATACAATTGTACATTGTATATATATATATATATATATATATATATATATATACTTATTTTTAAGCGATCAATTAAAAAAAAATATATATATATATATATATATATATATATATTATATATATATATATATTTATCTTACTTTTTCGACACCTATTGAAAGAATACAAATATATTTTAAGTCAACACCAGATAATATTGTACAGTGTTTTAAATATGCATAGCTATTAATATGCAAGTTATAGTACATATAACATAGGTACAAATTGTGTATAAAATAAATAGAATAACATAATAATATACGTTTCTTATAATTTCAATAGTATACATTTATTTAAAATCGAATATTACTATAGTTTTTGGTTATACGTACTTCCAGAATCTGAGTATTCAAACAAAAGAAAAACGACAATAGTAATAGTTATAAAACTACGTTTAAAGTCGACCATTTTCGTGAAATAAAATATTTTAATGGATTACTGATTAAAATACTAATGAATGAATTATGAAAAATAATATTTTATGTACGCATTTATGTTTTACATTAAATTCGGCCAACTGAAGTAATCGACTTAAGATAATAAGATTTAAGTTGGTTCGATAGAAAACAATATTAAAGACGTTAGTTTTTTGACATTAAAACCTTGTAAAGTCCATATTTTTTGCCATATGTTTTCTCATCACCTGATCAAATAATGCTCATATAAAATCGTATGTAATAACTTAACACAGGAAAACAAATTTTAATTATCTTATTTTTTTTTTCATTTAATTTTTAATAAACCAAAATGTATTGTTGACAGAAATGATCTGAATGGTTTTTGTATGTCCTATATGGCTAGATTCAAATTTTTCTCTATAAAGTATAAGAAAAAAATATTGTGCGTGTTCTAAACATAAAAAAAATATTTAATAATTTATCTATAATAAATAATACGGACTCCGGATTATTAAAATAATATTACTAAAATACGTACAATAAGTGGAAGAGAAAACATAGTAATACATCTAATTTTTATTTATTTTTTAGAAATTCTTATGATCAATAACCTAATCTAACATATATTATTTGAGATAAAACTATAAAATCAAAATATTAGAAAATCTAACTCGATAGTTATACTTAGTTTTTAAAATATCGGATCCGATCAAAACGTGCTTTTTGCAACAAATAGTACATTTTTCTATGATCAATGAAAACAGTACCTTTTGACTAAAATTTTTACAAAACGTTCTATTTTAATAATTTATATTTCTACAATAAACATTTAAAGTAAATAAGTGACCGTATTTTAATTTAATGCCTTAATACTTTTTTATTTAAAATATTCCTAATGAGGAAAAATATTACTTATAAAAGAAATACCTACGAGAATGTATTATATAGTCATAAGCGAAATTTGGATTAAATTTATGGGGATGCTAAAAGTAAAAATTCGATGATGCAATTAAAAATTTGGGGGTGCTAAGCATCCCCAAGCACCCCCCAAATTGCGCCTATGTAGTCTGTGCAACACTAATTTCAATTAAAAATTAAACAAAGTTTAAGGGAATATTGAAATGTTATTACACCGTTTAACTCTTAGTCTTTTCAATTTATTAGTAGATATTTAATAAAAATAACATATATGTACTAATTGAATTATATTTAAAATTAAAATATGATTGAATACTAAATAGAAACCTAGAATGCTGAAAAATATAACATTTTCAGTATTTTATGTAGGAATTAAAATTAATATAACACTTACAATCTCTTATTCAGATATTTGTATGTTATGATCGAACAATGACAATTAAAGTTCATTATACATGTTATATTTAAACCATATAATTTAATAAAATATAAGAGTAAATACAAAATATAAAACAGTGTCGTTTTTGGAAGTAGTACGTTTTGCACCGATGCACTTTCCTTCCTTTATACTATTTACATAAGAAACAGTACGTTTTGCATCGGGATGTAAATAGTGAGTTTAGGAAATACGAACGTAATTAGTGTGTTTTGACTAATTTTTTTTCATTTTCAACGCAAAATCTGTAGCATATACTACGTTTTAATTCAAAAAATAAATAGTTCGTTTTGACAAAAATTTATAATGTGCAAATAGTATGTTTTTCACAAATTAAGGATTTTAAAATGTTATTTCCTATAAGAAATAGTGCGTTTCGACACAATCTGATGACGCCGTCTTCTTAAACATACGGTTCAATGTATAAGTCAATATTGACAAAAATGTAAATAGTACGTTTGGCATTGTCGACCCACAATTAATGACAATGTTTATCGATCATTTGTGCCGCCACACAGTTACATAATATTATTATCTGCTGGTAAATCTGAAAATAATTGTCAAATAATATTATTCCGTGATGAGTGATATCGTACAAGATAACGAAAAAATCGCCATTATCAAGTACTCGATATTAGCGATGGTAAACAGTGACAAAAGTTGGTCACCACGATAATGGTGACAGCGACTTAAATGTCACCGTGACTTTTAATGGTGACTGGTCACCATTCGTTTTGCTTCATAAATAATAAGTTACTCATGTTACCATCACAGAGTAGGTATTATACTATTTTAACTATGGTGACTTCAAGTCAGTGACGGTATTTGGGGGGGGGGACATGAGGGTGCAATTGCACCCACGATGATTCTTTGGAAGGGCAGAAGTATCATATTGCACCCACATACTACAGACAAAAATATTTGAGTAAACCATCTATTATGCAGTATTGCAGTGCTATTCAGCAGACTCCTAAATACTTAGTACTTTAAAGTGGTCATTTTTCACATTTAATAACACAGTAATTGGTATTTAGTTATTAATATAACTTCATCGTATGTAGTATTGTGTTAAATATATTCACGTGCAAAAAAAACTGTTTTTAAAAATATATTGCAATATTTGTACATTTTATTTTCATCGTTCATTAGTTCACAACTATAATCGTCTTCGATATATTTGGTTACTGTCGCAAATCAATGTTTACTTCTTAGTTTATACTGATTATAATCTAAGGTTTAGTTTTCACTATTTGGAGTAACTGATAACAGTCACCAGTCACTGAAAAACAAAGTAGTATATTTCATTGTCGCCAACACTGTAATTTAAGTTACACAATGTAACCATTAGTCAGTAGTCACCATTTACCCTTGTGTCACCATTAATTTTTTTTCAATGTCGCAGTGACTAACAGCGACACTGTTGTCACGGTGACAGAGTAACGGCGACGTGACTTTTTGCTCATCACTACTCGATATAGTTATAAGGTAATAAATAATAATAATAATAATATCAAATATTCCATTTTTTTCATGTATTTTTCGCGTGCGTTATACATTCCGGTCATAAGGGTTCCTTTGAAAATTGTAGTAGAGGGACGCTGATTTTTTTTTTGTAAATGTTGTACAGGAGCTTCGTCCTCGTTTTCTGATTCTCGAGCACTGCTGAGTCGACGCCCATTTCGTAACAATTATTATGCGTGTCACCTGGCCAAAGGATCACACGTGTTTTCTGGAGACTGTTTACCGGAAAGGATTCAACGTGAAAAAATAAAAAAACCAACGCGTTCGTACGTGGTTTCGTCACGGTAAACGTTGAACGGAATGTTAACGTGCAGATATTATTTATATACCGTGTTCTTATTGTATGGCGGATAAATCGCGAGCGAACCGTTACCGTTTTTTCGTTGCCGTTTTCGCAACGTACCGCGCGATTCATCAGTACATACATATGATTCATACAACTCCGTATATCGTAGATCATCCGATTGTACGCACAAATGCACGCACAATTGATCATTACGTAATCGTAAAATAAGTAATACCCCTGCAATGGCGTAGATACGCGGCGGAGGGTGCAATAATGGGGTTTCTATCCCCTTAAACTAGAAAAAAAAAAAATTCTTTTTGTTATATAATATTATGTCGAAATCGTATTTGAACGCGTTTATTGCGCGAGTAATAAAATAATTAATAAATAAATAAATATTAATAATATAATAATAATAATAATCTAATATAGAAAAATCTCGCGTCACAATGTCTCTCCTCCGAAAAGGCTCTACCGATTTTAATGACATTTTTTTTTGTATATACGGTAGGCATGAGAGTAGGTTTCAAAGTATTTTTCACTCTCCTACCCCCTCCCGAGAATGGTAGCTGATAAGGGTAATTTTTAGGATTCCAGGCGTTAAACAGTTATCATGGTGATCATTTAAATTGTTGTTACAGAACATGCACGATGTTCGTCCTCGATAAACTCCGTAACTACTTAACCAATTTTTATTTTAAATTATAAATTATTTTTCAATAATAATTTAAATGTTCACCGTGGTAACTGTTTAGCGCCTAGAATCCTTAAAAATTTCCTGTTTTATATATATATATATGAACAAATTTTCGTTCAAAACTGCGCACGGGCAAAGCCGGGTAATTCAGCTAGTAATATATATATATAATTTCTATGGTGCACATTATTGCAGTATATAACAATATATTATTATATGATTATAACAAAGTACAGAATCGTTTCTGTTTAATTTATTATATTATAATTTTTCTATTATTATTATTATTATTATTTTAATTTGTACTAAATATATAAATAAAAATCAAGTTATTACGCAATTAACAACATACGATTACCTGTTATAGTTGTAACGTAAAAGTCATTTAAATATTTACGAGTTATTAGACGAATATTATACGTTTTATACGATTTACAACAAACATAATCGTACTAATAATTAAATGATATTGATGAGCAGAGACGTATTTAGGGGGGGCTAGGGGGGCGATCGCCCCGGGCGGCATTTTTTTAGGGGCGGCATTATTATTTTCAGTGGCACCGAACTACTTTTAAGTATTGTGGTACAAACACAAATTTTTACCACCACCTACCCGGCCAAAATCCAAATAAGCAAAAAAAAAAAAAAAAAAAGGTTGTAAAAACGAAAACAGTAAAAAAATTTCGGGGAAGGGGGTGAGGGGCGGCGAAAAACATTAGCACCCGGGGGCGCCAAATTCCTAAATACGTCTCTGTTTGATGAGCGACGATTACGGGACACGGTCTTATGAAATATCTTCCAGGGCCGTGATAGCGGAACTCTGCGTATAGTAACATCTGTTATCAACACGCCGATTTTTCGTAACCCATACCAGTTATAAACCGGAGACCACAACCAGGCGCGGCTCCAACGGGGGGGAGTGAGTGTCCTATAGAGGCCGCGGCCCCTGTCAAGCCTGTAATTTTCTAAAAAAATTTGTATTGTCTATTATACTAAAAAACCGTAATTCCGTCGGTTTCTCTTCCATTGGTAAAGTAAGATTTTTTTTTTTTTTGCTTATTATGACTTGGGCCCGCGCCCAATCCAGTCTCTGGAGCCCCCCCCCCCTGACCGCAACCGTTGTGCCGAGAAACGATCAAATATGAACTGATCAGCTGATGACATATTTTTTGGCAATCGCCATCTAAAAGGTGGAAAAAAAATATTTTTCAATATTTCATCGGAATATTTTTATAAGGCGCGAAATTATCGATTTTGAAATATTTCACGTGAAATGTTTCAAATTTAAAATCCCACGGAGTGCACAGTCATAATATTATACCGCCTATACGACAGCTGGGTGGTATATTGTGCTCGCGTTTTAACGGTTCTGGCAACGTTTCCGCCGCCGCCGCCGCACAATCAATACGCGTCATACACGGCCGTGTTCAGTGTACGCCGCGCTGCAAAAGTGCCGGTTTTTACATTAAACCGTTCAGTGGGGAGGTCCGACATTTTTTTTTTTGCCTCGGCGCCGTCGCGCCAAAAGGCAGACGCCCAGCCGCGCGAGGGGTCGACGCGGTGTAACGTACGCGCGCGCGCGCGCCCATTGGTCGGCCGATCCGCGTTTTGGGGGTGGCCGACCACCCTGGTGCCGCGCTCCGTCACCCGTCGTCGAGTGGACGCCTCGCGCTGAACATTTTAGATAATAATAAATGTGACTTGGCAGTGCGTTCATGTCGCGTACCGCGCCACGAGCGTCCGGGGGCAGCGCGTTTACATACCGTATCCGAGTTCGGCCGCACACGGCTAAAACGCGTTGTGATTGGCTGTTTTTATGCGTGATAATACGTATGTTTTTATCACTTACCTGTTATCATAAATATATGCTCGATGGCTTGAATCATAGATAATACATAATGGATAGACCATGTGTGTACAATATGTGTAGCGGGCAGTGTTCCCGAATAAAGAAGGGAGATAACCATATTTAAATCAAATCTCCTGTCCTACTCGGCAAGAAATTTTTTTTTCCATGAAATAATAATTGAAAAACAGTACATTCTGTTATCTACGTATCGGTTATCTATATATTTGCTAAGTAAGACAGAAGATTCGGGAACGCCTGATAACGAATACGGCCGGTCCATTATGTATCGTCTATGGCTTGAAATGCATAGGCACATTTCACAATTATTGCTTAATATTTCAGATTGTTCATATTACCTGTCTAACAGACAATATAAAATATAATTAAATCAATTCCAAATAACACATTTAATTATGGCGTATAGTATAGCTAATAAAAACTATATTATCATAATTTTTACTTGTTATAGTATTTTAGATTTTAGATTTTAAGCGGAGCGATGAATCTATTGTTTTTTTACAATGACGTTTATTTATTTATTTTTTTATTTTTTTCTATCCTGTGTACAGATTTTCGACCAGAAGGAGTGCTCCGATATCTTCGGTCACAGTTTGTTTCCGGCAGCAATTCGCATCTAGTTGGTACTTTGGACAGGTCGTTTTTCGATTTTCTCAAAAGCACCTAAAAATATAACTCAAAAACGCTAAAAATGCAATTTCGTCTTAATCGATTGTCGTTTATTCCGTCGTAATTTTAAAACTAATAGTCATAGAAACCTGAAATTTTCACCAAATACGTATAACTTTAGACTATGTTTACGAGAAAAGTAAGCTCCGCTCAGTATCGTTTTATCGAATGCAACGACTTATCATCGCTTTCAAATTTAAAGTAAAAACAAAACTCTAAAATATTTATCCAAGTAATTCACTTAAGCGATATCCACAACAGCCCGCGGCTCGTTACTTTTTTTACATTTTAATTTAGTATTCTTTTTCAAAGTGCGACTTATAAATACATAGTATACCGTGCAATATTTATACAAATTGCGTTCAATTGTAATAGTATAACACGCCTATCATGTGTTCCGTTAGATGTTCGATAATATATTAGGATTGAAACACACAAGTGTCGTATTGTCGATAGCATAAAAAAAAATTACATTAATAATTATTATTATACTATAATATACCGACACGTTATTACGATGGACGTTCGTCGTCATATATACCGAGTACCGATTATATTGTTAAAATTAATTTCCAGTATTCAAGTCATCGAGCATATATTTATGGTAACAGGTGAGTGATAAAGACAAAAATATTATCACGCATAAAAACAGCCAACCAAAACGCGTTTTAGCCATGTGCGGCCGATCTCGGATACGGTATGTAAATACGCGTCCGGGCACGAGAAAATTTCTTATCAATTAGCGTATCGTAATTTCTTATCGATTTACGAACGTGTAAACCAGGGGTCGGCAACCCGCGGCTCGCCAATCACTTTTTATGGCCTTCACACGAAGGTGTTGAATTAAAAACAAAATTATTTTATCAATACAAACGTTTATGTTCATAAGATTTTTGACGTGAAACATTTAATGCGGCGGGCGAGACCGGCTGTTGGCGTTATGGTGTTGTAAAAACATAAATGTTTAGACAACACGTACAAAAACATTCGTATTTGTATAATGTATAACGTACATAACGTATTGATATATTATATACATAGGTACCTATAATATATTATTATGTATTTAATTCGTATAATTTGTGTTTTATGTTGTAAACACACCAAACTTCCATATGGAATTTGCATTATCTACTGCACTGTTTGTACCAGCTTATAATAATTAAAAATTATAATTATTATTATAATAATTAAAAATTATTATTATTATTATAATAATTAAAAATTATTATTATATTAAATAATAATTATTATTATAAATATAATATATAATATACGCTGAGGTCGTACACCAATATTGTCACAGTAATGCCGTCAGAGGCAGCGTCGAATATTACTACAGTATTATACAGAAGTAACTGATTGAAAGAATTGTGTTTTTAAGAAATATTTAATTTAATTTTTAATTTTGGTAGTAAATTAATATGTATTTCTTAAATAAAGAATACTTTTTCTTGAAAAAAATAAAAATCTGAATATATTTGTTTCCGATTATGCCATATTTATTTCTTTTAAAACTATCCGTTAATGCATATATTCTATACAAAATAGTTACAATGTTTCACATTTGCCAGGCGTCTCTCGATGGCTCAGTTTTTCTAAAATTTAATTTAATCTAGCGCATTAGAAATTGCGTTAGTCTACAATTTTACATTTTTGATTCTGATCGGAGCGATAAATCTATTGATTTTTTACAATGATGTTTATTTATTTCTTAATGTTTTTCTATCCTGTGTACAAATTTTCGGCCAGAATGAGTGCTCCGATCTCTTCGGTCACAGTTTGTTTCCGGCAGCAATTCGCATCTAGTTGGTACTTTAGAGAGGTCGTTTTTCGATTTTCTCAAAAGCACCTGAAAATATAAATCAAAAACGATAAAAATGCAATTTCATCTTGATCGATTGTTGTTTATTTCTTCGTAATTTTGAAACGAATATATATAGAAATTTGAAATTTTCACCAAATATGTAACTTTAGACTATGTTTACGAGAAAAGTAAGCCCCGCTCAGAATCGTTTTATCAAATGCAATGACTTATCATTGCTTTCAAATTTTAAATAGAAACTAAACTCTAAAATCTTTATCCAAGTTATTCAATTAAGCGATATTTACAACACCCTGCGGCTCCTTAACTTTTTTAATTAAATTTTTTCCTAAAAGCATATTTTCTACAAAGGAATTTGTATTTTTTTGTACTCATATTTACATGTAAAATAACACTGATATGTGAAGTGAACTGATATATAAATTATATTATAATAAATGTAACGAGCCGCGGAGTGTTGTGGATATCGCTAAGTGAATTACTTGGATAAAGATCTTAGAGTTCTGTTTTTATTTTAAATTCGATAGTAATGGTAAGTCATTGCATTCGATAAAACGATCATGAGCGGAGCTTACTTTTCTCGTAAATATAATCTAAAGTTACATATTTGGTGAAAATTTCAGGTTTCTATGACTATTAGTTTCAAAATTATGAAGAAATAAACAACAATCGATTAAAACGAAATTGCTTTTTTATCGTTTTTGAGTTATATTTTTAGGTAATTTTGAGCTCTTTAAAGTACCAAATAGATGCGAATTGCTATCGAAAACAAACTGTGACCGAAGAGATCGGATCCCTCCTTCTGGTCAAAAATCTGTACACAGGATAGAAAAAAAAAAAATAAACATCATTGTAAAAACAATAGATTCATCGCTCCGCTCTGAATCTAAAATAAATACACGAGTAGTGATTATTTAATGTATTTATTAAATTTTAATAATAAAGTGAATTCAATAATTGCTGTCGGACATAGATCCACGTCTTTCGTCAAATAATTGGCCGCCTGCACTAAAAAATCTCTCGACATGTGCACTTGAGAGAATACTTGTATTGTATTTTATATACAGTTTTTGGATTTCTTTTGAAAATTCTATTATTCGTTGTCTACAAAAATAAAAATACATAGTTACTTTTTGTTTTTTTTCGCGTTGAATTAGATAATTCCATTCATCCAATTGAACTAGTTAAATTAGGAAGTAATTATGAATTAAAACAAACTAGTTAAGTTAGAAAATTACTTTAACAGTAACTTAATTTTAACTCTCTAACTATTTAGCGCCCAGCTTTGTTATTTGCTTTCTTGCCCTCTAATGTTTGTTTATTTAATTGCGGTTTCTCGGGTAATTTTAAACGAAGTTTTTTTTGTTTAAAAAAAATTTATAGTTCAAAATATAGTTTTGTAAAATTAAAATGTAATATGCCCTGCAAGTGACAATTTTTTTTTTTTTTTGTGCAGTCGACTATCGATTATTTGAAATTCAAACAACCAGTGAAAAAGTAGAAATCACTAAGGGTTGAAATAACAAGTAGGTGTTCGGAAAAAATTCAAATAAACAAGAGTGTGATTATCATTCATTCTTTCATTCAATCATCATTCTTTTTCGGATCTGTACATGATCGAGCGAATCACAGAAGTGGGGAGACTTCAAAGTATGGAGTGTTAGGAAGCCCAGATTTCAAACTATAGAGTTTTGGCGAACAAGATGCATTGTTACAACTTACAAAATTACAGAGGGAACCAAGTAGTATAAAAATGAGAGCTCCTACCAGTGGCGGTTCATCCCAAAGACGACCCCCTTCAACTTTTAATTTTAAATAATATAAATATATGTATGTAGGTACATCAATTTAAATTTAAATTAAATTTTAAGTATAAAATAATAAAATCTTATGCAAATCAGCAGCTACTGTCCATTTTTATTGAAATTTAAATTAAATTTACATACAACATAATATGGAATTATATAAAAATGACATATTCGACATTCAATTGGAATTTCTGGCAAACATTCGGTTTTACTACGTTTCGTATCGAATTTACGTTTTTTGCAATATTAGTTTTACAAAGCAAATATTCCCCGCCCATCGCTCGCGTACATAAACAACGTGATATGCGTAATGCAATGCTGCTCGTGGTTTCTGTTGAATAACAGCTGTACATATGTATCCTCGGTAAACGGTTTGTCACGAAATTTATTTGTAAACAATATTATAATACGAGTAATATACAATGCAACGTGATTCATAGTTTTGTAAAGAAATGTCAGTATGTATATCAATGCCAGCGTCCTTAGCACTTTAAAACAGCAGCGTTTTGAGGAGGTGGGGGATATGTTATAAATTCAAGGACTGGGGCCGAATCAAAAAGTATCGATTTTGAACTGAAATTTAACCGTAACCCTAATTTTTATTCTTTATTTTTTATATACATACCTATATTGGAACTGAAACTTAATTGATGCGGTAGAGGTAGCAAGTCACGGAGTGTTGTGAATAAAGGTGCGTTTACATGATGACAGTAAACCTCGACAGTTGCGGTCACGGCAGTCGCTGTTATGAAACTATTGTTATGTAAATCATTCGACAGTAACTGTTATGAGAGTATGATAGTACTGTCAACTATCTAGCCGAGCTAGATAGTTGACACTATACTACCGCGATTGCACGACAGTAGCTATCATCATGGACTGTTATCGTGTAAACACTGTTCACACATTACTGTCAACTATCACCACGTGTAAAATATATTATCATTTATTGTACTTACCGCTCACCGAATGTTTTAAGTATTTATGCCTACCTATTAGTTTTAAATTGATATAATAATATTATGTATAATATAATATAATAATATTTAAATTGATATAATAATAATAATCACGTCTCATAAAGTATTTGACATAATAATAATTAAATAATTGAATAATTTCGCCAGTGACTCTCATTATATTATATACAACTGGATCGTTTGGATCAGACATTTTAAGATGGCATATTTTTATGCTTTAAAATTCAAAAAACGTTCCGCGCATTACGTGATTTTTATCTGCCGTGCGTGAGAATGTAACACGAGGCAGTCAATTTCTCGTCGTTCACAAGAACTTGGCCTTTCTACGACTTCAACTTGGAGAATTTCGCGTCGGGTCTCGGGTCTGCACCCGTATAAGATCCAACTGATCCAGGAACTTCAGATATAAACGACCATAGGCGACGCTGTGTATTCGCTGATTGGGCTCTGGAGCAGTTGTGAACGACGAGAAATTGGGTTTCGCACAGCAGCGAAGTTCTCAGTAGGCCTTGCGTTTCGGTGACGTACGGGTGTTGGCTGATTTATCTGTTGAACAGCTAGACTCAAATGCGGGCTGCCAAACGTCGAACGGTATAGACTCAGCAGGACGGTTGTGGCGAGGATAAAAATCACGTAATACGCGAATCGTTTCTCGAACGGAGCACTGGTTTTGATAGTAAAATTTTATAATTAGCACACGTTGTTCAACGCTATTATAACATTTCACGGTGATATTTGCCGTACACTATTGAATAATTCACAAAGGATTTCACGGATAACGCTTTAACCGTTATAAATCGAACAAAGTTCGAGCGTCTCTGATGAATGACCCGTTAGATAAAAATAAAAATACGAAAAATATTAACATTTTCAATTAAAACTGTTGTGCTGATAAAACAATAACCGAACCATTCATTTTCCTCCGGCCTAAAATGTACCCAGTGGCGTCATTTCAGTTTTCGAAAAGGGGAGGCAAAAGATTTAACCGGCCCCATTTAACTATATCCAATATTTACATTTAGCTCAATACAATTTCTATTTTACACAATTTTGATATTTTAGTTATCGCATTCACGAATCGCCCAATATATATATATTTTTTTTTGTGGGAGGAAATTCATTACTTTGTCGGCTATAATAAATGTATCATAAATAACTATATAGTACGTATATATTACCTGTGATTCAAGTCTTGAAGTTCCTCTCGTCATAATATTAAACACGTTAGAAATGACGTTTTGCGATCAGCTCCGAGCAGCAGCTTGTTCAATATTTTTTCTCTCTTTCTCGCCGTCTTGGCCACAACGTTTAGCTTTTTTCATTTTTATTTTTTTACACTTGCCACTCACAAATTTATATATTCATATATTCATAAAACATACGCTTGAAGCGTTAAACAACGGTTAAACAAATTCGTTGGTGCCGTACGCGATATAGGTTCGTCAACTGACAACTGTCAAACGTACATCATATTCTTCGAATTTATGGGTAACGTCAATAATTTACGCACTGCCTTTAACAATAACCATGTTTATCGAAAAACCCCAGAACCGCGGTAAGTTGTAACCACTATTTAATCACATTTAATCGCGGTTATAACCTGCATACTTTTTTTATTTTATTATATTAATTTAATATTTTAATCCACTGTTTGCCACGCGATTTGTTTTTACGCATTACTATAGATTTGGTTAGAATTATTTATATTTACATCATAGGTATCGGCATAAATCATGCCGGCCTACTGTTAACAAGGGGGGGGGGCAAATGCCCACCCTGCCCTCCACCAAATGACGCCACTGAATGTACCACATGATATTGTAAAAAATAAAGCGATGTGAAATCGAAAAAAAAATCAATTTTGTTCACATATAATGAATTGCCTAAACTGGTTTTTTTTTTTTTTGTTTTAACGAAGTTGAAAAGAGTGGTTCACAATTATTTATACCGATATCACAGCAGCAGAGTTTAACCGACGTTATCCAACGTAACTCTTAATTATTGATGATATACAGTAACCGGACGCTTGTTTTATATTTTAAACGGGATTAAAAATTTAATTTCAAATATTTAATTAAACGTATGGTTTTTAAATTGCGTTTTCTCCGCTGAAATATTCGAATTACGCAATAATAATGATAAAAAAAAAAAAACAATTCAATACACACGATACGAGAGAATAATATCGTTGAAACCGGAGACGTTTCTGATCAGGAAAAGTATTGAAAAATAATATTAATACGCACGCCGTTCGCGTTCCGCGTTTATTAACGTACGTATTATTATATTATCATCACTGTAACGTAGAAATTATTATTTTCCAAACGTTTCTTTTTCGACCGCGTGCATTCGTCCCCGCATAAAAATCCAAAACTCATAAAACCTCGGCACCTTTTTCGAGTCCTGACAATCGTCCACGCCACAAATCATACTCGGCTTTAACAGCTGGTTTTGAGAGACGATCATTGGAGTACGGAGCGAGATGATTCGAGTAATCTTCTTTTTCAGTCGCGGGCAATCCAGAGAGAAGTGTCCGTAAGCTTGAAAGTGTTCCCGAATTTTCGTCGACGAATTTCGTTTGATAAATTTTGAATCAGCGTTGAAAGGAGGGCGGGGCCTGGCTACGGCCCTGGATAATTTTGTAAAAGTTAACATAAAATTAACACGTTAAGTTTTTGAAAAAGTACGTTTTCGGGTTAAAAGTCAATTTGCAAAAAAAAAAAAAAATAACGCGTTAATTAAAATTAACGTAAATTTTTAACACGATTTTAACTATTAAATCGTTAATGGCCGCCTTGAAAAACACGTAGTACACAAATATGTTCTATATAATCGTGCTGACAAAAAGTCGAATTAAAGACAAAATCGTTGATATTTGCTAGAGAAAATTTATGTCGGGAAATTAAAATGTGCAGTCGTCGTTACAAGTCTTATAGCGTTCAATTTCGAAAATACGTCTATACGTACACAAACGGATTAAACCGACGAAGGTACAAAGATAAATAATTAAACAATTTTAAATTATTTTAAACGTGTTAGTCCAATAATGACACGAACGTTCGTTCGCCACTTAACGGTATTTTACTATTCGCTATAATGACGAAACGTTGTAAAAAAAATAACAAAAAAAAACTCGTAAATTTTACACGCGATTAATAAAACGTGTATACGTACAATGTACAATACGTATTATATAAGTTCGGTTTGAAATTAAACGAAAACGGCACATATATGAATACGGCTCGGAGAAAGATGATCGATCCCGGTGAACCCGTTCCCGCCGCCATAAATACAAATAAATTGCGCACGGACACACACACAGCTCGTCGTAACCAGTGTTGTATAAAGATAAATATTAATTTATCTAGATAAAGATAAAAGATGTTAGACAATAAAATTATCTAGATTAAGATAAAAGATAATTAAAATTGTAATTATCTAGATAAAGATAAATAATTAATTACAATTTATTTAGATAAAAAAAAAGATAATTTTTTTTTTACTACATAAGTATTATAAAATTTCTAATTAATTATTTATTTATCGTATGGCTATTAGCTTTTACAAACATTAAACACACAACATCAATGCAACAAATATAAAAATAAATGTTGATTTAAGGGGAGGATGATGGTAGCCTGCTCGCAGCCCTCCCTGCGTATGCTATTTTAAACGAAGGTCTAACAGAAACAACCAAAAGAGCATAACGCCATAAAATTAAAAATAGGTTTTATTAATGGAAAGTCCTATTTGAACGGTAATCAGATGGGCGGGCGATAATAAAATTGTCGCCGCGTAGGAACAAATTCGTTTGTTTACCTGACGCGGGCGACGATTATTACGTAGAACTATTTTCTGTATAGCATTGAATAAATATACATATTATATTTAATCAATGTGTATAGTGTAGACTAGTGAGCCTTTGTTCAAACCTTTGAGTATATCAAGGCTCTCTATTGTAGACTGTAGACTGTTATTGAAAACATTCGCGTTTCCGATCGTAGTCCACGGGTAGCTCGGACACTCGCTTGCTCCCACGGAATATCGCGTCGCCCGTCCGTTTGATAAATCCAACATTGTGACGCAGAAAAAAAGATTATTTAGGATTTCTGTAGTTGAATTTATTTAGGATAGAAAATTGAAAAAAAAATGTAACCGAGAAACTCGAATTTTTGTGGGTATTGGATAAAAAATAAGCGCTTATTAAATTTATTTTATCTAGATAAATTTATCTAGATGACTTACATATTAATCTAAGATAATGACTCAGATAGCTCATTTTGAATTCATCTATAGAAGATAAAAGATAAAAAAAAAATTATCTAGATAAATCTATCTAGATAATATACAACACTGGTCGTAACAAACCCTTTATTTGTTGTGGGCGTAAAAGGGATCTAACGCGTAAGTAACGCGCGTATTCTTCTTACGGTATTGTGTGTACGAGAACGCGCAGGGGTGAGCGCACAAATACGAACTTTTGAAAAAAAAAAAGTATAAACACCAAACACGCTAATAATACGGAATTTTTCCAAAGTGTGGGAAGACCTTCGGGGTGCGTTTGTTGCGTTTTTCGTTCACGGCGATCCGTCGGTTTCAATAGGAGCTTTTTTTTTTCCCCTTCCCCATACCCCGTTTACATTATCGCGGCGGTGTGCGCGCGATGTAAAGGGTCGTCGTCGTCGTCGACCGCCGCTGTCGTTTTTCTTTTACCCGTTCTTTTTTTTTTTCTCTCGCGCCAGCGGCTACAACGAGGGGTGGTTTTGCGCGCGACGTCTTGCCCATTCTATACACTCTCTCTCTCCCTCTCTCTCTCGATATATATATATATATATATATATATATATAATAATAATAATAAATAAACGCAGCTATTATATTGAAATCCATTGAACGGTTCGATTTTTATTTTCTCTGCACGAACGTGAGAACGCCTTTTGACACGGCGCACTATTATAATCTATACGTTGAATACGATATTATGAATACCGCGTGCACGCAGACGCCGAGGTCCGGGAATAATAATATCATTTGGCGGTTGCGACGAGCACTTACATAATATATGCTTAAAAATACGAATCGAAAAAAAAAAAAATAGGAATAATATTTATTCGCGTTTTTAAAAAGAGGTTTGATAACGTGACATTATATACGATTTATATGAGCTAATTTTTCAAAATATATAAGTG
Source organism: Slavum lentiscoides (assembly GCA_032441835.1). Taxonomy (NCBI): domain Eukaryota; kingdom Metazoa; phylum Arthropoda; class Insecta; order Hemiptera; family Aphididae; genus Slavum; species Slavum lentiscoides. The sequence continues at coordinate 30,305,026 of CM063706.1, forward strand.
GTAGTTTCTTTTTTTTTTTTTAATTGATTCGAGATTTTGATTTTCGTGAAACGGTCTTTCGGGAAAATAATCATTCGGCGTAATGGTATGGGTATCGGGCTTTTAAAAATCTCCGGATAATGTCTAATTAGTAAGGCAGATATTTATATGCCTTAAAAACCTATCAAATGTGTATGCAGTTATGCGCTAAAAATTATCAAAATATGCCCATAAAATATATTCTAAAAAAAAAAAAATTTTTTTTAAAAACCTAAGAAAATTCGAAAATTGTATTTTATTACTATTTTTAGTTATTACAGTTAATCTCAAAAAAATTACATTTTTTTTATAATAATATAATTTAAAATTTTCAATATGTTGAATTTAAATATTTATTTTAATTTGATTTATTGAATGGCATTGTTTCACGATCCATGAAATAAACTGTAAAATGTATATAGATTACATTATTTGTCATATCTCGTATTATTAATAAATTGAAAAACCATAAAAACCAAATGAATAATATTTTATCTAAAATATTGGTAAAAAGTTATCAATTCGACTGTTGGTATTTATAAAATTGTAAATTTTAAACAATTATTCTGTAATTATCGATTTTTTTTTAGTTGAAAATGACTTTAAAATGTACAAAATCCCAAAATACGCCCTAAAAATCCAAAAATGGCAAAATATGCAAAATAAAAGTTTGTTTATAGAATCGTTAGGTAATGAAACACATTTTGGTTAAACTAGCTATTTTTTTGACCAACCAATAAAAATATGCAAAAACATATAAATATCGGCCCTACTAATTAGTAATAGGTAAAATCAAAATTTCGAACGAAAAAAAATATCTAATTATAATTGAATGAATGGGAATTTTCGTTTGAGCTGTTCGATAATCGGACGTCTATTGTCGTCGCTAGTTTTGTATAAATAAATGAAAACAGAAAAATATTGCCAATTTTTTTATTTATTATTTTTAAATTCTATTACCCCTGTTAAAATGTTTAGGATCCACGCCCGGTACGATAAGTGAATTGACCAAAAGTGTAGATCTAACTACTGTACCCGTAAACGCATGCATTTCTATGCATTTTATGATTGCGTTTAAATTATAATTTTTTTTTAATTTCTATTTTTTACGAATATTTAACTTCAACCATTACAATACGAACCGTAATTGAAAACGTAAATCGACCTATATCGCTGTAACCGCGGTTATATTTTATACATACGTAAATTGTGTCCCGTCTCCCGGGATTGTTGTTGGTATTATTTTTGGTGTATAAAATATCCAAGTTTTCGAATATAGTACATAATATAAAATGTAAAGTATACGTTTTATAATTTATCATAAAAAATGGTTACAAATATGTAGAAATAAATATATAAAAATCGAATAGATAAAGAATTTACGGTTGACAATTCTGTTTTGTTAAAAAAAAAATTATATTTATACCTACGTCAACTAAATAATAATTAATAAAATAATACAAGCTAAACAGAATATCCCGGGACGCAATTTATATAGTATAAGACTATGTCCTTTTTTGGGGGACGCAGTTTGCTTACTCCGAGTTAAATACATTTAGAACTATAAAATAGAAGATAATAAAAAACAAAAATAATAATAAAGCTTTCAGAGAGAAAGAAATGTGTGGTAATAGCGAATGGCCGATTAAAGGAGACGTTATGGAAGATTGTAAAATTTTAGGAAAGGAATATGGAACCGGATTGCCATTGACATTGAAAAAGAATGTGATAGTGTTTAAATAATATTATATATTTTTAAGAGCGTGATCGTGTTTAATTATGTCAATAAGTTGATGATTGTAACTCGGTCTACAAAATAATGATCGGAATCGTGAAGAACAATCGAGTTAGTTTTTATAATAATATTAAATTAAAACCTAGTAAAATATAACAACCCTTATATTTTTATCTCTCTATATATATAAAAATGGAGCAAAAATGTATAACAATTCATCGATTGAGAACGGCTGGGCCGATTTGGCTCAAATTTTTTTAATTTTTCGTAATTGCCGGGAGAAGGTTTTTACGAAAAAAAATTTTGATAAAACCCTTTTTTAAAATTTTTTGATGATTGTTTTTTTTTTGGCAAAACAACGTTTGCCGGGTCAGCTATTTTTTTATAATAATAATTTGTATAATATATAAATGAAATTTTTTTTACGTTATAGAAAATAGATATAATAAAGCATATAATACGTTCAGCACGAGTAAAATGTGGTAAGATTATTATTATTTTTTTTAAATTTCATCGATCATCTCTTGCGTACACCCGCGCATAGTGGGTAATAATACATATTGTGGCGAGGAATACGGGTTCTTTTTAAAAATTTTAATTACCTCGAAAACGGAAGGCGGCATCAACTACAGCAGTCCACAATCCTGGTGAAATGGCTTTGGAAATCGTATATACGGATTAGCAATTATTGGCGGCTTCCGAGGCGTTTTACTCGCGTGCACAACACACGATATAATACACTATTTAGCATAATTAAGATCTACATAGTGACGGGGAAAAAAATACGGATTTTAAAAAAGGAAAAGAAAATACGAGAAAGAAAGAAGAAAAATCGTTACAGTTATATTAATTGTGTACGTAATACACTTTACCGGGGGCTTGAAATAAAAATAAAAAACGCGTTTTTGTACAGGTACACATTTTTGTTCGACGTTCGACTGTGGTAGTTATCGAATGATCCAGATCGTAATAATAATGGCCGAGAGAATAATAATAAAAAAATAATAATTGTCAGGAACGATCGTGATCGCCCCGGGGAGCCGAAATGCGCGGCCAATAATAATAATTGGAAAAAATATTTATGACAGATTTTATTTTCTAACGTATACACGTGCACTAATAATTATTTTATGTATCACATTATTTAAATAAAGCGTATGTTTAACATTTTAATACATAATGTTTTTTTTTTAGTTAATTAATTTTAAACTTTTTTTGTTTCGTTATATGCAGTTATAACAACACTTTGTATTTATAATACCAACTGTTTCGGCCATGTTGGCAAATTTCATATCTCGCGAAGTTTCGGTGTCGTATAATATTTTACGCTTCCGGCTCGTTGTAAAATATCTACACATTTGATTTATTATTCAGATTCCGAATTTTTATAGGAAAAATGCGAATTGTGTGTACTCTGGTGCTGTGCTAACAATATGGCTTTGCGTGAAACGAATTCGTTAGAAAATATCAGTGACAATAAGGGGTTTATGACAGAAACACCATCATTTTTACCCTACCAACAATATCAAACAACATTTTAGGTCGGACAAATTATATATATATATATATATATATATATGATTATAATATAAAAACAAATGTAATATTTAGATTTTGTAATGTTTTCGAAAAATAAAGTAGGTGTACATATTATAGATTAATATCATTGGTAAAAAAAAAACTACAGTTATTTCGTACCATTTTTTTTAAACTAATGCAGTATGATTGATTGTTGGACGTAAAAAAATAATAATTTGTAATCGAGTCGCGAATTTTTCATACGTATTACAATAAACGATATGTCATACGTCTACGACTACTATATAATATTATAATAAATAGTCATGGGTAAAAATAATTTCGTCGGTTATTATTTTCAATTCGAATTTCACGTCATACGTTTCGCACGAAACGATTTATTTTCTTCGCGTATTATTTTTTTCGATACTTATCTATTGTTTCGAGTAATTAAAAACCCCAAAAATGTTTAGTGGAAAAAAATGATTATTTATTATTTTGACTCTGTATAGTTATCGGCTCAAAATAAATTATATATTATTTAATACGGACGACGAAAAAAACGAATATTTACTTGACGACAGTTTTTTTTTTTTTTTTTAATGATAACAGTAAGTGTTTTTTTTATTCAAAACTCGCACATTATTATAATTATCGTCTAAATTCGTTACCAACGATATTTAATTCCCGCCGGAATGTATTTCTCATGTTCTTTCGAAGATTCCGAAACAAAGCGCACGTTTTAGAAAGCAAATCATGGCCCGATTGTATGATATCTCCGATACTGGTCATCGGACCAGTTGTCGTTCGTCGTCATCAAGATTGTCGACATGAAAAAGCGATAGGAGAAAACGTTCAAGTGGATGAACGAACTTCATGTTAGCGGAGTGAAAAACGGTGATGTAAATATGATGAACGTATGACAAACATTCTTCTTCAAAAATTGAAAAATTTAAGGACACGAGAGGAAAGAATAACAATAATGGATCAAAATTGTCGAAATTGTGGTGTTCGAGCTACTAAAATTTGATAGCTGATTCCACGTTCGTTTCCCAAAGGTACCGTGCAATAACGGCAGAAAAGCGAGAAAAACTTTACATTTTAAATGAAGCAAAATTATTAATTTCATTAAATACTTTTTACATTTTGTATGATTAAAACATTAAAAGTAAAAAATATATCGAAGTAATGTATAGTTAATGTACGTACAATAAATGATATTGTGGTAAGTCATCATTTTTGTATTTTATGAGGGAGGAGAGCTTAACATTTTCTAGTTCTTAATAAAATCTTATCAAACCACTGGATAACCCGAGAGCCAGACAAAATATACTAACGTGGAACATACTATCCTAATAGGCTTTTAAAACAATGGCAAGACTATTTAAATAATCGTATAAGAAATAATTTAAATGTTAACAGTGTTAATACCATGTACTATAATGAACACACGTGTCGAATACGGTTAAAATATTTAAAACAGATATTTATATGAATTTTATGTTAATTTTGACGAGAAAAATGTGATATTCGAACGTGAGAATAATCAATTTGGAGGGGCGAGCTCCTTTGGGAAGGCGTGAGAAAATTGTAGGACGAAAACGCGAGCGACCAACTATAAAAACATTAGTGGATACCTAGTTGTACAACGATATATTTTTATTTTAAATAATTAAAAACGAACAATATCATCCATCCCATTAATCTGCATTACCACCATATAGACAACAATTTTGTATATATTTTTTTTAAACTGTAATTTTTAAATTTTTTTTATATCTATAAAAATAAACGCATTATAAAACAAAATTGAAGTTACAATATCACACATAATAGTGTAAAAGGAAGCATGGATCTCGAAACATTGAGGACCTCTGTTCTAAATTAGGTATGTATGGATTTTCCTCTCAAAATTTACGATTTTATCAATTCATTTAATGGTGTGTACAATATATTTTACTATCGTATAATAAATTATATATTCATAAAAATCCCGTTCGATTCAAACCGCTATGAATGTGCGTATTAATCGAATACGAATCGACGACCACACAAATGGATAATTGCCGACGGCTGTTCAGTTTTGTCTTCTAAAAAGCACTTAATTTCATAGAAAAGATCAAATGAGTCTGAACCACTTCTAATGGCTATATAATCAAGTTTAATCAATTGTATAAATCTTTATCAGGAATTCTAACTGGTATGGATATTTAGCAATGTATGGTTCGAGTTATTATAATATCAGAATATTATATTGTATTTATTAATAACATTGCTATAATTAATAATATTATAAACACATAATATAAAATATAAATTATTTAATAAAATATTTATATATAACTAATTATATTATATTATAATTTAACTATATAAAATATAAAATAATTAATAGTTCTATTGAAATCAATGGTTTTACATGGGATTTTATTCCGTTATTTTTATTATTTATGTATTTATTTTATTTTTATGTTGTGTGTAACGTAGTGTTGTTAAGAATTTAATGTGAAAAATGTTATTTTGTTCACTCAAATTCATATTTTATGGATTTGAGGCGTAAACAATAATAATAATAATAATAATAATAATAATAATAATAATAATAATAATAATAATAATAATAATAATAATAATAATAATAATAATAATAATAATAATAATAATAATAATAATAATAATAATAATAATAATAATAATAATAATAATAATAATAATAATAATAATAATAATAATAATAATAATAATAAATAATAATAATAGTAATAAATAAATAATAATAAATAATAATAATAATAATAATAATAATAATAATAATAATAATAATAATAATAATAATAATAATAATAATAATAATAATAATAATAATAATAATAATAATAATAATAATAATAATAATAATAATAATAATAATAATAATAATAATAATAATAATAATAATAATAAATAAATAAATAAATAAATAAATAAATAAATAATATTCTTATGGAGATAGAAAACACACTTTGTCAACATGCACATAATTTAGAAATTTAAATATATAAATTTTGTTTTCCAAATTTATTCGCAAAATTGTCTCCTAAATTAGAAAACTGTAAACATACCGGTGAACAGCCATGACACGTCCTAACAAGTACGGGAAGTCGACAAGAGAAAAGGGCGTACCGCGCCGTGACAACGGTAAAAGAGTACATATGTACGAGGGGGTCCAACCGGGTGGTGGTCCTCCGGAGATTACCGCGATAACAGTGAACGCTGGTGGAGTTGGCAGCTCGAGAAATAGGTTGGCGAACACACTGGGTACTGTGGACCGAGCGATCCGGGAGAAACACATATTTACTGCGTTGTCCAAGATGCCCGTCGAAGTCCAAACGACGTTATTCGAGAACGGTTGGATCGAGAAGAAGTCGGCCGACGACAACAGGAATGGTGAGTACTTAGGACGGACCTCCCAACTAAGATCCAGTTCATCATAATATTATATTATCATAATATTATAACTAGTCGAATAACAAAAACAAGTAAACGTCGTTGCACTATAACTACGGGCAATTTCAAAAATAATTCGAATTGCAATTATTCACTGTGACTTCTTAACTACTTCCTCCAAAGCGACATCCAAAGACAGTAGGCCATAAAGAATTTTCCTGTTTTAGGCCTACCTTAAATATTCTGGACTACATTTCCTTGAACTTGATTTAAGATTTTGATGTTTCAGCGCATACTTCAATCAGTTTTTATTGTTTTGAATAGTATGTCAACTAATTGCGCTAAATTCTATAACCTTTCTTTATCTATCGACTCGCATAACCCTCGCATATACCTCTTAATTTGCAATTGTTAGTATATATGTTTAAAAAAATAAAAACGCACAATTTACGGTAAACGAATGAGCATAAACTGTATTTAACATAATTATTGTGGACTGCAGCAATAAAAAATAAAACGCGTTTTAGAGTCAGAAATGGTGCTCTCTTTGCACAAAAACGTGGAACGCGTTAGGGCCGTAGCCAAGCGATACGACCCTGGTTTGCTGTGGACGGACGCCTACGCGGGCGGTGTGAACTGGTCTGTGCTACAACCGAATGTCGTGGTCAACAGGTTCCCGAGGGACGCGTACGCTGCAATAAAACTGTGCGGTCAGGCTTTGGTCGGAAGAACCGAGTTCAACGATCGCTTCCCGAGAGCGTATCCGGCTACCGTCGAGACCGTCACCGGCCCATTCTGCGAAGATTATGTGCTGACCGCATGCGTGTCGTTACTACGCGCGTTCGTCGACGGCCATGCAAAGTGCAACGAATACGGTCAAGTGAGCCAACTATTTTTCAGTCAATATCCAAAAATCAGTACATACATATGATTTACTCTACAGCCAAGGACAGATATTAACGAGTTTAAAGTTAAATTTGACTTAAAAATAGTTAGTTCTAATGAAGTTAATAGACGCGTTATTTATAAATTTTTTTAAATTAACTCTTTACTCAATAACTTTTAACCTAACGTATTTATACAAACTAAATTAAGTAAAATTACAATGATATAATTATTTAATTAAATACTACAAGTAGTATTGTTTATTAAAAAATTGATTATTGTCAATTTTAAATTTCTTCTATTAAATTTATTGGGGTTTACGTAAAAAATTTTTGGTATCAAGAAAATTGATTTCAAGTGGACTTCCCGGCGATCTTTTGTCAGATTCCTGATCATACCATATGATCAATCAGTACGTTGGAAATAGAAAATATTTAAATGGTTACTATATTTCATGTGTGTTCACATGAACAATAACAGAAAATACTTGCTTTCAATCCCCTTAACAATATACACATCTATATACAATATGTAATCATCCTCGTATACCACTTTTAAACGATCAAAACATTTGGTAATTTGGTTAATTTATCAAATTCAATTAAAGATTTTGAATTTCATTGATGCTCGATTTTGATGCTATCTAAGCAATTTTCGTATATGTTTGTTTGACACTTGACACAATGAAAATCAATAGCTAACCAACTAATCATTAGATCAATGAAAGTTGGAAACTATTTAATTTGTTCAAATTACTTCTAAATATGATACCTACATTTCCAACTATACATTTTTTCAGAAATGCAAAGTAGCCAGCCTCATTTTCTATGATTATTGCACCGATGTGTCGGCACATTTGCGGTCACGACCTCTTTGTTGTCATTTGTGGTCACACGGTTTTTTTTTACCTGCGTATCAGATCATTTGCGGTCATCATAATTCATAATATAATATACTATACACTGAAAAATGACGGTGTATAAATAATATTATTATATATAATCAGACGACAGAATTTCGAAAATATTGAAAACTTATGAAGATGATAAGGATTTAGAAAAATGTTTAATTATTCTATCCCATATTCAAAAATTAGAATAAATAAAATAAAATAATATAATATAAAATAATGACCTATCATAATAAAAATATGATGTAATTGGACATATTCACAATATATCTACATAACTCTGCATGTTGTAACAATTAGTTAAAAAAAATAATAAAATATCAAAAAGTAAATTTTATACTGCCAGTCCTAAGCCTGGAAAAGTGTGAAGGTTTTTTTTTGAAAATCACGATAATTTTAAGTATCTAACCAATCGACACCAAATTGTTCATATATCATCTCCATTTTTAAATTCATTATTATTATGACCGCAAGTCATCCGATACGCAGGTAAAAAAGAATCGAGTGACCGCAAGTGGCACCAAAAAGGTTGTGACCGCAATTGTGCCGACCGCGTCTGTGCCAACACCGTTTTCTATGAGCTATATTTCATACTGTACTGATGCCCGATTTCGTTATTTTGATATATATTTTGCTTCTATCAGGTTCCTATTTCAACACTGTATTTCGCCATAAATAATTGCAAGCAATATGTAACCGAAAATGCAACGGAATGCCACTACGCAGGCAACGAAACCGAATGGAAAGTATTTTTTGAACATTATTACTTAATAGTCGATAAGTATCAAAATTTCACTTCGCTGCCAGATGACAAAGTAGCAAATGTGACGTTAGAGAGCACACAGCTACTGAAAGCGTTGAGTGCCTTAAGACCACAAACTGTAATGGATGGATGTAAAAATATCTGGACAATCAAGTGCAAACAACCTTCCAGACATAAGCCGTTCATGTCAAATAAACTCGAAGACATTTTGAAAAAGTGCACTGAAATAAACAGCGAAGATTACATTATTCAAAAATATATCGAGACGCCTTTGTTGCACAAAAACGTCAAGTTCAACGTACAGACGTGGATCGTTATTTCCACACTCGATGACTGTTTGACCGTTTGGATATACAGAACATGTTGCATGCAATTCTACTCCCATAAATTTTCGCTTGACGTCAATAAGTCCAAATATGTTCATTTCAAAGATTTTGAATCAAATAAACCTGCCATCAATTCGCCGGTGCTGTCGTGCAATTTGAAGCGACTGAAAGAGAAGTTGAACGTCATGGGTTTCGAAGAAGATCACGACTCAGCCGTTTATTTAAAAATTAAAAACTCTATCGTTTCTTCCGTTTTGGCTACCACGAACCATTTAAATTTGAGACCTAACTGTTTCGAGTTGTTTCAAGTCACTTTCGTGCTGGGAAGTGATCTACACCCTTGGTTGATTGACATTAAGTCAGACCCGTGTCTCACGTATCCCTTTTACCATACTATGTCGTCGATCACGATCGGCGTAGCTAAAAACTTGGCGAAAATCCTGACGGCCAGGGAACGTGCATCCGTGACCAAAATCGGAATGTTCGATTTATTGTATCAGGGTTCGATACCGGGCGAATACGTAGCTCGCGAGTTCGTTGAAAAAACCGCAACCAAAAAATGCGATAATGCCGAGATTAAAAATTTAGAAAAAATCTACAACAATCAACGAGCTCATTACTGGAAAAACGATCTAGTCAACACGTACATAGAAAAGGTCCAAGTGAACGAAATCGACAATTATTATCCGAAGCGAAATTTTGAATACAATTTGAGCCTATCATTGGCGGACAATATAGAGACAAGAAACGATAAAATCAATGAGGATAATCTGTGTTTAGTCGATCTAAAGGAATCAATGAGTCGTCTGATAAGTGGATCAAAGATTGATGTACACGAAGCTCAATATTGTTTGCGAATATTAGAAAAATGGAAGATGAGAGTGACGTCCGCGCAAATTTTTTATAAAGCATTTAAAGTATAAAAAAAAGTAAGTACCTACGAATTAAAAATCAAAAATGATATACGTAGTAGGAAAGCTCCGCTTCTATAACCTCCGCCTGCAGCAGCGGAATCAGTATATTTCTAAAATCTCCAATTGGAGCTCTGTTCCCTATAGCTCCGCCCAGAACAGTGGAGTCAGTGTAAAACTATGTTTTAGTAGCACCACACTGACTCCGTTGCTCAGGATGGAGCTATAGGGAAAATAGCTCCGATGAGAGGTTTTAGAAGTGGTGTTTTCATACTACTGATAAAAAAAAAATTCAAAATTTTATACAGCTTATTGTTCACGCCAAGAGGTACCACTTAGTATATCAGCTGGGTGAACTAGGATTGAAATGAGGTTTTCGGAAGGTGAAATACTGAAATGGAGTATCGAAATACACATGAGAAAATTTCACATTTTAAACATTTTCGGTACATGCATGTGCAATAGGGCTGGCCACTTTGATATAGAGAAAAGAAATTAATTGTTTTTTACCGGGCAAAGCAATAAAAAGGTGTTAAGAGACGTCTTAATATTGAATATTAAATTTATTAGTAATATAATATCATATTTTGCCTTCAGATCGGTCTTGAAAATGTATAATATTATATAATATAATATTTAAAAAAAATGCGTTTCGATTAAACTGATGAGTCAAAATAAAAAAAGAATAAGATAATGCTATTTATATAATCAAACGTAATTTTATTAAACATATTTATATTTTTTTAAGTCTTTCTTACTGTTGAATTTCGGATAATTATGCTTGATTATCTATGCTTTAATTAAATCTTTCTTGGATTTATTAAACAAAGTGCTGGAAGCGTATGTTATAGTCTTGACGCTCTTTTTACTGGTTGTGTATGACATAGCAGATGTAATAAAAATATGTCTCCTTATCCTCTTTGTTCGACAAACAATTGAACATCTTTATCAGGTATAGTCTTTTAAATTGATGGTTCAATGACATTCAATAAGATCTATATAACATAAAAGAAGATATAAAATGGGTAAATCATAAGGAATAATAGAGTCATTTCGTGTAAGCTTTCCGTGAATATTAGTTACAAATTTATTGTTAACTAAATTAAATGTAAAATATAAGAAATTTATTTTATTATTTTATTGTGTTTGAAGCGCAATTTTAATAAGTTTATTAATTTTATTAAAATTACCAACCATAATTTTTGCTTGTCTTGTTGCATCTCTGAATAAAATGAAAGTATCTTCTATATATCTGAAGTACGTAAGTATTAATAAATAGATTATATAATTTGTTGGAAATTATATAATCTTTGTTTTATAATTCATCAAGTATAATTTCAAAAACGGTGCACCTGATGTTTAAATTAAATAAGACACTTAAGTTTTACTTTCTTCAATCATGTAAGTAGGTATACAATTTATAATTTGCCTATTGGACAAATTTACATTGCGATATGACCAAAATGATATTTTCCAAATACACGTGTCAAATATTATTTTTTTGTTCATTTCACAAAGGAAAATTCGATTTAATTCAATAATATCTAAGGAAAAAAATGTTATACAGAGCTTGTACAAAAGACACCTCATCACTGGGCCGTTTCGCTACCACAGACATCCCGCCGCCACCGACTCACCGCCTTAGTTTCGCCGACGAACACTTCGCCGTCACAACCAAGCAATAATGTACGCATTACACAATAAGCACTTCTTTTAAAAATATTATTTTTGTTTTTCTTTAACTGTCTACCATACAACGAAAAAAAGCAATACTTGTATTGCTTCATTTTATGGATGATTAAAACAAATATAATTTCTAAAATATTTCTAAAAAAAAATACCACATACTGCGAGCGAGGTCTAAATTCAATGTACTTCAATAAGCTATTATGGCATAATGAAATACGGTATAGTGAAGAGTGAAATATACAATACGAAAAATTTGTAAGAAATACATTTTTTTCACACGATATAATTTAGCATAATATTGTCCTTGTTTCTTAAACGCGTAATAATATTGCTTATACGTAAATCATATTTTGATCAAACATTAAAACCACGTTTCGTTATCTTTTTGTATATGTGATATTTCTGTATCTCTAAACCAGACGAACGTAAGTCCGAAAATAACGATTTTCAGATCATTACATTTTTGGCGTGTATAATCTGTTTTTCGTCGAACCACAGTGACGGAAGACGGTAAAAATTGTCCTTTTATCATTTTACTTGGGGTTAAATGAGCCTAAGTCCAGTAAGCAACATCTTCATTATTTTCAGTCATTATGCTCTTATGAAAAGTTAGCGTAATGCGACTTACGTTCGTTTGGTTCTGAGGTGCAGTTTTCTGTATATAATTATATAATACTGCCCGAAAAAAGGTCAGTTTATCGATCGCGAACAAAAAAAAGCCAAAAAATCAAAACGAAACATTTACGGCCACACGAAACAGAATAGATGAAGTAGAGAACAAAGACATTCAACTAACCGCGATTGAGCACTGCAAGCACACACATCTTCTAAAACAAGAGAGAAAGTCGAAACGCGACGTCGGGCTCGGTCGGAAGGACTGAGAGAAAGCGTTTGAACCGTTAGGGGAGTCTCGGAACCGGAAGTATTTCAGTACGATCGGCACAAGGATACACAAAACCGCACAGATCAAATTGCACAAATTTTGTGAACAAATATTACATATAGAAGATCGTTGTTTCCTACAGTCGGGCTCACGGGAACTCAGCGTTCCCATGTAGTGGCCGTTTTGATAAGTGATTATCAAAAACAATTATTGGCGCGCTTTTTAAAATTTGTTTACTGTACGCGTTTTATTACGCGCCGCATTCTTATTTCTTATACAGCGCTGCTTTATAATTAATTGTTACAAATGTTACAACCATCCCGCCGAAATATTTGCAATGCAATGTTATTAGCACGACGCACGAGGCGACCAGCCATACTCCTCCCCTACATTATAGAACGATCTTAAAAACCCTGGCCCAAACGATATTTGTATTTCGCCCATCCGCGGCCGGCGCCCACTTTTCGTGAGCCCGACCATCGTCTGTTACCACAACGGCTTCATCGTCCCTCTCCAGCATCCCCTGTTCTATAAGTCGCTGCAAAATTTCGTTATTCCGTATCCTACTAATATTATAAACGCGAAAGTTTGTAAGTATGGATGGATGTTTGATACTCTTTCACGTAAAAACTACTGAACGGATTTTAATGAAACTTTACAATAATATAGCTTATACATCAGAATAACACATAGGCTACAATTTATAAAGATATACGTATATTGTGTGAATTGTCCAAAATATCAAGTAAGTAGGAAAAAATCTACCATCTGCGAGCTATTCTGGCGTGCGCTGCCAAAACCGCTAGAGTTACACATACTATGTAATGTGTGATGGAAATGTTTATCTTAAATAGTCCTACAAAAAAGACCGCCACAGCGCATATATCTATATTTTATGTGTAAGCCATTATGGCCAAAATAGTGAACCATAACTACAATAAAAATTGATAATTTATTTCAAATGCACATTTGGTAGTAATAAATTGATTCCTAAATGAAAATAGATACTTTTATCGCTTCTGGTATTTAAAGTAGATAAAATACGTCTTTCACGCTACATCATTAATTGGACAAATATTATTTTAATAGTTATGACGATGACAAACCGAGTGCGCGATTCTACGGTGCGGTCCAGCGGCCGGGATAAAACTCGATTCGTCATTTCGATTATTATTAAACGAATACGCGTTCGAAAACGAGTCGTGAAATTCATTTTCTTCACCGTATTAAATTCATATGTCATTAAACGTATATACGTTACCGGCAATGTGAATAATTTAGACATTATATGGAAAATGCCTAGGCATTATGTATAATGCCGTGTGACTCTAGGCAATTTAATAAATAATTTCTTCTTTAATATTTTTATCGTACATTTCCTATAGGCATTATTCATGATAACTAGGCATTATTTTAAAATGCCCAAACATCATTATAGGCAAAGTAAAAAATAGATAATTTGGTATACATTCTTATACATAAATATACGAAGCCTTTATCTCACCAGTGTGACTATTATAATCTATACTAATACGTCGTATTATAGAAGTGATATATTGTTATTATATTTTTTTCATAAGCATTTTATAAAATAAAAACGAATAAAAACTTTAATGTAAATTTAACGCAATAAGTGTGATAAAACGTGCAAAATATAATTATTGTGTTGAAAGTAAAATAAAAATCAAACGTAAACTTAAATATTTTTTTTTTTTTTAAGTTTTGAACATCATTACACCGTGTATTGTTATATTTTTATACTGTATAAGTATTCGAGTATTTGTTTTTTACGGGCAACGAAGTGCACGGGGACAGCTAGTAATATATATATATATATATATGTTCTATACACGCGCTCGGACATTCGCATATTGTTGAACACAACACAATGTGCAGCCATATATAAATGTGTATTTATATACGGGGGTCGGGAAACGCTTACAAAAAAAAAAAAACGTTCACAACGACGTGATCGAGAAAGGGTCGAGAAAATTTTTCACTTTTTACTGTAATCGTCGAAATAGATTCCTGTGTGTGTGTGTGTGTGTGTGTGTAAATACGGTAATAAAACGACGGCGTGTATCCGTCAGCGAGCGGATTTTTTTTTTGTCGCTGCTATTTCTACGGATCTTCCATTCATACGCGCGCAGCAGCCCTTTCGACAAAGACAGATAATGACTTTGGCCGTTCGTGGGAAACGGGGGTGGTCGGAACGAAAAGGCGTCCGCATACGTTTCCAACCGCCCGTCACGGACGGTGTTTTTTTTTATTTTTGTAATTTTCTTTTTAGGCCGTAGTGCGGGGGCGCAGCGAGTGTTGTAAGTCGCAACGGTGTTTCGACATAATATATTATTATAATACTGTGTAAAGAACCGCAAAAGGGAATGCACACATTCGTCGCGTATAGCCATTACGTAAGAATAGCTCTGACATTAAGTCGTGCTCGTATTTTATTATTATCGTGTATAATATGATTAATGCGAAGTGGGTGAGAATTATTTATTATTATTATTATTAATTTTTTTTTTTTTTATTGAGAAAAAAAAACAGAGATTCGTCCAACCGGCATTGTGGTTCATCATCATTTTTAACATACACATAATAATGGTAACATGACTTTTTTTTGAGGCAAAAAATAAAGAATAAAAAGAAAAAGCGAAGGAAAAAAACCGAGGAATATAAACAATAGGGGTGGTGATCTAGAAAGAAAAAAAAGGAAGATACTTAAACTTATGCATCTAAAAACGTACATGTACAAACGTATACGCACATATACATATATATTAAAGAGAGAAAAAATTTACATATACATATATTATTATTATTTTAAATGTGACTCGGGTTTGATCCGGTGTTTATACCCTGTATCGGGCCTAGGCCAAGATACAGGAGCTTCGACGTATATGTCCACTTGACATTCTTCTTTTTATTATTATTATTGTAGAGGATAGATTAAGATTTCGACAATATCTGAACAACGCGTACGTTATTACACTTACCGTAATTAATTGAACGACTATACAAAAGTCTGTCATCATAAAAACTACATATAGGATATATTATATATTTTTTACTGTTTCTTGTAGATTTTTACTCACTGAAACCGGATAAAATAGTAAAAATAATTAAATCAATTTTTTTTTTTTAAATTCATATATTTAATTTAATTTAAATTTAAATTTAAGAGTGGAATCTATATAGTGGAAGGTAGTGTTGTGGCCTGTGGGTTTAAGTTAAGTGGCGTGATGAACTCAGGCAAACATGTCTCGATACGTTTACTTTGTTTTTAGCGAACGGTGTTTAGAGAGATATAAAAAAAATTGGTGATTTTTTTTTATTGTAAACACCCATTATTTTGAAAAAAAAGCAGTACCTGATTTTGGGGAAATGGCTGTCATTATTTTGGTCTCAGCATCCTAGAAAACAAAGTTCACTAATAATATTCCACGCAGCTGAAAAAAAAAATTATTTTTGCAGACCAGTGGTTATTATGAGTTAAAAAAAAAACAACAAAATCGAAAATCATAATAAATAAAATAATAAAATGGATACGTGCGAAAGAAACGGAAGTAAAAAGTTAAAATTATAAATTTTAATATCCGTTAATAATAAATTTGTATATAAATGATGTACCTATGTTGTATGGTGTGTATAAAAAAAAATATATAAGTATGTGAATATAAACAAAGCCGATGAGTGTTTAGGGAAAATATTTGTATAATACTTTTCGCTTGACGGTATTACCTACATAATATTCATATTTACAAATTTATTGTTATGTTTATTATTTATTTTATTACACATAAATTATCAGTGATTTTTATTGAAAAACAAATGCGTAATATTGACTTGATAATGATAAATTGCTTTTATACGGTTCTTACCGTAGCATTTTTTTCTTATTTCAACCTGGGTGCTGGCGAAATATCTAATATTTTTTAAAAACATCATTGTTGAATTAAACTCAATGCGTGCAACATTATATAATATACACATTTTTTTTATATAATATATATTTTAAATATTTGATATTTAAATTTCAAGAAGGAAATTTTCGTCATATTTGAATAGGTCTCTGCGGCGTCTAATAGAATATAACTTTAATTTTTTTTTTTTTTTGCATGAAGTCTGAAAATGCTAAGTATTTGAAATGGTGACTTCATTTTAGATAAAATAAAAATCGTGTTATAAACGACGTGTTTGTTTTTTCGTACTATAATTTAATAAGTTTGAATGCAACTGGAACTTATTAACGTTTAACTAGTTAATTTAGTGCAAGTCCTCCTTACGATTACATTTGTCTACGATTTGCTTGGTTTTAAATAATTCATAAGGTCTTTATTATATTTTCTTATACATTTAATATAGATAAATCACTATAAATCTTTGTTAAAGCATTCCTACCTACTGGTTCTAACTCAAATGTTGTTACTCATTATGTATGCTACCTTCATAACGATTACAATAATGATGTATTACCTTATAAATTATTTACAACAAACGAGTTATTATTGCTCCGACTAAATTAATAATAATTAATAAATCATTTTATTTCATCAGATTAGCGTTACGAAAAAACGCATAGAATTTATTCGTGGCAGTACTGTGAAGTGAAATGTATTTCAAGGCAACAATAAATTTCTCATCAAAAAATACTAAAATAGTTCTAAAATATTTACAACTCGTCAGATTAATTACTACATTTGTCTAAATGATATGTGTACTTAATGTTTTCGAACTGATAAATAATAATGAGGAAATTTGTGGATGCTGCTTATAATGTTAAATATTTTCGTAGGTGCACATTTAAATGCATACATTTAAACACTTATAGACAATCGAAATACACGAGTAAATATATGCCGTGATTTTCGCTATTATTTAAAAGCTACTTATTTTATTAGAAAGAATTAAATTTTAGACATGTCTATATTAAATACTTTAAAAATCTAATATTTTTTTGGATAAGTTAAAAAATAATAATATAAACTTAAAGATTTACTATATACTACAAAATATATTATGTTAACATTTGTCTACATCACCAGGTGTTTTATTTGATGGGTTTCAATAAAACATTTACAAATTTACTTCTTAAAATATTCATATTTGATATTTTCATTGTAAACTTGTTTTACAAAAAAGAGAGTAAAAAATTGTAAACTGTTTTCATAAAATATATAGCTAATCACTAAATGTATATATTACAATTTTACAAATGTATAGTATGCTGAATTCTACGACTATTAATTAATAATAATTAATATTAAATAATAATTGCTAAATAAATTTAATGAAAATAACAATTTTTTTTGGGGGCCACGTGCCATCAAGTTTATTCTTATAGCTATAGCATTAATACGTTGAATTAATTGACTGATTTTTTTTTTTTTATAACTATTTCCAATTTTTCGGCAAAAGGGCAATATATTTGGATGAAAAACATTTTTTTATTTTAATAACTAGAATATTAAATTTTATATTATAAGGTTTTCTTTTTCAATGTTTGCTCCGAAAATTGACATTTGTAATATATACTCGTTCTGTAAAGGGCTATGTGGTTTTTTTGTGTGTAAATATATTTGTATTCTGACGAGCATCAACATGGTCTATTACGTGTACGACGTCATGGTTATACGATATTACGACTTTACGAAGACATTTTTTTTCATGCAGCCCATGGAACTTGCGCTTGAATATGGCTCTGGATAAGTGAACTCTTTATGTTATAAGAAGTCGATTTTTTTTTCAACACGTTGATCACCATAAGATCTTGTATGAGATGTCATAATACTTTGTCCTAACCGCCAGAGATTTTTTCATCCGTCTACTATAAAAACATTTCATAGAAAAAAAATTGTCTGGCCCTCCTTCAAATGTATATTCCTTTTTATTACTCTCCGCCTAGAACGTTTTTCATAGTTTTAAATTAATACGAACGAGATCTCGAATTACATCGCATTGCCGTGAGATCCCAAATTAAATGTCATACTGACAAAGTGCATCTATAATGAGACACCGTAAATCAAATTTCAAATATATAGTTATTTTTTGTATAACAAATAGGTTCGTATCTACGAATACTGTCGTACTACGCATGAATTGATATCATATATTATAGTATTTGTGGTGATACTTTACCGAATATTAAAAAAAAAAATCATTAAAAAAATAAAAAACGAATAACGCTAGACGAACGATAGAATAACACTAAACGAATTCGGCAACACTGTAGATTTAAAAAAAAAAACCGTCACAGAAGCAGGGCTCTCATTTGAAAAAATAATAATGTTTAACGTTTTAACGTTTTTTATCGTTATTTATCTTTTGCGTTTTTCGTTATGGTATATTTTAACGTTATGGATTATTTGTGTTTAACGTTAAAGAAAGTTTTATCGTTATATAATATTTACGTTTTACGTTTATCGATATTTTAACGTTATTTGGTTTAATATCGATTTTTTTTCCAAATTAATAAATACATTCATATTTCATAGACTATAGCACGCTTTCAAATCTCATAAACGTAATGTACTTCATTAAACTTCATTGATTATAAAAGTCCTAATTTTTTGATTTTATACACTTTTTCAGTGAGAATCTTGGTTTATTTTTGACTTTATATTCCAGTGCAGAATATTTTTCTTAAAATGTTGATTATATTACCAATAGAAACTTTTCTGACTAGCTGACATCTTCTCAGGCACGTATCTTTCAATAATTTTTACTATCAAGTAAACAAAATTAATCTGAAAGGTCCAATAACAATAAACAGTATTTCAATTCGCGATATCACACCGCAGAAAGAGAATTTCCGCGAAAGACATATCGAAAACCGTATATCTCAGTACACGTGTCTATAGCTGACACGCGTGTACGCGTCCATGTGAACCCAGCCTTATTGTAGAACTATAATAAACCTACACCATAGGCTTATATTTTCCATAATAAATTGGAAAAAAAAATATTAAAATAACGGTAATTCTATTTTTTGTTTTTTGATATTTTGATATACAACGTTAATACATTATTTCGTTTTTAATGATATGTTTTAATTTGTGATAGTTTAAAATTAGTGTTTATTGTTTTCCGTTACGTTTTTTGATATTCGTTTCAATTGATATTTTGCAATTATAACGTTATAATCAAAACGTTATTATAACGTTTGCGAGCCCTGCACAGAAGTACGGATACTATTGAGACCTATATACAATACGAGATCTCGTTATAGGTAATCTCCGCGGGTATAGGTACACGGTTATGAGATCATAATAATACGAGGAATCGACTGAGATTTAGATCTCGTGGCGGATTCGAGTGAAACGGTGATAAACCCTTTGACGGTCAACGCGTCCGATTCGGGTTTTGGCGGAAAACAGCGAATCCGGCAATAAGGGAAAGAAAGGGTACGACGGTTTCGGCGTAAACGAGCCCGGCGCGCGGTAAAATCTATTGCGCGTATAATATACTGTAATGATATGCACTTATATCATTATTATTTTATTTTCTTTCTTAAAATACTAAGACATTATATGCAAAAATATACTTTAATATAAAAATATATATTAATAAAAAATATCAACGCTTGCTCCCTTCGGAATACTGATTACATTATAAACAAAAAATAAGAAATTTAAGACATGACACGTGCAACGAATAAGTCGCACACTAATTCTTCGAAATTTATATATTAATTACACGCACACACGAGAGACAATAATCATCGAATTTGCCTACAATAAAATATCAAAATACAATAAAAAAATAAGGTATATATCGATTTCTCAGGATTAGACCACATACAAATTTCCCACGTAATAATAAATAAGTAGACACCGCGCGTTATAAAAAAAAACGCACGCGATTCAGTTCACACAAAATTCATACACGTGTGGGAAAGAGTCCACCGGGATACGCTGAGTCGACATATGTATCATAACGTCACCTAATTGGTAAAGCTGACCACCACCATCGAAATTTCCAAATTATATTTCAATCGTTCATTAAAATGTATACACTCGGCCGTTCGATAATTTCGTCGTCTCGTCAGTGTGCGCACATTCAACACAACAACAACAACTCAACAAATCGGTATCCCGTGAGGACAGGCATTGATCGTCACGCATACATCGAGTTGTTCAATTCTTGTCGCTGACTTCGAGCTGAAGACGGCGACCCAACCATTTCCTTTTTAAAATTTATTCTATTGACTCATCTCACTGGACGCTACCTTGAGTCGTCATACATCAGAAGAGTGAGGTAAGTGTTGTTTTTTTCTATAGAGCTTAGAAATATTTATTTCGCATTTTCTGCTGCAATTCTCGAACTCACGACCTCGGAACACTCCTTTCCGTTAAAAGGAGTAAGGTAATAATTCAGAATACAATAAGGGTACCCAAACCCTTCTTATTTTTGAGTTATTACAATACGCGTACCGTTTTAATGCGGTAAACGAGTTGTTTCTGCGCGTTGACTGGCACGCGTCGTCGTGACCGGTCAGTCTCGCCGCGGCGGCGTAGCAAATATATATACCTAATAATAATACAATATTATTTTATGCGTTATAGGTACGCGGGACACGTCAGTGTCTCCGGAGATCTCTCGGATATTGCGAGCGAAACGTTTTATATTATATAATACACCATCTAACTACTATATTTATATTTTTCCTGCCCGCTCTCGGTTCAGCTCTGTTATCCGTTGATTTATTTGTTCGTAAGCCGTTTTCGCGGTGTATTTTGTTAGGAGTTTTTTTTTTTTTGTCTTCTGATCAACACGGGCAGCACGCCGCGTCCGCGTGGGTTTATATTATAACGAAGTCGTTTCGATATTTGCGCCGGTAGCCAATTAACGGCGGACAAGTCTGACTAATCTGACGCATCTGCGCGACGCTCAGGGGGAGCAGGATATACGTCACGAACGTCATCTCATAAGCGGCGCGCCGTTGCAGTCCGGTCTGCGCAACAGCAGTTCAATATACACGTGCCCGTGTAATACTCGTATCTATAAGACACGCAGCGCGCGTACACGCTATACACGTACGGCTTCCTCTATATACAATATATCCGCGTGTCTACTGACCGATCAATTATTCTGAAGTGTAAGATCGTGACCGGTAACTATATTGTGTTGTACACGGCACACACACACACACACACACACACCGGTCGCCGTTGACTGTGTGCTTTCGTTGTACGTAGAAAAAGAAAAACGAGTCTGTAGAGAAAAAAGTATTACACGCGATAAAAAGAGACAAAAAAAAAAAATAAACGAATATATTATATGAGTTATTCTCGGTAAAAAAATATTACGGATTTCGTGTTCCGTTCCGGGTATAGTGTGGTTCGGTTATTGGGGAATCCTCAGCGTTCTAACCATAGGCGTGCGCAGGAATTTTGTATGGGGTGTGCCATGAAGAAAATTGGGCCGCTTTCCCTTATACGAGGCCTGAGCATATCTAACCTAACTCTCAACCTAAAAAAAAAGATAAATTTAATGCAAAATATCAATTCATAAAAACTTATTGATTAAATGTTGTGCTTGACAACATTTAGATATATTTTTACAATATATAGTATATACCTATATACCTAGTGGTTAGTAACCTACATTAGAATATTAAAAAATTTTGCTAGAGCGCCTAATTTATTTTCTCTAATTTTTATTATTTATATAGCTTAAAATTCAAACAAAGTCCCCGAATGAATGAAAGTTGTACAAAAAGCCACGGGCCACGGGGTGTGCCACGACACACCCGGCACACCCTGTGCGCACGCCTATGGTTCTAACAGAAATCGAGCGCATTCCATGTAGGTTTTTGAGCGTTTTATAGTTTTTTTTTTTTTTTAGTCACGCGAAACAGCTGTTTTTCCTCTGGAGCAATTATTGACGCGTGATTTTTTTTTTTTTTGGTATTGAATCGCTCGCAAGAAATACGAGGTTTAACTTGTGAAATTATCAATTTTTTCCCGATTATCGGAATCGATCGTTCAAAATATTGTTTTTATTATATAAGACATAGAATTGTCTTGAAATTCTCAAAAAAATTGTACCTTTGTACTATACAACTTCAAAAAAAGTTTCATTCAATTTTAGGCTATTTATAGCTATTTTTAGATTTTGAAGTTTTTCATTCATAAAACAATCAAGTTTCAGTTTTTCAGAGTCAGATATACGTATATGACTTCAGTTTTGTACAAAATTTTCGGACGTTTTTTTTTTTTTTGGTTAACTGATTGTTATTCTAAGATTTTTGACGGCACGTAATATTTCGTCAACATCGAAAATAGTTATTTCTCTGTAATTTCGAAAATAATCATTCTGTTGTTTTGAAATTAAAAAAAAAAAAATGTATCATTGTACTGTACAGTTACGAGAAATTTTTCAAAAAAATTTCCTTCAATTTTAATGCTATTATATAATAGCTATTTTTAACATTCAAAGTAATTATTTCATAAAAGGGTTAATTTTTGGTTTAAAAACATGAAAAATTAGAAAAAATATCAGACGTGTTTCGTTCGAATTATGTACCGAAAATTTCGAAAATCGGACCAGAAGAATATATTTTATAGGCATTTTAAGACTTTTTAACGACAAAAGTGTTTTACACTGAAGCTCCGCTCGGAATCGTTTTATCGAATGCGCAATGATCCATCGCATTGCTATCAAATTTATATAATGAAAACAAAACTCTTTAAACTTTATCCAAGTAATCCGTTCGAGCGATATCCGCACAACGCCCCAAGGGTCGCTATTTTTTTTTTTTATATAATAATATTGTTTTACTTGGTACTAAACGTTATTTACAATATAAACAGCGCGATATTGTTTGGTTAAAAATATTTTGTACAATACACGTACGTATCATGTTCAAAGACCTTTCCGCCGGCGGGTACCACGTTTTACCCGGGACGTGTCACCGCGCGTATGCGTGACGGATATCTGCTGCAGGAACACGCGCGGCCTGCAATAAATAAACGAAACACTTGTAACATATAGAATTACCGGACAGACGTGTACGTACGCCGGGAAAATATTAACGTTTGCGTTCAATTTTCGATCTCTATAATATTATATTTATGTACTGTTACAGATCGGTGAAACGAACGAGACGCGTGTGTTCCGGACCTGTCCGGAATAGTATGGGACGGAGAGGACAGTATACAGATGTCTGTGCGCCGAAAGATTTATTGGGCACGTACGTTCGTGTGTTGGTTCTGCAGAAATGCCCCCAAGTCCGGCGTTCGTACGTGTTCGAAAACGATGTCGTCGCACGCATGTAAACGGACTTCGTGCCAGCTCGAAGCCTCCACAAGGTAAGTGTTGTGATATTATATCAAGGCTGGGCATTAACGAGTTAAAAGTTAAAATTAAGTTAAAACGTTAAGTTAATTTTAATTAAGTTAATTAACGCGTTACATTTATTTCTAGTTAACTTTTAACTTAATAAGTTACTTTTTGCCAGGGACATGTTAACTTAACGTGTTAACTTAACTTTTACAAAATTATCCAAGTTAAGTTAAATTTTATGCGAAGAACAATGTAAATTTCTAACTGATTTTGATTATATTCCAAGTTTTTATTTTATAATATCGATAATTTTTTTTATATTTAAATTATGTATTAGAGTATTAGACTATATTATTATTATTTATCATTTTTAGGAACCGTAGAAGTGTCAACAAGTAAATTGAAAGTGTGCTACTAGAGCCGTAGCAAGGGCTCAAAAATTAATATATAATAATATATATATATATATATATAAATAATTCTAATTATTATCCACTCTTTTAAGTGGGAAGCGAAAGAAAAATTCATCAGTATTAAAAAAAAAACCCATATTTTTGCATTATTCAAATAAATATTGCATGTTTAAATAAATTTTTGAAAAAAAAATTTATTACGTATTCTAAATATATTTTTTTTCTATTTAGTTATTTATAGTTTTATGTATTCCGAATGTATAAAGAAAAACATTCTTTATAAAACAATATACGGATTACTTATTTACGATTAGGTAATACAGACTTTTAAAATGTATTAATTTCTATTTGAATCGTGTTCGTTTTGGTTATTAATTTAAACTATCTACTATTGCAGTAACTTTTACGATTTTAAAATAAAGTTTAATATACCTGTATTATATTTATCAATGAAAAGCACATTAATGAACAAAATTTACTTTAATGAACAAAGTTAACAATACGGTCCACAATATTAATAGTGTATTTTAAAGTTAAAATTGAAAAAAAAATATTGACTTTATAAAGTTAAAAAAAAGTTGAAAAAAAATTATATAGTCAATTATTTGAACAAAAATATATTATTAGAGAAGTACTTTGTTGACACGGACGCGTGAAATGTGTATAAAGTTTTGTTAAGTTAGGTTATAGTATTTAGTATTCAGTTGATATACAATTGAAAGAATTTCGAATTTTGATAAAACGAAAATTTTTCTCCAGCTTTTAAAATTAATTAAGTAATTGTAAAATATAACGTGATACAATATGAATTAAAAATCGTTTAGTAAATTAGTAAATGTCAAAACTAATTAGGCAGTTAATTTGAAATGTCTTAAAAAAATGACAACTTTTTAACAAGTTACTCACTTTTTGTAAATACACATAGTTGAATATAAAAATAAAAATAAAAATTACTAAAATGTTGAATTTATAAGTAGGTACAATGTTCAATATTTTTTAAGTATTTTATTGTTTTCGGCAACGCCAACTACATTCGATACAAAATACTAGAGATGGGCAAGCTAACTAATTTTTTTAACCCATTAACTGAAGTTAAACAATATAAGATAAGGCAAGTAAAAAGTTACTTTTCATTATTTTTTCTGTGTTCACTTAGTTAGATGCTAATATTTTATAATGAGTAATGAAAAAAATTAGATATAGGTAAGACATTCCCACATCTCACGTAATTTTTATCACTATTATGTTAATGAAAATAACACCAGTGATTAGGTAATTATAAATGATAATACTAACATTATAAATGCGCTTATTATTTACACTATAAGTATATTATTTGCAATTTAACTTAATTTAGGTACTTATGTTTAAGGTTAATATAAATTAAGTTAAAAAGTAAACTTATTATGTAGAAAGTTAATTTATACAAAATTAATGAATTAAGTATCTAACTTCAAATTCACTAAAATGTTTAATTTTGAATTAGTTAATGCACTGCCTCGTTAGGTATATAAATAATATATATATATATTTATATCAGGGCTCGCAAACGTTATAATAACGTTTTGATTATAACGTTATAATTGCAAAATATCAATTGAAATAAATATCAAAAAACGTAACGGAAAACAATAAACACTTATTTTAAACTATCACAAATTAAAATATATCATTAAGCGAAATAATGTATTAACATTATATGTATATCAAAATATCGAAAAACGAAAAATAGAATTACCGTTATTTTAATATTTTTTCCAATTTACTACGGAAAATATAAGCCTATGGTGTAGGTTTAATATAGTTCTATAATAAGGCTGGATTCACACGGACGCGTAAAAATTATTCAAAGGTACGTGTCTGAGAAGATGTCAGCTAGTCAGAAAAGTTTCTATTGGTAATATAATCAAAATTTTAAGAAAAATATTCTGCATTGGAATATAAAGTAAAAAATTAACCAAGGTTCTCACTGAAAAAATGTATAAAAACAAAAAATTAAGAATAAAAATTTAGGACTTTTATAATCAATGAAGTTTAATGAAGTACATTACGTTTATGAGATTTGAAAACGTGCTATAGTCTATGGAATATGAATGAATTTATTTATTTGAAAAAAAAAATCGATATTAAACCAAATAACGTTAAAATATCGATAAACGTAAAACGTAATTATTATATAACGATAAAACTTTCTTTAACGTTAAACACATATAATCCATAACGCTAAAATATACCATAACGATATAAACGCAAAAGGTAAATAACAATAAAAAACGTTAAAACATTAAACATTTTTTTTTTCAAATGAGAACCCTGATTTATACGGATATAAAAATTATTTTCCAGATAATTTTGCCGTATTATTTCACGAATTCTGCCGACGGGCTGCAGCAGACGCAGTGCATGGATGAAACGCGTTCAAAAGAACTCGTTCTATTGATTTCTCCGTTCCTCTTTAGGACAAAAAATAAGGTGTGTATATAAGTATATATTTGATTTATATTATAAATTATTTTATTTTATCTTTGTATATTAAAAAAAAAAAAAATTTTAATTGTGTAGGGACGAAAAATGTAACTTTTTTAGGAACTAGTTCCATTCTTCAAGCTTGGAACGAGAAAGGATTTAGTTATGTTTTAGCAAAAAGAAATTGACGTGAACTGAATCCTTTTTTAAAGAGCCTTTCCAAACACTGAGCAGACGTAATATAAAATACAACTTTATTCTGATTATATTTATCCGGAGTCAATCAAACTCAAAGGCATTTTTATTCTAATCTAAAGAAATGTCAAAGTCCTACTTTTATATTATAATGTTACACTCATCTGATATTTCACAACTTTTTTCTTCTACTTCGACTTATTATTATTGACGAAACCGGTCGAAACACGGAATATTCGCTCCCGAGTTTTTCTCCGACCGCCTCTGTAATAGTGAACGGTTTTTTACGTTCTTTGTTTCTAACGATTCATAAAAAGTGCGCGTTCAGATCGGTGCCGTTTTCGAGTCGATCTGACTAAAATTTTCCCCACGAGGGCAGTTTTTAGTGACTCCGACTTTACACACGGCCGCAGCAGAAACGTCAAACGTAAGTCCAATCTCTATTTCTATCGGTACAAAGGTCGCAAACTTGTAACACAAAACAAGTTATCTTGGGCCGTCACGTAATTACCTATCGGAACGATTAGATCCACGTCCCACACGCTCTATACACTGCGTGTACAATAATCCACTGTATACAGCGCGTCCCAGCGACCGTCTACATTACTCGATACCGGCGTTATTCAATCGTAAATTGCCTATCCGAAATTCGGCAGGCGCTTCAAGTTGGAAAAACATCTGGCGTACGACCGTCTTCTTACATTCCTCATTCGTAAATTGCCTATCCGAACTTCGGCAGGCGCTTTAAGTCGCAAAAAAATCTGGAGTAGGACAGAATGGATAATAGTGCAGGTACAGCAGCGAGCTCTAAACCAAAAGTCGAATGCCCAGGCTGCGGTAAAAAATTTGTCTCTATAAACGGCCATTTAGCCAGGGCGTCTGGCCAATGCGCGATAATCCGAGCACAAAGAATAATCGATAATACACCTGGGCCACCCAAACACTCGGCCCAATCCGAAAATATTGATACACTTACACACTCACACAATGCAACGTACCCCCCTTCCACAGCTCTACAAATCCCGGAATCCACAGCCGTGGAAGATCTAGCTTCTATATTAGTGAAAGAATCAGAACGATTTTTCACAGAAATTAATAAATATATATTACAACCTCCAACCCAAGACAATTTCGATAGTTTCGATAAAATTCTTAATGAATTCACGGCATTTTTATTCAAATCGAATAGTCAACTTCCGGGTCCGATTCATCCTGCAGTATCTTACCATAGAAGAAGGAAAAATAAAAAGGACATTGTTTGTGATAGGGGGAACAGCCAAACATCTAACCCACAAAGATACTCTAAAAGACGGAAAAAAAAAATTAGCGATCAGTTCAAATACGACCTAATACAGTGGCAATACGCAAACCAACGTCGAAAAGTAGCTCGCACTCTATTAAACTCAAAAAAATCAGCCAAGCTAAAAATGGAAATACCGGTTATCGAACAATACTACCGCTCTCTCTTCGAATCATCTAACAATCAAATACGCGATGCATACGAACCCAGCAAGGACACTGACGAGGCATTTTTATTAACAAAAGATGACATTGAGCTTTCAATCAAAAAAATTTCGATTGACACATCCCCAGGTTCTGATGGAATTGTTCTTCGCACAATACGAAACGTCAAATGTACTAACGCTATATGGGCAATCGGGAAAGTGATGTTAGAATGGAACTACGTTCCATTAGCTTTCAGAACTGGACGTACCATTCTTGTATACAAGGAAAAGGGGGATGTGCAAAACCCACATAATTGGAGGCCAATAACAATCTTTAGTGTTATACGAAGAATCATCGAGAGAAGTCTTGACCAGGTTTTGAGAGCACGTGTTAAATGCAGTCAAGTACAGCGAGGATTTATTAATGGAATGCCCGGAGCGCACATTAATACATCACTCATTGACGGTTGCTTAAAAAAGGCGAAAGAAAAGGCAGACAATTGTTGCATAGTAATGCTCGACTTAGCAAAAGCCTTTGATATGGTAGGGCATGATCACATACGTCACACACTACAGTCTCTATCATTACCGAAGAATCTACAAAACCTTGTTATATCCCTAGCAACTTCAAATTCGACTAAAATCGAGGTGAACAAGCAAACAACTGGTTACATTACACTATGTCGCGGTGTAGCACAAGGATCCCCCCTTTCTCCAACAATATTTAACCTATGTCAGGACTTTGCGCTGAAGCTAATTTCCGACATAGATATAACTAAGGTTCATGGATACGAGCTCTCACCAACATTAGACAGATTGTCCGCTTTGGCATTTGCCGACGACACGGTTATTATAGCGCGTAACGAAGAAAGTGCAATAATACTAGTCGAAACTTTGCAGTTAGCATTCAACCAAGTAGGAATGGCGATCAATCCCGAAAAATCACTTATCATAAACATCCAAGAGGGGCAGCTCTCTCCTAATAACCTCGTATTATCAGACAAATCCACCATACGAGCAATTACACTAAACGAACAGATAAAATACCTTGGAGTCAACTACACAGACAACATTGTCTTTGATAGGAAAAAATTCATTACCGATCTGGAAAAAGACTTTAGGATGCTTATCACCTCTCCTCTATTGCGTGGCGACCAAAAATTAAATATACTAGAACAATATGTATTTCCAAAATTAATCTATCCCCTGCAAACCACTCCTTTGGACCTCTTAGAACGTCCATTCTTAGAATCAATTGACTCTATTATGAGACAAGGGTAAGAGAGATAATAGGACTCCCTGCCGATACCCCAATTCCGGTATACTACACCGGTCGTAAGCTTCGCGGCCTTGGAATTTTACGAGTAACTTGGGAAGCTTCACTACAGCACATCAACATATGCCAAACCCTCCTTAAAATCAACGATAAACATCTTCATATCTCTCGTAATATGGACTTAGAAATTAAAAAATGTAGAGATAGGCTGGGCGGAGTGGTTGGAACTAATGTACGTGCAATACGCGCAGAACTCCGGGCATTAGAATTTGATAAATGGGCACAAATGCCACAGAGAGGCGTAGGTGTAAAATGGTATAATGGTATTTACCCCCGCGAACAGCTGGATATCTAATAAATCGGGCATAACAAGTAGTGACTGGTGTAATAGTATTAAGATGTCAATGAATTCTATGGCAAATCGTGCGACGGGAGGACGGAGTCAGGGAAACCGCCACTGCAGGAATCCTCCTTGCGGTGAGAAGAACACAATTGAAACGCTTTCCCACATCCGTGGCTCTTGTCCCAGATCAGAGCTGCTTAGAAATTCGGCACATCATAAAATTCGCACCCAGTTAGCAAATCTGTTTCGGAAAAAAGGATTCGAGGTACACGAAGAAGTACATTGCTTGGCACACACGGCCGATAATAACCACCAAAATAGAAGAGCCGATATAGTCATCCTTGACCGAATAAAAGGTAAAGGAATGATTCTGGACCCTACGCTGCGTTGGGAAACAAACGAGGATAACCAAGACAAGTTAGTGGACGAAGAGAAAAAATCCATTTACGAGCCAACTGTCCCATTCTTCAAAGAAAAGTACCATATAAGCAACTGGGAAGTTCATGGCCTATGGTTCGGGGCACGTGGGACTGCATCGCCTCTACTCAGAGACTTTTTTAAAAGAAATGCATTAGAATCAGGAAAACTTAAAGAAATGTGCTTAGAGGTCATGATAGACACGCTTAACATTATTCATAGACATTTCTACTCTTAATATTATACACAACCATATTGTAAACAAACACTTTTATTTTACTTATAGTCTTAGTTAACCTTTTTAAAATATAATGATTTTTCATTTATTTTCCAACATCACTCCATATTTTATTGTATGCTTTACTTTTTAAATTTATTATTCTCATTTATATACCATTTTTTTTATCCATTCTTCGCTGTAACAAATATGTTTGATTCTTACACTGTGTCATATAGGCAACCCGATAGACGGGCAGTTCACTTTGAATAAAGTTGTTTCTCTCTCTTCGGCTTATTATTATCTTTATTATTTATTTATTTTTGTATAAATATGAATAGGTCTAAACTCTCATTTAAATATAATTTATTCAAAATTAATTAAATTTGTTGACTTCATTTTATTTTTAAATTCGTTAATTCCCAGCCTTTCAATATATGTGTTTAGTACACTATTTGTAGCATAACATTATACAAATATAGAAACGTATTATTTTAAAGGAGTTATGTATAGGCAATTTAATAAATACTTGTGTATAAGTGTGTGCATTGTAAATGATCATGAGGATATATGATTAATCCGATATAATATTATATTGCTTATTGCGTATGTACAATGTACAATGTATATGTCACCGAACACTCACAAAAATGGGTCGAGAATAAGTATGTCTAAATCGGAAATTTTAGGTTTGGAAATGAGAGAAGAAGAATATTAGTTCTAGAGATAGAGCTAGATTTGAGAGTGAGATAAATAAACTGGGTTGAAAATTTCAAAGATTTGTTTTCAATTATTAGAAAAGAAAAGAGCATGTGTGGATGGATTAATTTAAGAGATGCGACGGGCTTTTCGTGCGTTAAAAAAGCACCATTTAGATTAAACAGATTTTTTATTTATTTTTTTATATAAAAATATAGTAGTTAGAACTGTGTTAGGGATTCAATAAAAGGGACGAAAAAAAAATAGAAGCAGCACAAATTATAATGTCAAGATGGATATGTGGGGTTACTAGGGTAGATAGAAATCAAAACGGATATAAATGAGGTAGTTTGGGCATTATGTTTTTAGTTGGAAAAATGAGAGGGAATTTGCTGATGTGGTTTTTGCGTGTTTAGTGAAGGAACGATAATGAATTAGTTGTATAAGGAAGTCGTGGCAAAGATAGAAAAAAGAAAAAGTGGTTCGAGGTTATTTTAATGACGATATGGAAGTTTGTAGAGTATATAAAAAAGACGGTTGTGAATAGGGAGACGTTGAGTGTAAAAATAAGAAATACACTACGAGTGAGTTGTGTGAGATAAAGGCAAAAAAAAAAGAGAGAAGGACGAAGAGATATAATATAATTCATTATGATTTTACGATAATTTTTGTCACAAAGAAACCGGTAAAAGCGTTAAACCATAGCTAACTAGTATGACTAGCTTTACTGTTATCCGATTGTATTTTATGGTTCACGACGAAATTAATTTGTTCGCGAAATAATTAATAAATTCTTATAATTTCAAATATGTATATTATTGCCTATTTATGACGCGAGTACAAATAATAAAAGCGTTTCGATATAACTCATAAGTTATTTTAAATTCAAATGAATCATTGTTAATGAAGAACATACGTAATTAGAAAATAGAATTGTTTAAGCGTGACGACACGGCACTTCGAATCGTATGGAATCGAGTATAATATAGTATATAATAATGGTGGAAATAATAATAATAATAAAAAAAAAGAATGATTAAGCGGAATCGTTCTTTCCATCATTATACAGTAGTTTGAATACAAACGTTGAAACAAATAAAAAAAAAAACAATTATTAACTTTTTGCATAACTGATATATTTTGATTTTCGACGATATTCAGCGAATAACTCGATTGAAATTAAAATTTAATTTCAGCAAGTCAAACAAAATCATCTACTGGCACGCATACATAAAATATATTTTATCTATATATATATAAAAATGGAGTCAAAAATGTATAAAAATTCATCAACTGAGAACGGCTGGGCCGATTTGGCTCAAATTTTTTTTTAATTGTTCGTAATTGCCAGGAGAAGGTTTTTACGAAAAAAAATTTTGGAAAAAGCCTTTTTTTTTTTCTGGTAAAACAACGTTTGCCTGGTCAGCTATTTATATAATATATTCGCTTAATACATTAAACGTAATAAGTCTTAGAGTTTTAATATAATACGACGGCCCGAACACTGCACGAATTTTTTTCTAGGTCATAATATTCTAACGACACGGATACGATTCGTGCAATAAAAAAAAAATCGTGGCTTCTGAACATATTGATGTCACTATAATACAATATAATGTGGCGTATTATTATGGCACGACTACTTCAAACGAAAATGGTGGAGGACGCGAACGTTATATGACGTTCGTACGTGTAGTTTCGAATTTGACGGATGACTTTTACTTTCGTTGCCTACAGTTTCTTCTCTGATTACGGCAGATAATACAATGGTATATGTATTATGGTAGACCTATCTATATATCAAAAATAATAATAACGTAAGACGTTTTTTTATTTTTATTTTTTCTAACGTTCGCCAGCCGAATTCGCGAGGTGTGATCACGCGCCCAGTGCCGAAAATCCGTATGGCGCGAATATGAAAAACAATTTCTTTAACATTCCGCAACGAATTTAAATTAATTAAATTAAAAAAATAATTCGAATTATTATGTATTCTAAATACGTTTTTGGAAAAAAACATTCGAATGCGCGTTATTTTTTTCTCAGCTATCCATTTGAACACGTATGGTGAATGACTTTCAAAAAAATATTCTTTAAAAAAAATGATTTTACATTATTGATATAGTCAAAAAATAAATAAATAATTTTTTTTAACGTCGAGATTGTATGACGATAAATTTATAGAAGAATTTTCACCGCATTTATGTACGCCAGTGTATTTAAAACCAATACAACAATGTGTGTCGAAGCGAATCGACTGCCATAATAATTGTAATACAAATCGATAATATTTTCTGTACGTGCGGGAAATTTCAAATCATAATCCGTATTGTGTTCATCACCCTAATTATTTTCCCTTCGGAGCACTGACTTTGTCAGATTTTTTGGCCATTTCGATATTTTTCAACTATTTTCATACTCGCTAGTACATTTAAATTAAAAGCACGTTTGTTCTTAAAAAAAAAAATCAATGGTTTTAAGACTTCGTAATATCTGATTAATCGCGTGGTAATTATTATTTTAATTCAATTTACATTATACAACTCCTGTTGGTTATCGTTTATAATAAATTATTATTAATAATGTGTTTAACATAACGCCTATTTAGTGACCTATACACTTGGTTTTTATTAAATTCGTTTGGAAAAAAAAATGCAATTTTTCCCGTAAAAATATTGGGAAATTCGAAAAAAACGTGTCCAATAAAGAGTACCGCGACTGGATACAATTTTCTACACCCGCGAAACGTAACGCATATCAATACCACTGGGGCACTCGTTCGCCAACAAGCGTTGTGCGTTCGATGAAAAAAATGCCTTAGATTACGAATAAAAAAAATTATTTAATGATATGCGATGACAACTATATGCTACTAGTAGACATGGGCACGGGTGCCCGGGGGCTGGAGAACCGGTTGAAATGTTTGAAAGGTGCTATAGGCACCCGTTAGAAATGTCGAAGATTTTTCATTTAAATTAATATAAATAATTTTACAGTGAAGATACTTTTGAAATAAATTTGAACGTAAAAATAGTTGGTAAATACAATTATTATTAATAAGAAATATAATTTGTCTGGATCGATTTCAGTTTGTGACCTCTCGCCATTTTGTTATCTACTTGGATCTAATAGGAATCAGCAGTACAAAATGTCGGTTAAAATTACGGTTACTGATATCAAAAATCGTGGTACACCATAATGTTCTGCGCTGATGCTATTTTGTAATAAAACGTTTTAATCAAATAAACAGCTGTTTTTTGGTGAAATTTTGAATAATTATTTCTTATTTGTATTTTATTTATTTACTTTTCACTTTTATGTTTAATAATAACTATTCCGTTATGAATCCTGTAAAACGTACTAAAAATGCGACATCACTTTCTTATTTTACGAAAAAAGTAAAAAAAAAAAACAGAAAATGAAGTAAGAAGTTAATATTTATCTTGTATTTATTTCTATAAGTTAATGTTAATTTTAATTTACGTATTATTTTTTAAATAAAGAATAATTTTGAATCGTTATGAACAATAATGAAGAACAAAAATAGTTGTGCCTAAATACTCAATTACATCCGAAAAGTAACACTCAAATGAGGCAAGAAATTAGGCAACAAAAATGATAAACCTTTCAATGGTTGAAGATTTTCTGTCACTAATTGAAAATTTAATATAATTTTTATTTTAATTGTGAAAATGTAAATTTTATTTAAATAATGAAGATGATCAATTACTATTTAAAAATGAAGTTATAGGAAGAAGTTTCCACGAAAACTGAAAGAAACATTATGTATGTATTATTTATGAAAATATGAGAGATAAATTATTTTGTTTCGAATGAAAAATAGTAGTGGAAAATAATCTTACTTTGCCGCTTGTGACAAGCGGCTTGTCAATGTTAAAGACAAAAATGCAAAAGATACAATGGGTCCTATCATTTCTTTTTATGGAACTGATTTTAATCCAGACAAATTGTAGTTACAAAGAGATGTGTTTATAGATATTGTTGATTCAAGGAAAATTACTGTGTATTCGGAGTACACAAGATGTCATAGATTTATTTAGATCAGACAGCTCACTTGGAAATATTTTAATAGAATTTAATAAAATTTTAAAATATTCTAAAACAGTTTTAGTCTCCTCTTGTACCGCAAAAAGGTCATTATCTGCACTCAGAAGATTGAAAACATTTTTAAGATCTACAATAATGACCCAAAATCGCCTGAATGATATTGAAATATTGCATATTCATCGAAATGAAGATGTAGATATTGAAGAAGTAACCAGGTATTAATTTAATTTCATTATTTTATTATTATATATTTCAATTTTATTATTTTAATTTTATCGGTAGGCATGACAAAAATTCGTCAGAACACATTATTTTATTTATTTTTATTTTTTAATACTTAATGCGTTCTTTAAATATTGTGATCATCAAGTACATAAAACAACCATTAACTTGACGGTATAGTTTTAATTTGTATTGTAATCATTGATGGTAAACGTGAGATTTGTATAATATAGCCGTATTATATTACATAAATATAAGATACAGTTTGAAGTTTTACGTGGACTGGCGCTTAATCGACGGGAATTTCTAGAAACACGGGCACCCGTTACATTTTTTAAAACCTGGCGCCTATGATAAGTGGATACGTTAGATCCCGTGGCGCAACCAGGAGGAGGTGTGAGGGTTGTGACCCCTCCCAAAATGTTTTTAAAAGTCCAATTTCAAGATTTACAGTACAATATCAAGTTATTGTTAATATTTAATTTTTATAAATATAATTTGGATATCTTAATCAGTGTTGTATATTATCTAGATACATTTTTTTTTTATCTTTTATCTTATATAGATGAATTCAAAATGAGCTACCTGAGTCATTTTCTTAGATTAATATGTAAGTCATCTAGATAAAATAAATTTAATAAGTGCTTTTTATTTAGCCAATACCTAAAAAATTCGAGTTTCTCAGTTAAATTGTTTTTTCAATATACTATCCTAAATAAATTCAATTACAGAAATCTCAAATAATCTTTTTTTTTTTTTTTTTTTTGTGTCACAATGTTGGCTTTATCAAATTTCTATTCAATCAGTTTATTTGAAAATTTTCCGATTACTAATAACAAAAATATACTATAATAATATAAAATATAATAAATAAACTAAGTGCATCAATGTATTATTTTATCATTATCAATTATTATAAAGTAATTTTTCAATCCTAATGATGATATTATCATTGATACATTAGAAATTTTATGAAATTGTATAATAGTATACAAAATTATGTTTTTTTTTTATCTAGATAAATTGTAATTAATTATTTATGTTTATCTAGATAATTACATTTTAAATT
The DNA here is from genome assembly GCA_032441835.1 of Slavum lentiscoides. NCBI lineage: Eukaryota > Metazoa > Arthropoda > Insecta > Hemiptera > Aphididae > Slavum > Slavum lentiscoides. Next base: position 30,342,209 of record CM063706.1, read on the forward strand.
ATCTTTTATCTTAATCTAGATAAATTAATATTTATCTTTATACAACACTGATCTCAATAGAAGTTCTATAAAACTAACATATTATATTGTCAAAAATTTAGTATTTTCGAATATTTGAAAATTACTACTAGGGGGAACATTATAGATTTCCTCTAAATATATTATATAGTCTGTGCTCATTAATCATTATTCCATATTATTATGACGTATAACACCGTCCCGAAAATAGATCCTATTTGAGCCACTGGTTAGGTATCTATATGATACACTATTATAATATCTAATACGACACATTCGTCCGGAACCAGACGGATGTCCGTATTCCGGTAATTTCATTAAAATTCTCATTTTAAACGCCAGTCTGCAGTTCGTGAAAACAAGTACGGTTTCGCCGAGTGAACGCGACCACTTTAAATAAAAACAATATGGCGAAAACACACTGCTATTGCTGTACGACGGGACAGTGTTTTTCATTAAGAATTTTCGACTATCGCGAAAACGCGTAATATAATAAGGTAATATTATAATATTTCGTCGAAACCGTTCCGAACCACTGACACCGCTAAACAAAACGTATAGAGAGGTTCCCACTACGACGAAATCGTTTTTTTTTTTTTTTTTTTAAATTTTTCTTTTTTTTTATATATACATACGCGCTAGTATATACACGGATATAATAAAAGTATAATAGTTTGTAATAATAACAATGTGCGCGCGAAACGTGGCGTTGTAACCGAAGAAAGTGTTAAAACTCTGTTACGTACCACCACCACCATCAACACCACGCGTTTATTTATTAATTCCATCACTACCACCACCACCACCAGCACCTCGTGTGTCCTGCTCCAGCACGGCGACCACCTCCTATAAAACTCGCAGGACCGTGTCACGATATGTCGAGAAAGGGAAATAAAAAAATACTAAAAAAAAAAAGAGTAAGTTTCGGTTTGTACGTCATTTATACGCGCGCGCGCGCGCGTTACCGTACACAGTGCACGACGCGATTGCCGTTTCTTTGCCGGAATAATTTTATTTTTCTCCACATTATAAACAGTGTTGTTCGTTTAAAATTTTGTTCGCGCGCGATTCGATATACGAGTAGGTACTGGTCACCAGCGACCACATGGACGAAATTCGCGCTGTCACGTCATTATAAGAGAGTCATATCCGAGCCATTTGCGTCGTATAATTACCACTATAAAACCTGAAACGATTGAACCTGCAATATCAATAACATTGACACTGTTGCGGCGCTACTACTGACCGGAACGACAATCGCCACGACTGGGTAATACACAAAAAAAAAAAAAACGCTAACATTTTAACGTCCCGTAACGTTAAAAACGATTGAAATTTATTCGTATAAACGGAGAATATTCGTAAAATAACATTTTGCCCGTCATTCAGAATCGTTTTTTCCAGTGGCGTCATTTCAGTTTTCGAAAGGGGGAGGCAAAATATTTAACCGGCCCATTTAACTATTTTCCACTTACATTTAGCTCAATACGATTTTTGTTTTACATAATTTTGATAATTTCCTTATCATGGGCACGCGCGAATCGCCCGATATTTTTATTTTTTTTTTTTTTTTTTTGGGAGGAGAAAATTCATTATTTTGTCAACTATAATAAATGTATTATAAATGACTATATAGTACTTATGAGATTCAAGTTTTGAAGTTTCCCTTGTCGTAACATTAAACACGTTAGATAATATTACGTTTTGTGACGTGTTCTGAACACCTTGTTTAGTAATTTTCCTCTCTTTCTCGCCGTCTTGGGCACACAACCTTTAGCTTTATTCATTTTTATTTTTTTACGCTCGCCACTCACAAATTATGTATACATAAAACATGCGTTCGTAACGTTAAAGAACGGCTAAACAAATTCGTTTATGCCGTACGCGATACAGCCATACAGATTACAGGTACGACGCGTCGTCAACCGTCAAACGTACATCGTATATTCTTTATTATAATTTACGCACTGCCTTTAGGTAACGATAACCGTGTTTATCGAAAAAAATCCAGAACCGTGGTAAGCTGTAACCACGAATTAATCGCCTTTAATCGTGGTTACATGACCCGCATACTTTTATATTTTATTGGCGATTTAATTTTAATCCACTGTTTGCCACGCAATTTGTTATAATTGCCTACTCATAACTCGATAGTCATTACTACAGATTTGGTTAGAATAACTATTGTTCGACATCATCTCGGCACAAATCATGTCGGCCCACAATTAACAAGGTGGGGGGCAAATGCCCACCCTGCCACCACCAAATGACGCCACTGGTTTTTTCGCGTACGATCGTCGTCACAATCATCGCTTTTCAAATTTTATTAATGATAATAATACGATTCGAAAATCTCTGTCCGCATTTCAGTGTCGCTCAAATGTCCGCCACAGCGGCTCGTTACTTTTCCGGTAAACGTTCTACGTACACACAACTTATCGTTAATTATTGTTTTCGTTAAAATATTGAATTGTAGTTTTGAAATGATCCGATCGAAATAACATTTATTTATTTCATAATATTTTTAATTCGTGTCTGCATGTATATTCGATAAGTTTTATATTTGTCTGCCCTAATCATTGCGTGCAATGTGCTTTTATTTTACATTTCAATATTAGATAACGTATTTGATAGTGCGTTCACATTTCATTTATGCCAGCGCGTGTATAGAATGCGCTTTGTTTCTCGAATCGTGTTCGTGTAATCCACGATCTACGCGATTAACGATCGATTAGAGTGGTGACAGCGCGGTAACGGAATAAAATATGATTTATATACTCGGGGTAAGTTTTCGCGACATCGACGTGTCATCCGATTAATATAAATATTAATAATAATAACCACGGCCGGGCAAGTTAACCAATGTTCCTATAACCGGTCCATAGTTGATGATATTAAAAATAAAATAGTAACCGATTAAAACTCGTTTAGAATTTTCATTAAATAAAGTAATTTCGTTAGATTAAAAGTCTGTTGGATAAAAAAATCGGTGAAAAGTTAAAAGTGACTCAGAAGAACAAAACAGATTGTATAGATACATTCATTCATTAATGTATATACTATATATACATGGGCAAGTATATATTTATGGACTAGTTGTAACCCGTGTGAATAGTTCGTAGAATAACGTTTACAAATAAATGCAAATATGCAATAAATGCAATAAATAAATTTTATTGTGAAATTTCCTTACGTATAATATAATATTATGTTCATTGTGTCATTTTCATTATCCGATATTATTAGATTCTGAGCGAAGCGAGGAATGTATTGGACATTTGTTCTTACATTGACGTGGTTTTTTTATGTTTGTACCCAAAAAAAATTCTACCAGAAGGAGCGCTCCGATATTTTCGTGTAGCACCTTTTCTGATTGTAAATTGCATCTTGTTTGTACGTTAAAGACGTCACTTTTTAATTTTGTCAATAGTTTTTTTCAAAAGTCAGGAGAAACTACCAAAAATGACATAAAAACGCTAAAATTGCAATTTCGTCTCAATCGATTGTCGTTTATTTCTTCGTTTATTTATTACATCGAAGCTCCGCTCAGAATCGTTTTATCGAATGCAATGATTCATCATTGCTTTCAAATTTATAATAAAAACAAAACTCTAAAATCTTTATACAAGTAATTCCATAGGCGTGTCCAGACCTCCATGGCTGGGGAGGCCAGTTATGAAATTTAAATTTTTTACTTACTACAACGATCTACATATATTCTATATCTATATTTGTGACTTTTGTTGTTGTTGTTGTATGGCAATTATATAACACCTGAAATTTTTTCACCCCGCAAAATTAAAGATTATCTTGATCTTAAAATTGGTTTCCTCTGCTATTACAACTAATAAATAAGGCCAATCAACTAATGTGCTAGTCAGTTATTTTTTATAAATATTTTATAGTTTCAACCACGGTAGATTATAAGCCAAGAGGCCAAGAATTAAGTCATTGGGGAGGACGGTGCCCACCCTGCCTCCCCCGTAGACACGCCTATGAGTAATTCACTTAAGCGATATCCACAACTCTCCGCGGCTCGCTACCTTTTTTATTTTTAATTCTTCAAATTATCTTACTCGTTACATTGCAACATATAATTTTGGCCGTGATTGAAAACAGAGTTGGGATTGATACGACAAACCTACTTGTTGAAAGTTTGGCCCTAAAAATGTTTTTTATTTTCATTAGTAATATCTAAGTTAGCTAAGTATTCTTGGTCGAACAATTTCCATTATAACTTTTTTTTTGTGGTTATTTACGACGAACGCGTGTTATTGTCCAAGTCGATAACCATGAGCGTCGTAATCTATTATAAATAAATTATATATTAAAACGGTTCCAACACAACTATGACTATAAATAAACAGTAGCTATTGTCGTAATCAATTTTTTTAACTTTTCACAATTTCCGATTCATCTTTACATCCAAAGTTTAAAACAAATCAGTTCGGTAAAACTCCAGATATAGGTTTCCATAAAAATCGCTTTACGTTTTTATTACACAAAATATGTATTTAATTTTGAATGAAACGACACTTCATAGTTCTCGTTTAAAAAAGAACCTTGTTTTGTTTCTGGTAGTTGACCTCTAGCACCGAAAGACGTTCTGCATGAGCACTGGAAGTCATTCAAGTGTTATATTGATGTAATTTTGTTTAAAAACGGGATCGGAAAATGTATCGTAAACCAATTAAACATTTTCGTCTTGAACAAATTCTTGAATAATTTAAAAACATATTGTTCGATCAGTTTTAACTTGGAAATTGATTTAACCACAAAAATGCATTAAAAAAATACGAATAAATATAATTCAAAATGTAAATGGAGGTTGCCTAAAAAAGAAAGTTTTTATGCGCATCCGTGAAATTCAATGAAATAAAAATAGTCTAAACATTTCAATAAGTGAATAATTAAGTTTATTAGGCAGCCAGAAAAAAAAACAGAATTAAAATATAATGAATCTTAAATCTTAAATGAAGATATTGAGTGTTTTTAGTTAGCGATTACCCACTATTTACATGCGTATATCACTTGAATTGAGCACGTGTAATAATATATTGTGAGAATGGAATTCGAAAAACGCTAGTTGACCGTTTCGAGTCGGCACGTATAGAAAAAACTATATTATTTGTTTACAGTAAAATTATTGTTCCAGACCATTTACCATAATTGTTTACTACGTGTTTAGTGCACGAACACGGTTTATTTTATAAATATTGTTTAATATTTAATCGTTCTGATGAAATGTGTGATTTTGTTTTGATCCCGCGAAAAACGCGAGATGGATCATATTATTGTTTTCCGTATTCGTATGGGACAATAAACACGGTAAACATATTTGTAAATATTATGTTAATAAATGTGTTTTTTACATTTCATTTGGCCGAAACATGGTTGTAGCGCGTTTATATCGAAACGAAAATTATTCAGAATTGTATTCGAATAAATAAATAATTAATATAGATAAAATTGGTGCAATACGTGATAAACTCCATAACAAATGTACCTACATCGTGTTCTTACTGCTTTACAGTCTATACGTATAACGTTAATTATATATCAAACAAATAAAATAATTATAAAATTGCGCATTAATAATACATAACATTTTTTTTTTTGTTAAATTATTTTAATATTAATAAATTCATCATTATAATTTGTGTAAAATATTATATACACGTACAGTTTACATATTTTTATTCGTACACAATATGCAATTTAAAAAAAAAAATCGATATAAAAAAAAAGTGATCAAATTTAAATTACAAATTGCAATTAATTGACAATTTAACATATTTTGGAGATTCGTCTCCTGTGTTTTTCTTAATGTCTTAATATATATTATTGAGGTATCTTGATATCTTAATGTCATTCTTTCTTACGCGATGTATCACATATTATATGGTGGAAAATATATTGAACGAATGCCGAATAAAGTATTTGAAAAACATATTCGTGCATTTTACCAAAAATGTGTTTAAAATATTTTTTAAAATTATGTAAATAATATTCGAATACTTTTTCGAGAAGAAATTTAAAAAAAATTTTTTTTTTTTTTTGATTACCGAATATTAGTTCGGTTGGACTTTACTTAAAAAAAATATATATACTTACATATGCAACATAAAAAAATTAATATATTGGCCAAACTAAAATCGTTCTTTATGCAAATAGTCCATATCCATTTTATTATTTAAGAATAAGAATAAAGTGAGGATAAATGGTTGTTATAAATAAAGTTATTCTGAGTTATTAAACCAGTTTCTAATTTATACTAATTATGTATATTTCTTGGATTTTTCTGTTATTAATGAAATACAGAAAAAAGTCGTTTCGAATACACGTTCGAATATATGTATATACATATATATTTAAAAAAAATGTTTTTACATAGGCAATAACAAGACAATATACCAGCTTTGTTAACTATATATTTATACATAAATATTATGTCCGATCGAATATTTTGGATTAGTAGTGCATGATGTGGTTTATACATTATTTTGACATATTTACGTAGTGTTGTTTGCCAAACGAATTAAAACGTGACGAACTCTTCACAATGATATATTGATTAATGTCGAATAAAATAAAAAATTCGTTAAGAAATCGTTGAATATTTAACAAAACAATAGTACCAATTTAAATAGTTGAGTTTCGTATTAAATATTATACTAAATCTTACAATGAACCAGGGTTCTCATTTGAAAAAAAAAATGTTTAATGTTTTAACGTTTTTTATTGTTATTTACCTTTTGCGTTTATATCGTTATGGTATATTTTAACGTTATGGATTATTTGTGTTTAACGTTAAAGAAAGTTTTATCGTTATATAATATTTACGTTTTACGTTTATCGATATTTTAACGTTATTTGGTTTAATATCGATTTCTTTCCTAATTAATAAATCCATTCATATTTCATAGACTATAGCACGTTTTCAAATCTCATAAACGTAATGTACTTCATTAAACTTCATTGATTACAAAAGTCCTAATTTTTTATCCTTAATTTTTTGATTTTATACATTTTTTCAGTGAGAACCTCGGTTTATTTTTGACATTATATTCCAATGCAGAATATTTTTCTTAAAATGTTGATTATATGTATTACCAATAGAAACTTTTCTGACTAGCTGACATCTTCTCAGACACGTATCTTTGAATAATTTTTACGCGTCCGTGTGAACCCAGCCTTATTATAGAACTATAATAAACCTACACCATAGGCTTATATTTTCCGTAGTAAATTGGAAAAAAAATATTAAAATAACGGTAATTCTATTTTTCGTTTTTCAATATTTTAATATATAACGTTAATACATTATTTCGTTTAATGATATATTTTAATTTATGATAGTTTAAAATTAGTGTTTATTGTTTTCCGTTACGGTTTTTGATATTCATTTAAATTGTTATTTTGCAATTATAACGTTATAATCAAAACGTTATTATAACGTTTGCGAGCCCTGCAATGAACAACATATACTTTATCTATATATAGTTAATTTTACATAATTTATCCGGCATGTTCCAGGTTTTTAAATACCGCGTTAATAGTCAATTTCGTGAGATATACCTAAGTAGGTATATAATTTGTAGAAATAAATTGTGGTATATTTGAGAACAGAAAAATCGCTGTGAACTCGTTTTGTGCTTATCTTTATGAAGAATATTCAAAGTTGATATCAAACTCGCAACGCCGATTAGGCTTGTTATTTCGGTGTTTAAAGCAGGACCTAAATTTATATATGCATTAATACACATATATATTATGCTTTATGAAAATTGGAACCTACACTTAGGACATTTAATATATCATTCAAAGGTCTTAAATTGAATTATACGAATTTTTAGTTTTCAATTATAATACTGTGAAATATTTTGCTCCAATAGGAAAATTGTTTCCTTAAAACGTCTAAAGCGATATCATTTTTTTTTTCATATGAATTTGTTATTTTCAATTATTTAACATAAAAATAAAAATAAAATATTTTTCGAACAAATCTAATCATAAAACATAAATAGTCAAACATAGTCTTTGATCTTGAAGTATATTACGATGTTCTCTATATTATCCGCAATATCTCTAATTTAATTCCAGTATACAATTTAGGTTAAAGTAAACAAAATGATCTAAATGTTCATTGGTTATTTAATTTCTATTATAATATTTAAACAGTTAGTTGTGTTTTTAATTCAGTGATAAGTCAATATTTGCATACAATGCTTTCTTATTGTGTATAAACCATTATCTGAGGGCTTTAAATAGTAATACATTATACGTGTATACTTCTGTATCACATTATGGTAGTCCATATACTTCCTTTATTGTTCCGCAATCCAGGTGCGGATAAAAGGGAGGGACATAGAAACAATGCTTTCCATTTTAAATAAAAAAAGTCATTTTTAATTAATTTATTATGTAACCTACTATAGTTCAATTATTATTATTATTATTATTATTATTATTATTATATATATATATATATATTATAATTATAATTATAATTATATACCATATTATATAACCATTATAATATACATTATTTAATATATTTATTTCGTTTAGAACGTAATTAAAAACTTTAAATGGTTTAAAATTGTTAAATCTCAATAACACAACACAACTGATGTATTTAAAATCGATATTTCGATTTAAAAATATACGTATATATATATATATATATATATATATATAGATTATAGGTATATCCATTTTTTTTGCCTTAGATTTTAGTATTTTATAAAACAGAACGAATTCTTTAGGTATTGTTTAATGTTTTAATTTATGTGTTATACTAATAGTATTGGAAATTTTACTTTAAACAAAAGTACAAAGAAATTTTCGACTTGTCCGATTTTATAAAACCAATTTTGTTATTTATTTATTTATAAATAATTCTAAGAAAAATGTGAAAAATCGAATAGATATTCAATTCAATATTATACATAGATATATAAGATTTGTTTTGAAATAATTTGATCAATGTTTTGAACGAGATATAGCATTTTCGTTATGATTAAAAATTAATAAAATTCAGAACTATATCAACATTATGGTATTACAACAATGTCCAACATATTCAAATCGTTGTACATATTTATTTTTAAGAGATTTAAGTTTAAAATTTGGGCGAAATGGAATCTTCTTTCAACACGTTAGACCATACATTTGTTTTATTATTACTTGTACTAGATCTATTGACCTATTTTCTACTAATTCATTATTTGTCAGTTTGAGTTTATATAACATAGAGAAATGGTAGAATCTTTTTAAAATGATTTAAAAATACTTTAGTTTTTGTGTCTATTAATAATGTCTATTACACATTTTTATTAACCTTTATTGATGTTTCCCCACCAAAAAAAAAAAAAAACTCTCCTGGGGCGTTTAAATTAATAACGTTTTAATATGCGGAAATTATATAATTTTTATTTCAGTTCGTCTTTTCTTAAATTTGATCATTTTATTACATTTTTTTAATGAGTTTTAGTAAACTTATATAGAGAATAATTAAAAAAAAAAAATTCGAAAATGATCAGATATGTATAAACTATTATTATGTTAAATATATAATCATTATATCTCTCACAAAAACCGCCACACTGAAATTTAAGTTTCATTATTATTAAGTTGGTATATCGTTCGATATTTCCTAACGTTTATTCTCATTTAATTATTTACAAATTTCATTCGCTATTGCCGTACATGATTTATAATATTACAAGCGTTTATATTCGTGTTTTAGTGTGTATTATTAAACATTAAAAAAAGAAAAAATAATAGTTTTCAATTTATTATTGGAAAATAATTAATCGGCATAGTTTTTTTTCTCCTTTACTCATTACTTATATTGAAAACAACAATTTTGTAATAATAGGACCAATCGTTGGGAAACGTGTTCAACGATACGTGAACATTAGTTTTCACAGAATAAACTCAATTTACAGTCGGTCTTTGATTTTAGGTTAGTCGATTCGATGTCTTCTAATGGGTTCTTATAAAGGGAAAGCGTTCAAAATCGGTCAAATCATTTCCCGACCGTTTCTAAACCGTAAAAATCAAACGTACTATCGCAAAAAAAAAAAAACCCCGACAACACGTTTCCGCAATAGGATTTTTTCAATATCTTTCACGTCTACAAATAAATCATGAATCGTTTTTATCATGCTTATATTATAATATAGTTCACAAAACGTTGTTCACAAGTAACATTTCATACACGTTAAACACAGTTCTACATTGCATTACAGACTATAGGCTGCAGTTCGGCCATTTTATTATTGTTCTAGAGAATGGGCAAAAAATTAATGAGAAAATAAACTAGATATAGTTAAGTCAATGCAACGGGTTTTTCTCTAAACACTTTAAGTGAATTAACATATTGCCAGTCATGTAAATAATACTTTTGAAAAATATTCGGAATATGTATTCATATAAGAAAGAGGTAAAAGTTTGACTTTAAAATATACGTATGTATTCAATAAATATGTTTTGACTATGTGAATTGTCTAGGATTTTTGTTTTTATATTTAACAAAAATAATTCTGCGATAAAAAAATAAAAACAGTGCAATTTATTTCGTATATTTAAAATAGTATTGGAACAAAAAATTTATTCCAATACTTTTATTTGAACGAATGTGTTTGTATATTTTGCACGATTGCTTATGATTTAACTGTATCTAATGTTTAAATTCTAAACCAGTTTTAATTGACTTCACTCAGTTAATTCAAAATTTAATATTTTCTTTTTACGTAATTATAAATTGTACATTTTTTTTTAAATTTGGGAATAAAAAAATAAATATATTTTCATTTGAAATTAGCAACGAAATGTTTAAAAAACTCAATTCAATTAAATACGATTTTAATGCAAAAAATTAACGGTAGGTTATAAATTGTTTACAGATATGATAACTGCATAATTTAATAAGTCAGTACACTAAATTATCTAGTTGAGTTTTGATAAGTATTCATATTATTTTGATTTTGACTTCATCATTATAGTTTGATATAGCCGTTCTTTAATTTTCTTCACACTAAATACAAAACTGTAAGTACGTTTTGTTACAAACTATGTACTTAATATAGATACCAAAAAATATCACAATGGTATTATATGTCTTACGTCTAAATTATTTAAAGCGTTTTGAGATTATTTAAATAAAAATATTACACAACCAACGGTTGCATACGTACGCGATATTTTTGATTTCGACTTGTGTTACATTTGCATAAAATGAATACACTAGTTTTATAATATGTTGATAGTATAAAATACAAGTTAATGAACATGTGCAAACCGTTTCGATAATACTCGAAAATTATACAGCTGTTATAAGCCCAGCGAATTCATTCGATACACGTCATTTACTGATAACAGCGTATATTCACGTAGACTTTTTTCGCATTAGTTGTATTCAGTGATGGATTTAACGATCGGGCAAGTCGGACATGTCCATGACCAACAAGGCCTTCGCTGACAAAATATAAATATATTTCAATAGCTTATTCGTATATCAATATGATATTATCGGACCATGTTGTTAGATTTATTAATTTTGACAATAATTTTTTTTTATGTTAAATTATCGATACACATTATATAAAATTAAACGTACGTATTGTCCATTTTTTTAAACTTAATTTTAAATACATAAAATAATGAAGATATGGATTTAAACGCAAAAAAATTTGATGACAAAATATAAATGTTTTTCAAATGAATTAAAAACAGATATTACAAGTTCTGTTAACATTTACTTCATCAATAAAAACAATTAGGCTACTGTATGTATATGATTACTAATTGAAGTTCATTTCTTGTGCTAATTTAGAACATGTAATGCAACAATCGTGTTGAATTTTTCTCACTCGACCTGTGAGTATAGCTAATGCAAAAAAATAAAATAAAAAATCAACGAGCTCGGTGAAACTAATTAAAGATTACCCTACACATCTAATTTGAAAGATGATAACGTTAACGATTATGCAATATTGTACATTGAACAAGACAAACGAGGAAAAAAATTTTGAATCTATCATAAATTTATTTTCTGAAAATAAATCATTTGTAAATTATTGTTTTGTATTCTTTTTCTTTGTCTATTTAAATACACAAATAGGAAATAAAATTGTAAAAATATGTTTTTTTTAATTACTCACTTTATTATAATAAATAAAATATATAGATATATGAGCTATTATAGCCTATAATAATGCATAGATTCAAATATATTATTTAAATTTAGTTCTGATGTGTGAAAACTTTAAAAATAGTACTATATTATATTATATTTGATTGCATTTTTTTTTTCATAAGTTAAGTAGTAAATTTTGCTTAAGTTACTGTCTTATCACGTTAGAAAAAGAAAAATTATAAAAGAGATTAGTATTTTTCTTAAGAATATTAGTTAGGTAATTTTGAGAATTTTTTGTTCTGGAATCTATGCTCATATTTCTCATATTTCTGGAGCAACAATCTAGACAGCGGTTAGGAATGGATTAAACTTAATTCCGGTTTAAGATTTGAATTCGGCATCATTTTGCAATGTTATTGTGGGAGTAGACTTTTAATTAAATGCTTCAGTTTTTGTTTTGCCTTTTTATTAATTTTGTATAACACAGAATCTTTTTTATACAAAGTTTTTATTAAAAATCTATTTCCACAATAACCTAGAAAAGATTTCGATGTATTCGAATTCGAATTTTTTTCAGAATTAAAATCGGTTTACTTTAAACGATCGAATTTTCATCTAGCTTCAATGTTTAAAACGGTATGAAAAAATACACCGTTTCCGTTCTCTCAGTAATAACTGCGATAAATTAAAAAACGCATAAATGGAAACGAATTAATGGTATTTATAAATATAGATTATACGCGATATTTATCGAGATAGATACACTTTTTGTTTTATATAAAATTTTGTTTTCTTATTTATCTGTATAAATCAATTATATGTTTAGCTATTTCCTTTACCTAGTACCAGGCCCCCCACATGATTTTTTCAACTACGGTACTGTAAATAAATCCGGGCCCTCATTGTATATTAATACGTATAATCACGTAATAATTATAAATTATTCCAACATATAATTTTTTATTTTTACAAAAATTACCTAAAACACGGGTTCTTTTTCTATTATACACATACACCTCTATAAAATATCAGTTATTTTAGTTTAGAACATAAGTACATTAATTTACTACAGTTTAATGTAAAAATCAACATTTTTTAAAAAGTATTTATGTATAATGAAATACAATGTAAATTATTCAAAATTAAAAATAGCGTTTGTACATATAAAAATACAATTGTATTGTACATATTTTATACATGTACATTTTGTGGGAATACCCGAATACGAATACCTATTGACAAAATTAAATATATAAAAACTCATAATTATCTCATTTTCGACCAGCAAAAATAGTACTAAAAGGACAGGCGGCACAACATTAATATTTCTATAGCGGCAAACTAATTGCTCTTATTTTCCAGGATTTATTTCCCTATTACTTTTTCCAAGAAATGCTCGCGCCGCACGCAGCACCCGCTTACACATTTTGTTACAAAAAATGATGTAGTAAGAAATCAAATTATTTGTATACCAATATTGTATAAGGATATGGTGACTACGATGGCATGACTCATATGTCTCATTTTATTTTTCTAATTTAAATTCATAATATGTATACTGTATAGGTATATTATGTTTTTTTCCCCGGGCCCCCAGAGAGCCCGGGCCCCGGGACCATAGTACTCACTGACCCCCCCTTTGTGGGGGCCCTGCCTAGAACCCATAGAAAACTATACGAGACATTGTACTACGCTGATTGTCTTACAATATTTTGTTTTAGATATTTCATTTCTATGCCGGGCACTAGTGATCACCACCAATCGGAAGAAGACAATATGTTAGACGAACTACAACTTCGCGGTCGATCATTCGACGTCTCGCCAAACCACTCGAGTTCGCCAAGCACAGAAGACGATTCGTTTTACTTGCCCAACAACAATAACGTGACCGATGATGAAGATGAAAATGTCAAAAGTTTGTAGATCATTGACGATTAAGAGTGATAATTCAAATGAGACACGTTCCTACTGAATAATACAAATATATTGATTGACAAAAACATAATGTCATTGTCGGGGTTTCGTCTAAATAGTTATAGTGGAAAAAGTTATGAGCAAATTTTTCAAACAAACGAAACGAAACGAAAAAACCTGCGTCGAAGAACAGGAAAAATATATATAGCGAATATATTTTTGTTAATCGTTGTAGATAATAATAGTGTTGCAAAAATTGTTTATGAATTCGATTTCGTTTGAAAATTGCATCAATGCACGTTATTTACATATAAATTATAGTATAATTTTCAGTAAACTAGAGGCAAAATATAATTTTTTTATTTTAGGTATTTTAAATTTAATCACACTTTTGTAGTGGTATTAATAAGTACGTATTCCGTGGAAATTGTATGTTGCGTATCGACCCATTTAAAGGAATTACACACGTTTTATAATTTTGAGAATTCTCTATTGAGGCGGTCGGAGAATGGTTATCTTACAAATATATGTTTAAAGGCATTTTAATAATTGCGCGAAAAACGATCATTATAGCGCCTAATTTAACCAGTAGAATTTAATATTACCTATACGCACGTGCAACCGCACGAAAATACATTTGTGAAAGTGCGATAACGTAAAAGAAAATAAACACATTTCTTATAGTGTCATTATTCGTTTCAAAAACTAATTTAGATTTGTTAGTGTCTGATCTATGTTTTGTGATGGGACGTGGATTCCGAAGTTTTATTTCGTATCCTGCAGCGGACAAGGCCTATCCTGTTTTTAAACTTAAAAGTTTTTGTTATTGCTCTTAGCTGTGTAAAAATATTTATTTTATAGTAATTTATAATTTAATACTGTGGATCTGTTATTGTTATTGTATAGTATTATTATTGTATTGTTTTTTAATGTGCGTGTGGGTTATGGCTAGAGTTGAATATTTAATAAAATAAAATAACAATGACAATATTTAAAAAATGAATAAATACATTAATAATAATAATAATTTAAAATAAATAATAAATAGTAATATTAAAAGTACATAATAATAAAATAAAAATAATGCACTTATAAAATGCTGTAAAACTTTTATCATTTGTATTTATTCATTTTACGTTATATACAGTATACAAAGAGAAAATATTATTTTTATTTATTATACTTTAAATTCTTCAATAACGCTATTGAAATCAACTGATTTGGTTATTTCTTGTTCAACAAATAATAAAAATGAATCTAATTGTTTTTGAAATATTGTTTAAATGACAGTGATAAGAAATAGCTAATAATACAGTTAGTGGTTGCCGGACAGTTTATTTTACTGGGCACCAAAAATTTTTCATATATCATGAAATAAATGTTAGCACAATATTAAATATAAAAGTTGTATAAAAACCACGGGCCACGGGATGTGTTACGGCACACCTGGCACACCCTGCGTGCACACCTATGCAAAGGTATATATTTAATATTAATTATCTAGGCTTTTGAAAAGCAACAGGAGTGAAGACTTTTCGTTTTAAAGGTTCCATAAAAAAAAATCGTCATTTTTTAAAATTTTTATTAAAGGACTTTTATGTTCTTTTTTTATTGTTAATTTTAAATTTAAAATTTTTAACTACGTTAAGTTAATATTTTTTTTAAAATTAATATCTAAATTTTGAAATTATTGGTCCACTTGCCCAATCCTGCCAAACGTTGGTGCTGTTAAAAATTAAATAATTTTTCGATTTATTTTAGGCGATACTGAAAGTTCAGACGAGAAATCACGAAGGCCTTTGACGGGGAAGCGAAAACGTCAAATGAGTATAGACGAAGATGACAACGCGCCAGTCACGCCGAAAACTAGGCGGTGTCGCAGGAGCATTCGGGATAGACGTTCGGGAGATTCGTTAACGGCTAAGGATCGAAATATGAGAAGACTAGAGAGCAATGAGCGTGAAAGATTGCGCATGCACTCTTTAAACGATGCTTTTGAGGTATTCTACATAATTATTATTATCAATACTGGGAAACGTAACCATCCATTCTTACCAATTAACCCATTAAACATATTAAAAATATAAACGATAGCTGAAGATTCAATTGAGACAACGATAGAAGATACATTAAAATTATCTAGATTAAATACGAAAATAAATAAAATAACAAGTCTAACCCCTACTAAATGATTTTTTATATTATTACCACCACAATGACTTTCATTTATGTGATTATTTCTATATTGTATTTCATTGCCTTACACTTCTATCTAAATGAATTCAGCTATATAAATTAAAACGTGTATTTATTTTAATTTTAGTTCGTGCTGAAAGGCAAAAGCTAATAAAAAAAAAAAAAAATAATATCCATCACCTTATATATTATTTGTTGTGGCAGGGTGGGGGCAATTGCACTTCGTCCCTATTTTCGAATCTGTAATTGTGGGTGGAACAAAGCTCTCACACCAACTATAAATTATACTGGACAGTTTTTTTTCAAATGTACACATCTCAATTTTATTACTATATTATTATATATTTTTACTACATATAATTAACGTACAAGCATTGTATAATATCGCCGTATTTTTTTTTTTTACAAAAATCTATACATAACATACAAGGACAATTAGTATCAATACATTTCCATCAGCAAATACGTTATTGTTGAAATTGATTTTAATGCGCACTTAAATTGTATTTGTTTGAAAGCATTGTACTTTGAGGAAACTGCAGATTTTTTGGAGATAAAACAAGGATAGTCCTCCCTTGTAGAGCATTTGAATGTTATAATTTATTTTAAATTAGTATATTAGTATTTTATTTTACATACGTCGATATACGTATAACTATAAAGGTACGTAGCAGTTTTTATTTTATAATAAATTCGTTAGATTACTTAAGCTATTGAGATGTACTATTATTGC
Organism: Slavum lentiscoides; assembly: GCA_032441835.1. Lineage (NCBI taxonomy): Eukaryota > Metazoa > Arthropoda > Insecta > Hemiptera > Aphididae > Slavum > Slavum lentiscoides. The sequence goes on from CM063706.1 coordinate 30,359,215, forward strand.
CTACACGAAAACATAAAGGGGCAAATTTATTATGTTTCCATTGGCCCTAAAATAATAATTTTATGACACGGCATTTTACAAAATATGCCTATTTAAACAATAATATAACGAAATAAACAAACTTCTAACATAAAAACATATGAAATAAATAAAAACGTTGTTATGCACAGTATCTTTATTTATAGGATATTATAATTTTTTCGTGCAAAAGGGAACTCGGTAAATAAAGAAATTTTTAGCTTTCAAAAATATATATGGTTGCAAATATGCCATAAAAATTTGTAAATTATTCTCTAAGAAGAAAATAGATATAATTACTAATGGTTTATCTGAAACCAAACTTTAATATTTCAGTGATAATTTTCTTATATAAAATATCCACTAAAGATGAAACCTATTTAAAAGAATTATTGATGATAATAATAATATTAATAATATTCATAATAATTTATTAAAATATTCAATTTCCATATATAATAGGTACAAATACACATAAAAGTAAAAGTGTGAAAATATCTCGCTAATCCAGAAAGCAAACAAATTAAAGAGTTGTTAATTTTATCAAAACTGAGCAACTTAACTATTTTTTCAACTCATAAACTTAATGTTAAATTAGAAAAATACATGTTAAATAACGTTAAAAGTTATATATATTTTTTTTCATTTTAACTTAAAAATAAATAGTCATTTTTAAAAAAGTAACAGAACTTAGTTGAAGCCTAAAATTGTCTAATTAGCATAAAAAAACCTGTAAAATTAGGTAAGACCTCACAAAGTTTTTATAGTCCACAATGGTCAATACAAACAAATAATGCTTACGTTATCAAAAACTATAAAAACAATGTTACCAATACCGTTGGTAATTGAACTTAATATATATAATATAATATAAATATATAAATATATATATATATATATATATATATATACTTTATATACTTTTAACTAATGCTTCAAGTTAACAGTGATTTCCATAGTTAAGAAAATAATTGTTTTAAAAAAATTAACATGTCAAATAATAATTAAATTTGACATAACCCAAATCAGAGCAATTATTCCGAATCATGTTTTTAAACGAAAAAAACGTATGTGCAGTGTCCTCTTTAGTAGTTTCATCAATTCTAATATTGTATTTTGTTGTAGAAATTACGAGAAGTGGTTCCACATGTGAAAATGGGACGCAAACTGTCAAAGTTAGAGACATTAACGTTGGCGAAAAACTACATTATGGCATTGACTAACGTTATATGTGAAATGAGAGGCGAGCAAAAACCGTTTACGTAAGTATACTTTTTGCATTTGTTATAGAAAATCGTATCAAAAATGATTTAATAAATATCGTTATTCATTGTTTTTAAGTGAGAGATACTTTGAGTTTTTACTTGTTCTGAAATATTTATCATACATATGCATTATTCAAAACAAATTTAATAATAAGTTATTTAAATAATATTTCAAATAACTTTAAATTAATTATTCTTTATTTGAATATGATACGTAGTAGATATATGATGATTTACTTTTTACGTTATAAGTCAATTTATAAGCGATTTTAGTTTTCTCAGGACATATGAAATACATTTAAACGTTTTTCGTTTTTCCATCTAAAAATAGCGTTTACAATCTACAAACTGCAGTCAAGTTATACAGATAAATTATGCGGACAACATGGATATTTCCGAAAAATACAATAATAATAATTAAATCCATAAAAGTTTTAATAAATTCATACAGATTATACTTAATTATTTAAACTTAATCATAATTATTATTATATAATAATATAAAGTATTTTTACCTACTAATTTGCGCGACGTTGATAATTGGATAATTAATGGATAAAATGAATTATTATTACCCTGTTTGATAACTGAGAACTTCTTGAGAAAATGATTAATTTTAAGATCATTCTGTTACTGAATGACAAGTGTAGTTTACACCTTAATTTCTACTTTTACGCTATTTTATTTATATTATATTTTTATTGACAAAAATAACGAATAATCATATAATTATTTAATGATTGTGATTCAATTTCAGTTTTGATGAACCCGATCAAGCTGAAAACGATTATGAATCATCGAGTAACGACGGTGGTTTTGAATCGAGTAACAGCACGAAGGCTCCGTCAAATATGGATCAAGAGTTATCATCAGACTAGACAAATTGAATAATACGAGCACACACATTTCGGTTTCCTACAACGTCGTTTTATTAGTGTTATTATACAAACCAAATTTTTCGTTTTAATTATTTTAATGATAAGGACTAGAAAATAAGAACTATAATATTACGAGGTACCTGCGTCCAAGGCTAGGCGTAAACCAGTTAATAGTTACATTTTGAAAGTTAAGTGCATTTTAATTGAGTTACTTAACGTGTTACATTTTTGCTTCTTGTCTGATTTTCAAAAACTCAATGGCGAAATGGTGAGCGTAGAGTTGAAAAATGAATTGGGAAATTGTTTATTAATCCCGTTTTAATTTTCTATTCATTTAACCTGACACCGTGTGATATTTTTTTTTCCTATTTCCACGAATGAAAAAAGTCAAAAAAGGAAAATAATTTTCTAATGTGAAAGAGATGAGGCAAATATGACGATGACATACAAGTAGAGAAATTAAAATGTATGAACAAATGGACGAAATTTTAGGACCAATGCATATATGTATCATCATATTGAGAGTGCTATGAAGGAATCGTTGTACATTTTTAGTTTTATTCAATACACTATTTTTGAAGTCATAATTCTCGTTAGTTTTGATTCCGCACTCGTATTACGGAGATTTATTAAAAATAACACATAGTTAATGTCGATATTTCGAAGTTAATAAAATAAACACGAGTGTAATTTATCGCTTAATTTCACTTAAATATTTTCATATCAATTTAAGTTAATGAATTTAAAAAATGAATTATTACTTGTCCAGCCTTGCTTACGTCTATATATATAATATTGTTGTATTGATGATTGACATTGTTATTATATTGTTGTTAATATGACGTTAATACGTTATGTATTATTATGTTTAATCTTAAAATTAAGTATGTATGACATATGTATAATTATGGAATACAAATAAAGGTATTGGTATATATATATATATATATATATATATATATATATATATAACCATATTTACTTTTATTAATTCTATACTTCTGCGAATACCGTGCGAATTCACTCGTTAATACATCTTAGGATATGTGTAATAATTATACAATAAATATATACGTTAGTCATTCGACACTATTGAAGGAGGTTTTAAATAAATATTTAAATTATTTTCCTGTTAATTGAAACCATAAATATAAAATAATGCCATGAATTTAAAATATTATCGAAAAGGCTTTAAAATAAGTATTATACTAGTATCTTTTTCTACTTATCATTAAAAATTCATAAAAATTAATCAAGATAAAAATTCGTTATAATTAAAAATTAACATGGCTACATTAACGAGTTTATTATATAAATTAAAAAGTTAAAACCAACGTAACTTTTTAACGTAAAGAATTTCTATTGTTTTTATTATAATTTCACTCGATTTTCTTTCGAATTAACTTCGAAATTTTTTTTATTTAGCAACAATTTGTTCAATTTAAAATCTTCAATTCCGAAGATTTATTCGTCAATACAATTTAGTTTGACAAATCCAAAATGAACGCCGTGTTTTTTTTTAATTAAAGCGATTTGTATTTCTAAAGCTTATGGACGAGACGTTTATCTCACCATCATTTCATATTTTCCTGCTTTGATAAACCGCTTTTTTCATAAAACTCCACAAGTATTCTTACAACTAATATTTGTTCAAAAATAAAAGTGATATTTTAAAAACAAAATTCCGGATTACACATTTATGTACGAATACACACAATTCACAAAAATCGTGGACGGATCGCTTTACCAATCACCCACTTCTGATTATTTCATTATTTTTTTATTTTTGTAGTCATCGTGAGAAATTATGGAACGCGCTGATACCTACACCACTAAATTGCGGAAATAATTCTTAGATACTAAAGAGATAATTGTATTCGAAAAAATTGCATAACCTATCAATAGTTCTGAATCAAATTTTAAAATAAACTTATAATGACGAAGAATTACTGTAAAATTAAGTTTGTAATTCAAATTTAAAATTATCTTTAATGCTGTTCGATTGTTATGAACTTGACTACGACTAATGACTTAGTTTTGCTTATATAGAATTTAAACGAAGTTAAGGTCTCGAATTGAAAAAGTGATTTAGTGTATATTGTACGAACGAAAGAATGAACACAATAACAGAGGATGAAATCATAATATTATTATGTACGATTACGATGAAAAAATTTCATATAAAAATAGTCATTACTACCACAATATCGATTGGAAAAAGTAAAAGCGTTGTATGATATGTGAAAAACATTCTCACCTTGACGCGCCTTCCTCCTTCCCATAACTTAGAATTTGTCAAGAACTGCCACTTCTAGGTGTATAGGAAATTACTTATAAGATTAATGAAAACGACGAACCCGTTCCCTGTTGACAATTTTTCATATAATTAGTTATGAATGTATTATTATTAACCGCTGTATATGGTCGCGTTTGAACAATTTATTGTAAAACACGTCCAAGTGCGCTACGGAGCAAGGCCTAGAACAAATGGAGGCAAAAAAACATGTTTGGTGAGTAAAATTATCTTAAAAGAACATTATATGAAAGATACTCAAGGCCATATTGAAGGGGTGGTTTGAGAGGGAAGTTGCCCGTGGGTGGCATTTTTTCTTAAGTGTGTTTGTTGTTTTATCTTTTTTTTATTATTTTAACATTCGGAAACGCTATATGAGTTTTGATTTTTCTCATTATTTTTTAAAATTCTATGAATATGTTACTTTTTTTATAACCGAACTAAAAACATTGTCATGTTTGTTATCACGGTCGTACTATCTGCAACTCATAAGATCTCCTATCAAACCTTCTGAAACATTGTTAAGTATTCCCATGTTAGGAATAAATTCATAGGAAGAAAATCAAATGGTAACAATTTTTCCATATGTAGGTATAGGTTTCAGGATGTTCTTGTGTAAATTGATCTCAATAAATGTCCGATCTTGAGATCATTTTTCACACTCCGCAGAATACACAGAATACGCAGAAACACATTGGGAGTTCTTAAACTAGAAGTCACTCACCGAAAATTTAGATTATATAGATACAATAAAATAGAATTTGCATCTAAGCAGTCAAGAAAAAAAGAATTGTAAAATAATACAATTATATTTATGTTAACGTGTAGTGTTTCAATAAAAATCAATAAATAAATTACAATGCGATGATTGGCCTTTTTAAAGGAGCGTATATTTTTCCTTGCCCGTGAATGGCAATATTATATAAATACGTTTTTACAACTAGGTACTTAAAAATAATTGTACTCGAGTCAGAATTTTAGTTCATTTCTTTGTAAATTATAAGTTGTTAAAAAAATGCACTTCGATGTAGTTCAATAATATACGAGTATATTTATAAAATATAGTAATCAACTAAAAATATTACTCGAATATGATGCCACACTTGACAGTATACGTAGAATATGCAGTCTATTTTTCTATCACAACATTTTTGTTATACTCAAAAAAAAAAAATGTTTTTAACACATTCCATTCTCTATTTTAGCATCGTTTTAATAAATGTTTATCCCTGAACTGTTTTCATTTTTATAGAAAATCGAATTCTGTTTGTGAAATGGTGGCATATAATTTTAATTATAAATCCTATAAAAACATATATTTGTGGAAATTCGCACACATTATTTATTGGAATCCAGTGAATATTTCTCGAGCAATGAGCATTTGAATATAAATCGTAGGTATATGTTTTTATTCAGTATATTTTTTACTTTTTACATTTCGATTGAATGTATCTTATTACCTGATTGAGAATTTTATCTGTTTAAATCAATAGCAATACATAAATATTTATGAAAAACAATATTATTTTTATACTCATATAACTCATTTTAGCTATGTTAAAAACACTGACACACATAGAATTTAGATTTTCTGGGCATCGGTTAAGTTATATAATATATATATATATATATATATATATATACTATTAAATATGTATTTAAATCATTTTAATTAAACATTAAACCAGTTTAATGAAGAAGAACTTTTATAAAATTAATACTTACAGTGTTGATCGTCTATAGTGATGAGGCATCGGTGAACCTGGACAAATTGTCTTTCAGCGAATTGGGAAGACACTCGTATATAAGTCAATGATATAAAAAAACGACTATGGGGATTAACCGAGTTTATTAAAATTTAATTAACTTTTAATCACTAAAAAAACACCAATATTTAACTTTCACAACGTGAAAACTCTTATGAATAATATATTTATTGTAAATCCGTCTCGTGTTGTAAATCTATGTAAAAATCCGTTGTAAAAAATAGTCTTCATTTTAAAATTATGTTCCAATATTGTACAATAGGAAATTCGTAACTATACTCGACGGATATTTCATAATAATATTAATTTGTTTATCATATGGATATTTTCAATATTTGTTTTCTTGACCTCAACACATAATACGAGTATACATACATTAACGCACAATGTATATATATATATATTGTATTTCGCTTACGTAAGTATAATTAGCAATTTTTTTCTTTTTACATTTACTGTATGTAACCGTCGGGTATAACATTACACACCTCAGGCACGTGTAGACTACCCATTAAATAAATTATTATATCTATACCAACTGCTTTGCAAGCGTGTTCAGTTTCGGGTTTCTATTAAAATATTAATTATATACGGTACTATTACATATTATTAATTTTTATACAGTAATACCATTTTATTGCACTACAAAACAACGTTTTGTGATAATTGAAACGCTTCAACGTTGTCATTGGATTTCCATCTACGTCGTCGTTAACTTCTTAAACGACATAAAGATAAATAATTATTCTTGAACCGTGTTCAAAATGATTATTGGTAACCGCAACCATCAATCCATATAGGAGAGATGGATGGACATCACGGGACTGTAAGATACCTTCTGTACACACGAGTATATGTATAGAAATATAAAAGGCAAATTTTTATTTTTTTTTTTTGGAATAATTCAAGGTAATCTCTAAATTTAATCGACCGATTTTATTACGTAGTATAGTCAGAACTAGCGTAGTGTCATAAGCTATATATAAATTTCATATCACATCATTATTAGTTAGTAGAAACCCGAAAGTAGTGGTAAAAATTTCTAAGTAATAAAATGTCTAGTAATAAAATTTCTTTTTGGATAATTCATGCACTGTGCCTAGCTTCACGAAGAATTGTGATATAGATATATAATAATGACACAGGTAAATTATAAGGTTAATATAAATTTTTTACAAAATTACTGCTCAAGATATGTACACAATTACAGAGACCGTGGAATTAAGAAAGGACGAAAAATTTGGTTGCGTGGAATGAGCTTGAAAATATCTTTTGGACTTCTCGAGAGAGTAGTGCAAAAGTGTAGTCTTTTGGAAATTCGGATTCTATATATGAGTTACCAAGAAATACTTTCCTTCTTACCGTACATCATTCTATGAATTAAAATCCCTTCCGATTCATCCTTTCAATTCGAACGTTATTCTTATCCACTTCTTTATCAAAAACACAAAATTTATTCTGAACCACAAGTTAAATACTTCAAATTCGTGAGAATATTATTGCGTTTAGATTTTTTTTCATATTTTTGACAATAATACACGTAGGCTATTCGAGAGCTGGAAGTGCCAAAAAGTCATATAGCAGTGATAAAATTAACTAAATAAAATTAATAAGAACAATTCTTTTTCAAATGTTAATTTCAAAACTTAAAATTGCATTAATTTACGTTTTGCGTTGTTCGAATAAAAATTAAAAACAAATTTTTAATTAATTTACCTCAATTAATACAAAAGTGATAACTGTAAACACTGATATGCGTTTACATTTTAAATTTTATACATAAAAATAACCATTTCACAAAAAAAACAAAATGTTAACAAAAATAAATATTTACCTGAAAGATGATTTGTGAAGAAAGTAAAAAAATGTAGTATTTTTTCATTAACTTTATATGGAGAAATTTAACTCGATAATAATTTGTTATTGACTAAACATAGTTTAATAAGTTATTAGTATACTTTTAATATTAACTTTACTTCAAGTCTTTAGTTCTTATATACATATATATATCATTTACGAAATATTTAAATCAATATTTAAAAAATTATTGAACAACACAATTTACAAATCACACATTTATTTATTCTTCTGGTTTAAGAGTGTCTGACAACTTCCAGTAGATAATTTTACAGCTCATAAATTAATAATAATAAAAACAATGATGATAACAGAATGACAATAATGAGCGACACCTGTCGTTTTTTGAACAAACACCGTTTAACTCAGGAACATAGGCGTGTCTACGGGGGAGGCAGGGTGGGCACCGGCCTCCCCAGTGACTTAATTCTTGGCCTCTTGGCTTATAATCTACCGTGGTTGAAACTATGAATATTAAATATTTATAAAAAATAACTAAGTAGTGCATTAGTTGATTGGCCTTATTTATTAGTTGTAATAGCGTAGGAAACCAATTTTAAGATCAAAATACTCTTTTGCGGGGTGAAAAAATTCCAGGTGCTATATAATTGCCATTCAAAAAAAAAAAAAAAGTCACAAATATAGGTATAGAATATAGATCGCTGTAGTAAGTAAAAAATTTAAATTTTATAACTGGCCTCCCCAGCCATGGAGGTCTGGACACGCCTATGCTCAGGAATTAAAATTGTTTTCGAACGAAAAATGTATTTGTATGGAATCAAACGCCCTGTAATGCAGATACAATTTTTCTTTCGTTCTATTTATATACGCTATGACGTAGATAAATAAATAAATACGCTGGTGGTAATTAAAAAAAGATTTATTAAAATTTTACATAAAGTACAAAAAAAAAAAAAAAAAATTGTGGATAGCTAACGTGTATCCTGGCAAAAACGTTACAAATAGCAAAAATCAATTCTGACAGTTCATATTTTTTTTTTCCATAACTCGCGCGCATTGTATTATACAGATAATATCACCCGCAATTTTTTTTTTTTAAACGTTATACAAAAATGTCGTTATAATCTCATTTTGGTCTAAATATAAATATATGAAATAAAAATAATGTGAAATGATTTAGTATTATACACTGTACATATTTAAATAAATAATAATAGTAAGAACGTCGTTGGAATCAACGTTTAATTATAATAATAGTTATACATTTTTATAAAGAATGTATGGAAAAAAAAACTATTTATATGGTAACGATGAAATTGTTGCCATTGTTTGATTTATTTATTTTTTAATTGTTTTTATTGAGCAAATGAGTGTGCGCGTAGAGTACAATATTATAAAAACGTATTTTTCTAAACGTGAGCATGTCTACGTAAATGACGAGAAAAAAAAATTAACTATGTTATAAATGCCCAAAATAATTCGAAGTTTTTGTCGCGAACAAAGATCATTAATCTTTAGAGACTTTGTTACGTATAACACATATATATATATACATCATGTTTTGTAATAATTATTATTACTATTATTGAATAATTAATACTAAATCGGTAATTAACGTTGTTTACTATTACATATTTGGCTTTATTTTAAAAAAAATAATAATAAAATGAATTTGAATTTTATTCTATTATATTAGTTTATTTGGACATACCTATATCTACATAAATATATTCTAATGAAAAAAAAAATAAAATAAAAAATAGCACGTGTCGTCGTCGATTTAATTTAAATCGTTATTTTCCCACTCGTGTCGTGTAACAATAAATATTATTATAAATAATTCGACTGTTATTTTATTTGAGACGAAAAGACGTTTCGACGTCTAATACTGTTTAAGAGTATATTTATAATAATATAATATAATAATAAGATAAGCTCCTATAAGAGATAACGTTCTAGAATATTACGTTTGATTATTTTTGGTCGGTCTTATTTAAAAAAAATATATATATTTTTATATTTATATATATAATATTAACAAAATAATAATATATTACGTTTTCGTTTATAAAATTCTTATCACAGTCCAATTTGAGAATTTGTTCGTTTGTTTTTATTTTATTTTTTTTGTGTTCCGATATCTTAGAACATGAAAAAAAAAATCCACGCGCTTTTTCGTTTTCCTACATTTTATCACAGTTTGTATTACAAAAGAAAAAAAAAACAATACAACAACAACAACAAAAACAAAAACAACAAAAAACACAAAAAATATAATGTTTGTCAGTACATCGCTCGTGTACACGACGTTATTACATGTTCCGTACGAGTATAGAGGAGTGACGATTGAATGATTTGTGTTTCGATTATTATTATTATTATTATTATTATTGTTTAAACGTTTTACAATAAATATGCGGTATACGTTAAATGTAAGGGAGATTGTATTTATATATATATATATATATATATAGTCTTTGTGTATTACGGTAGAAGCTGTTGTGCGTCTACGTCGGTTTCCTGTACCGCGTGGCTGATCCGGTGATACGATTCGCGGACGATCAGCAACCGATGTTGACCGTTGACCAGCATGCTGCTGCCCCGGCGCAGGATGCTCTGTCTGCCGCGCTCGATGTTCTCCCGCGAGAACACGATCTGGTGATAGGTGCGCACGAACACGCCGACCAGCACCAGTGCGCCGCACAGGACCAGCCCGTACGTGAACAACGGCACGGCCGTGTCCACGAAAGTGGTGGCCATGTATATCCAACGTTGGATGTTTTCAGGCAAATCGCCCACGCCCTATATATGGAAAAAAAAGGACGAATATTTATAGTTTATAGTGACACGTTTTTTTTTTTATCGTTCCGCAAGCGAATCGAACAATCGTTTGATTATTATTGAAGTCATGTGCGATCAAGAACGGGCGCCGAATAGAGACAATTATTTTATATATATATATAGGTAAATGTGTTTAATGTTTTAACGTTTTAGATCCCCTCAATTCTTAATTCTAATTCCGAACCAGTGTTCGGAACGTTCAATTAAAAATTGAATTCGTTCACGTTCACGTTCACATTCACGTTCTTTAAAAAAAAATGAACGGCGTTCATTTAGTCGTTCGTCTTTTCTTAATTAATCATTTATTACTTTGTGTATAAAATCGGTACACACAATTAATTTGATTTTATAAATACGTACAATAGGAATAATTTTAGGAAATTCTATTATATAATAATATGTATATATTTATTATATCAAATAGGTACCTAAATAAATTTGAACAGCCTGAAAATCGTTCAAGCACATTAAAACTATGAACGTCGTTCACGTTCACGTTCTATTTGAAAAAAATGAGTGACGTTCACGTGACGTCCACAAAATATGAACGTGAACGCGTGAACGTGCGTTCATGAACGTCGTTCTTTCCAAACACTGTTCCGAACACACAATTAAATTAATCATATCTTTTTTTTTGGAAGCTTCATAATATAATAGTTCTGTATTTTTGTTTTACTTGTTTTTTTTTTATTTACTATTTATTATTTATTTATGTTTTGCTTTGTCTTTCTTTTTCTTATAGTCTAGATTTAAAAATGTCGATCTGAGTAGTTTTAAATGGAAGCTAATAAAAAAAAAAAAAAAAATAAAAGTTTGAGACTCAGTGTAAAAACTTATTAAATTATCCGATAAAGTTTCTTGGTACGAATCCGTGGTGGTTTACAGGGACGCAACCCACCCGTGAACTAAAGACGAAATACACGAATGAATGCCGTGATAGTTTCTACAATAATAATTCAGGAGAATATTACTTGCGCTTTCAACAGCATTAGTGGTCAAAGTGGATCAAAATAAGTTTGGGAAGGATGGAAACAGTGTCTTTATTTCAAGTCTTGAAAGTAGAGGGGGATAAAGTTGTGAACGTTCCATATTATTGAAAAATAAGCAAAAAAAAAAAGAGTTTTAATTTTTTTTTAATAAAAGGCCCATTCTCACTGCCCGCTGTCAACAGGGGAGCAAATAACCTGCACTCTGTCAATCTGTCCCCCATAAATAACTTAAATGAATGGAAATTATGTCTTAATTGTTTTGTTTTTATAGGAATACGAAATGTATGCTTTTCTATTTGTACAATGTATAAAATAGAAAAATATATTATATTTTAAATCTCGGATTCAAATGGTTTTTCTTCGTTAAAAGAGTAACATTTATATATTTTTTGTGATTTTGATTAAGTGACGTTTAGCTTTGCCGAATGTAAACAATTTTAGAAAACAAAATAGTTCTTATAGAGAAAAAAAAAACGGTTCGAGGAAATTTTTCTAAATAAAATTAAGCAACGTCACAACTAAAAATTATAAAAAAAAAAAAATTGATTTTTAAAAATCCAAGAGGGATTAATAATATCTGAACAATATAAGTGGGGGGACGGAATGTGCTATCCAAAAGAAGTGAGGGGATGGCATCACCTATATTTTTCCCCCACTTTGATCACTGAATTACGTATATTCTAAAATGAATTTAAATTTTTTTTAAAGTTTGATTTCAATCAAAATCTTTCCATTTTGTCTGAATTCAATATTATTTTGTAATTTTTGTTTTTTTACGTACGGAATTAGAAATATATAGATCGGAGATTTAGAAAAATATGATTGTCGATTAACAGTGCAATTAAGCTCACTCAAATCTAACTTAAACTTTCAACATTGACTATAGTTGAGTAACATAAAATTAACTGTATTTAAAAATCTATTCTTTTTGACTTCGCCCCCGTTCTCGATTACGGTCGATCTCGGTTTTCTTACCTCTTCCAGCCACATAATCGGAAACGTAATACTTCTGAAGTTTGACGTCGGATAAATGCTCGATTGTTCCACTTTCAAATTGAGCTGCACTTTTACGCGTGCTTCCAAAGGCACTCCCAGTCTCTGAAACACATACATAATTCTTTAAAAATTTTTTTAAATATATACAAATAACATAAATACGAGTAATGATGTAACGCAGTTTCCAACTTTATTATTATTGCCATAATAATAACGATAATTATTTTTATGAATTTCAAGCAAACGCATATCGTTTCCAACGAGATCGACTTTTGCTCCATTAGATATTAAATTATTTATCACTTTAATGCGCATAATAAATTAATTTTTACAAAATCAAGTACTTTTAAATGAATCGTATAAATTGAATTATATCTGTTGAAATGTCCGAAAACTACCAGCATATTTATGTTATAATATACAATTATTTTGAAACTGTTAATGGTGTTATGATATTTTCATTAATATAAATGTACATATATTTATGTCCATATGTGCAGGCGTTACAAACTCACCGGTTGAATTTTGAAAAACGTTTCGTGTTTTTCTTGGTCCGGCGAAAGACCTTCAACATCTTCTAAAAGTTTCGGATCGGCATTATAGAAATGTGGATACGACAAGTAAACAGGCGCATCTATAATTACATCAAAATTATGGTATTAATTATTATTTTTTTTTTTTACATATTTTTCGATATCATTTGGAAACAATATAATTTATTTCCACAACGGGAAGTACGTTCCCGTGGATCAGTTCACTTACTGAATTGACACGGTCCGATGTATTGTAACCCTTTGATGGTACACTTCGTGTCGTCTTCACAGAAACACGAGTTGTCAGCATTTTTCTCTACGGTTTCTAACAGGTTATCGTCAGGCGTATAATAACCCGCAGTCACTCCGTCTTTAATGACGTCTTTTCGGTACCTAAGCGCCCACACTCGGCACAGATCTTTGTCGTACACGTGTACTAAATCAGACTTTGTCAATTCTCTTGGCGGGAAAAACGAGCCTGAAACGAGAATAATCGTTGAAATGTATAAATATATATATTTATACATTCTATTTTTTTTTTTTTTTTTTACTATACGTTAAAAAATTTGTCGAACCACGTTTAAACAGGAAAAAATATATACACACACAAAAAAAAAGGTATTGACTGTTTTAACATTATTGTAAACATAATAAATATCGCACACATTTATTTGATTCTTTTAATGTCATAATAAATTGATATTTAAGTAATATTTAAGTGTTTTTATCACGCTATTTAAGATATTATATGTTACGATGTATGTAAATATATTTCATTATATCGTCTGTACGCAGTAAAATATTACTGTTAAGTGCCGTGTTCTTTTTTTTTTTTTCACCTAACCGTATAGAATATTATAAAAATAATATAGAAACATTGTTTATTACTCGGTACGCAGCCGATATTGCAGAAAAAAAAAATTGTATAGCCTATTTAAAAGAATAGGTACTGTTTGTATATATTCAAATATATAACTTGACGACGTGTTGAACGTCTGGTATTCAAAACACTCAATACCGATTAATGTCACGCCGATTCCCATAACAGGAATATTACATAATCATTATAGTCAAATTTCTTTCTCTAATGCCTAGTAAGTTTTTTTATATTTCTAAAAATAATTCACATATCTACTAATAGTAAAAGGAAAAAAATGTATGTGTATTTTAAAATAATTTCTACATTTGAGAAAATATGTATAAATGGATTTTTAGTTATAATACTAAAAATAAACGGGAAATAGTTAGACGCATAATCTAATCGTCTTTTAATAAAAAAATGTATACATAATTTTATGCATGTCAAGAAAAAATTGTTTTAGAAAATAGAATTGTTTAAAAATTTGTTTATGAATGAAAGACGTATGTATTACAATTCAACGTATAAATTCGTGCTCAATCTTATTGCATTATATATATATGCAGAAATTATTATTATTATTTTTTTTTTTTTTAGATTTATTTTTAGTGCGTTCAATCGTAAATTGACAGGTTACAAAATCGTGTTCAATCGTTTTGTTTTTTTTTACACAACTACTCCAGCTTCGATATAAGTACGAGCGTCGAGTCATTTTTCTTTATCAAAGTCATGACGTTATGATAAAACGTTATTCTAACGGTTTTCGGTAAAGTATACCGGTTAAAAAAAAAATTGATTTTTCAGCTTTACCTTCGGATGCTTTAATGGAATTACAAGATCCCTTCCAGAACGGTAACTCTTCCATTCCATTCACTCGGTTGAGAAGCCCGAAGTTTTCCATTCCGTTATGGCCGGTGTATATCGTTGAAACCTCGTCTAACGTCCCGTTCCGCTAAAATAACATCGATTCCTTATTATTCAATATATAATTTAGAAACTAGTTGAAAAATAAAGAATAAGACGTATACTGTTTTGATAGACCTATTAAGTCGTCCTCGTTATCGGTGTGTTATATCGTAATGATACGTTTTCACCGAGTCGTCATATCTGTATGTCTCGTCACGTTTTACCCGAGTAGGTAAAACACAATGACCCTGAGCATCGATTATATTACCAATATTTCACATTTAGAAATTTCTGACTTTAAATTATATTATAAATTTAAGTGTTCTTCGAATGCTTTACCGAAACGAAAGAAATTAATAAACAAATTAAAGAGTTATTAGAAGCGGGCATAATCGAACATTCTTTAAGTCCTTACTCTTCACCTATATTTCCAATACCTAAAAGTCAACCTCAAGGTATGAAGACAAAAGTTGCTTCCGAATGTTGAACGGTTCCAGACGACAGAAGTATAAACCAAAACACGTATAAAAGAGATTTAACCATAATTTAAAATTTATATGGTCCATTAGCTGGAAATAAATATTTTTCTTGCTCGGATGTCATGTCAGGATTTATCAATAAAAATTACACGAAAATTCTAAAGAAATGGCTGGTTTTTCGACGTTCACGGGACATTATCGTTTCCTTTCGGTCTTAATATTAGTGCATCTCCTGTGATGCACTTCGCGTTCGAAAAGGTGGTCGATATAATACCAATTCATATCCAGTAAAAAAGTATTCGGTTGGATATTTTCTACTAGAAATTATGACCCGAGTTTGTCTTTCTACACAATAGCAAAATCGATCTAACAGCGAATGATTAGTTAATTTAAACAAATACCATAAATAAACAAATATGCAAAACGATATCACCTGAGTGACTTTGATGTTGATGGAAAGATTCTTATTTGCATATGATAAGCGAAGCACGTGTCCTAACTATTGATTACGAATTTAAGTAGAATGATTAAGGAAAACGCGATTAATAATAACGTAGAACATAAATGATAAATTATAGATTACAGATGGTTCCACTATCTCTGTCAGATTCGAACACTCTGCATGATAAACTATTCAAAGGCGTATGGTATTGTGTGCAGGGTCACTGTGTTTTATCTACTTAGGAAAAACGTGACTCAGTGAAATCGTATTGCTACAATATATTGACGTTACAAATTAGAGACGATTTCGTTTCTACATTTTATTCAATTTTTTTTTTTTTACTAAGTAAAACGCATATACGTTTTTTTTTTGTTTTAAGCCAAACCATCACCACTCCCTTTAATTCAAAAGTCATTTGTGAAAATGCTCCAATTAAAAAAAAAAAAAATTTTAGACTTATCTAAAAGTATTCGAATACATTTTTAATTGTTCGAACAAACATTTTTAATACTTTTCACAAATATTATTTATAAATACACTACATAAGATGTGTATGTATTTATGAAAACGACGTTATGACGACGAACGTACCAACAAGAAAAGTCCCATTTTCTTTGGTGGCCTTTTCCCTTTTGGATAATACGTGTTGGCCAGAGAAGTCAACGGATCGTCGTATCCAAAGACCAGTTGTTGCGGCGTTACGTGTTTAAACGGCGTCAGACCCGAAAACCTTAAAATTGCCGAAAGCGAACTCCTTAGTATGGACGGTAAACTATTTGCTTGCGTGGTCAACGTCTAAAATTTGAAAAAAAAAAAAACGTATTCGTAAAAAACGAAAAAATTATCGCGTTTACAAACAAATCGTAAACTCACCAACAGCGGAATATTCGGTACTGTTAATTTGACCTCATCGTTTGAAATGACTGAAAGATGTGGCATGAACTCTAAAATTTTCTTGTGTTGATACGTCACTGTACCGTTGTTATTAAAACGAATGTTGACTTTTTCCATGTTTTCCCTGTACAAACAAACAAACCATCATTATTATTACTATCATTATTTAAGAATGGTGTAACGTCATGAAATTCGCCGGTAGGTATATTATAATCACAATACATTATTAATTTAATAATTTGTAATTGGCTCTATTTTATTCCGCATCACAATATATTTTTTTTAAACCATGTCATTTTACATAATTATCATTACTGTTTATCACGAAATATACCGAAATTTTCTATCGCTGTAGAGGCACTTACGAAAAATATTCTAAAATGCATTCATTGACCGTCAATTAATCATTTAGACGAACACAATTCAAATGTAAGTATTTCGAACTTTCTGTGGGACAAATTCTACATGTCCAAAGTGTTTAAAAAAAAACTCAGATGTGCAAACGACATAACGGTATAACGCCAAAAAAGAAAAATTCTAGTACAATCCAAAAAGAAATTGCAAATAAACCAAAACGTAGACGTTTAATTCTTTCACCATAAGGTATAAGAAAAAAAAAAAAAAAAGAAATGTGTTCACCACTTATCGCTAAAAGAACACATCATTGATTCTGTATTCAAATACTTGTTTATTTTCTATATTCATAGTTGTATGCGACTTTATAACGCGTACTCTATTATTTCTTAAATTTTAATATAATGTAAATTTATGTTTTAAATTTTCAATTGGGTTTTTTTATTTTATAGCTTTAAATTTTGACGAGAATTTATTATTCATCCGATGTATATGAAAAATTTCTTTTTTTTTTTGTAATGTATACATTAAAGTAAACAATTGTTCGTTTTACAAACAAAACATTTATATTGTGATATTCAACAGTGATTAGTTATGTGATCATTATACGATCGTCGTATCGTTAAACACGCTTAATAATACGAATTTCTTTAAATGTAAATTTGACGTGTTGATTACGGTTTGATAAAAATCACCTGTTCCTCGCGCACACGGACACTCGCAATTACGCGAGTATTATAATCGGTCATTTAACAACACGACCTTTAAGGTGTCGAAATTGACAATTTATTTTCTATGCGTGCCGCGCATTCATATAATTGATGAAAGCTGTAATCGGTTTTTGAATTTTATCATTATCAATAGACTCTCGCTACAACTATTCAGAAGACTACCTGGGGTGATTTTTACGAATGCCATAATGATGAAAGGACACTCACACGAAACGTATTATTCAATTTGATGGCCTTCTGAATATTGGCCTAATGAAAATTTCGAAGGTAATTTAATTTGAAATTTCCAATAGAAAATAATAATATTAATAAGAAAATTGAACGCGATAAAAGTGTACATTATGTATATTTGAAAGTTTTTTAATTTATTGGTCAATGCGTTCAAAAATATAAGTTTTGTCTTTTCATCGTACATTATATGATTTCGTGTTCGATTAAAGTTTACCAAAGACGGATGATTTTAATGGTAAAATGAATTATTTTAAAGCTAAACGTCATTGCAGACTCGAGTTCAGGCTAGAAGTTAAAGCCGGATTTAATTCGTCTTAACTCAGTTAATCCAAAAAATAAAAATAAAAAATCATGTCTTTTATTCGTATATTTTCGTACAAAAAAAAAAACTATTTTAAAAGAAGAATCAAATTCGATTAATCAAAGTCGGGAGAAGATTTTCATTTAAAATTTACATAACTAATCACTTTAATCTTAATTGAACTACTGGACGGGACCGGTGGTCTTACGGAGCGTTTGTGCTTAGAGATGAATATTTCTTAAATCCGAAATCGTCCACTGCAATAATGTGACGTGCAATTTACAATCGTTTCGTTCCCAACGGGTGAATGATATCGAGAAGTTCTTAAAAGATACAAATTTAATACCGTATCAAATAGTTGGTGGAAAACGGAATACCTACGCAATTTAAAATTTTGATAATTTGATAACAATATTTATTGGTAAAATACGGCGATCCGGCAAGGAAGTTTGGACAATGCTTAGATAGAACGTAATAATATACTCACCAAGGAAAATACAACAACTCCTAAATTATTATTCTTTTTTTTAAAAATATATTTACTTGCGGTGTACATTAGCGTTTTACTAGATAATAAATTTAATTTACGTTAATATTAGCAATATTGCCAGTTCACTTTGTGTACGGTTCGCTCATTAAATTATATAACCACGGTATCCGCGAAAAAATCATTATTTTAGTTACTTATTATACGTTACGTTTTTCCATACAAAGTCAAGTTAAAAAGAAAAAAAAAAAAGTTGCAAAATCGGTTTTCGTTAAAATCAATTATTCTTTTGTAATGTTTTTATGCATTAAATTAGGAATATAGAAATCTGAAATTAATGATGAAAAAAAAATAATAATAATCAGCTTTCGAATTGGCCGAGTAAACTAAAATCTGTTTTTTAGTTTCAACGTATAAAATCATCGGGTTCATTGTTTTTTTTTTTGTCGTTTAACTTTGCCTAAAATTATATATTAATCGTAACTAATTACGCATAATTTGGAAAACTATTGACTTTTAACGAACACAATAACGACGCATAAAACCAATACTCGTTTTTAAAATGTAATAACTATATTTTTTGTATAAAATGCTGATCGGTATTATATATTAACGTGGGTTGTTTTTTCTCGATGCCCGGAGCTCGTTACGTCACGTTTTAATATTCATTGTAAGTATATACACAGCCTCTGCGGCCACTCTAGATCATTCAGCAATGTAATAATCTCGTGTAGGAAAGGTTTTTTTTTTTATATTTTTGACCACTTTCTCCCAGACACGCTTGCTTCATACGCTGTTGTTTACCGTCGTTCCACATTGCCATTTTTAGCTAATCGCATCGTATCGATGTCATTGTTATTTACAACTGATTATGTATAAAAACGAATTTTTCAAACAATTTTATAGGCATAAATTCGATAGAAATCACTGTTAAACGTATTTTCGTTGCACATATTTATCGATATTGTGTTGTACTAAAAAGATAAATTTAAGACAGGAATTTGTCGCTACAGTTGAAATGAAAATACGTTACACGCGTAATTTTTATTGAAATTTCCTTATATTAAAAAAAAAAAAAAAAAATGACCATAATTGGGGAATATTTTATTTGTTCAAATCATGTGGCCTTTTTTTCTTTTCTTTTGTAAGTGTCACCAATTCACAAGTGAACAACGAGAATATACTTATAATTACACGTTTTTTTTTCGGAAATAATTAAACATTTAATCGCAAATCCATACGGCTTACACATATTATAAATATATTTTATATACACACTCGTTCTGACTCCTCGTCGCTACATGCACACAAACACCAGACACATACGGACGGACGGACGTATATATATATATGTATATATATTTATAAGAGTTTTTGTGATCCCCTTATATTATTTAATATCGAACTAATATCTATATACAGCTAAAAACAAGTGAATTCCTGAGGCTCGGGTCAAGGACGGTAAGCGGCTTATACGCCGTCGTGAAGCTCCTAAAGAAAAATATAGCAGTTTTATTACCCAACACGTGGCGGGGTCTTTCCAATTTTACTTTTACTAAAGACATCGCGCATCCAGGGTCATATTTACAGTATCGGATTTCGAATAATTAAAAGCTCCACATCACGTGACCACGTTTAGCGATTCAACGTTATGAAAAAACGTTTATAAAACACGCGGATTAAAACGAACACATCTTGTTTTAATATACATTTGTAGGAATATTATTTGATTTGATTGTCAAAAAAAAAAAAAATACTACTCAAATAAGTCAGTATTATTCGAAAATATGTTTTCAAGTTATATAAATCTGATGTCTGTTCAAATATACCGTGTTCGCAACTTTCACAGTTGTTGGCCAGGTTAGTGAAGTAAATATTATACTCGTACGTATTTTCCGTCTAACACAAATTATTGTAAGTATGTAATGAATTATTGTAATTAGTAGGGAACGGATTCATATGAAAACGCATATTTTTATTAAAATAAGATATTTAAAAGGTACGGTGAGAAAGAAATTCCGCGATTTAAACCGTTCTTATTAAAATTATGTTAATTTTATTTTATGATTTTGGTGTAATTACATATTTTTACGTATTCGACTAAAATTTACATAATATTATCAATCATGTTTTGACGTTTCATCGTTTGAAACCACGTTAGAGCGAACAAAAACACCATCGGCGTAATTTCGGACATCCTTCGAATAATCTGAAATTGTCGCATTCAGATAAAACGCCTATATAATAAGTAGTTATTACATATTATACAATATGTTGATGTGGAACGTTAGTTTTAAAAATATTTTACGGCCTAATAGGCAATATTCGACATTCGAGCATTTAAAAGAACTTATTCAATACTACACAGGATTTCAGTTAAAAATTTACCTTTACTTAATTTGTATTTTTTTTTTTTTACAAATTTGAATCTTTCAAAAAACAAAAGTTATTTCCCCGCATATTTTGATGTATTTTCCCACATATTTTTGTGTTTTAATTACATATAAATTCGTTCGCTCATTACAAGTAATAATTAATGTGAAAATAAATGCGCAAAATTCAGTTGAATAAAAGACTTTTTTTTAAATCAGTTGAGATTTTATGCAATTGATAAGAATTTTAATTCTTTTAAAATAATTAAAGTTTTTTTTTAAAAATACTAGAATACAATACTAACAAATCGTATATTTAAAATAGTTGATTAAATAATTGAGAATTAATAGTCTTTAAAACAGTATTGAGTGCTTACAAAAATATTTAAATATACTTTTAATCAATTATTCACTATTATGTTTATAATTTTGACCTAGTGAAATGTTAGACGAGTTTTAGGTTTTTGAACTTGAGTGTACATTTGAATTAACATATCGATTGACGCGTGTTTTTAATTTATACACAGGAATATTATTAACGTAAATTTATATAAAATTTATCGTAATAATATTGTGTAAAAAATTACAATTTTATATGATAAAAATTTTTTGTTATACAAAAGTATCGTTATTATATTTTGGAGACTGAAATAAATCATACAAAAAAAAAAACATTAAGTTATTTGAGCGTTATATATTTAATTCGATTTGTTTCACGTGTACTCGATATCTTTTAAGGCCATACAAAAAGTTCAACTGTATATATAACCACATAATTAAGAGGTGTAATATAAACAACTACTTAACAGTAAAATTACAAAGAAAATTAGTACAAATAATAATTGCATATATTATTATATAGCTAAATTCTGTATTGCACCTTGATTTATGCGATTATATCACATTACGCGATATTTATTTATTTATTTCTATATACGTATAATATATATATATTATTTTTTAATTTTTAACAAAAAAAATTTAAAG
This sequence comes from Slavum lentiscoides, assembly GCA_032441835.1. Lineage (NCBI taxonomy): Eukaryota > Metazoa > Arthropoda > Insecta > Hemiptera > Aphididae > Slavum > Slavum lentiscoides. The sequence continues at coordinate 30,381,655 of CM063706.1, forward strand.
AGGGGTTGTTTCATTTTCATACTTCACAAGGCTACTATTATACATCTTATTCAGCACAAGGGCGAACAAAGATGTTTTGTTGATTTTAACAAAATTATCAGATTTATCATATCTATCAAATAGAAGATTCACGAGATGATAGTTTTCAAGGTTTTCGCATTTATGAAGACAATTGGAGGTTGATCGTAATGATCAACAATCAGACACGCATTTTTTATTTTTATATTTTCTTAGAACAAATTCTGCAGGTGCGAAAAATATTAAAAGTGTGTATTTCGTATCGGATCGATTAAAAAAGTTAATAGTTTGATAACATAATGATTGCGATTCCGCGCTAGTATAAATTCCTTTTATTGGCTATCGATCATTGCGATTACTAATTATTTCAAGAACGAAAGTAGTAACGATTATAGCGTTTATTCATTGTGTAATTGGGTCTTTTATAGCGAGTTGTAAATAACCACATCATACCTATGTGGATGGTGGATAATTTATATATTTTTTTTCAACACGCCTTATCGATACGTTCTGGCAAGGTTTTTTTTTTAATAAAGTGAACGTATTAATACATGTTTTACTGTTTGTTAAATTTTTCGGGAATAATATTTATTATACGGTTAGAATATTGGTTACGATCGGATTTTATTTCGATATAATATGATACAATTATTAATTATTATACGTTTAACATTATAAAACAGTATGTAATTATAATTTCGCGAATTGATTTAATTACGATATAACATATTCGCTGAATATCATATGTGTGTTTATAATAATTATAAAAATTATTTTGACGCATAATAAATATATTTATCCATTTAAATCACAATATTGACGAAAATTGTTGATTTTAAAGCTCTGTTTTATATTATAGGCTATTTATAATTTAAAACGAGAAGTATATTATTTTCATCGAAGAACGTTAAAGCTAAAAATGTACGTTCTTATTTTGTTATAATTCTTAAAGCGAATAATAAGAAGTGAAAACAAATATTGAAATAAACGAGAAAAACTTAAAGGTTACCATTAACTATTAAGCCTTTATGCTTTTCGAATGTATAAAAATTGGGGGTTTGTTTATAGAAAAATGTTTTTAAATAAAATAATGTTATTGTTTAACAATTTTAAATGCAACAATGAGAAAGACATTTTATAGTGTAATTATGTTTAAAAAAAAACCTCAAATAAATAGTCTTATTTAATCTTATCGTCTTGAACAATGTTTTACATGGTGTTACAACCGTAATTTTTTAGACCATAACGATTTATATAAGTATGTCGTATACTCGTTTACTGTTTGTACATGTATAATTATATTAAAATAATAATTAAATAGTACCATACGTTCTACTAATAATTTTATAACACTCTAATAGAACTCACTTATAAACAAATGGACCGATTTCTTGAAGTTTTGGTTTCTCGCCATTTTGCAGAAATCCATCTGGATTGGTGACATTGAATATGAATACTTTTGTCAGTCTTAATACGCCAGGTTTTTGCCAGTAGTGATAACTTAATGTTCCATTCCACAGTTTTAAATTCTAAAATAATAATATTAATGTAATTGTAGACGTGAAAATTTAATATATTTGTAAAACCTTTGTACACGTATTTCGCAAGATAATTAGTTAAATTATGAATAAAATGGTAAAATAAAAATCGCGTGATTATTATTATTATTAATATTAAAAATATTAATGCTCATATGTTATTGTTTATAATATCGATACCTTTGAATAAATATGCGCATATTTATTATTCGTAAAAAAATCTAAAACTTCATAATAATTTATTTAATATAATATAAAGTGCAAATAAATACTTAGTTTAAATGTAAATGGCTAAGATGTTTTCTAGTATTTGATGTTTTATCAATTTTTAGCGAAACAAATAATTTTAACATTTTTCGGGCATACGGAGGACCTCACGTAGAAATGTAGGATAACACCACCTCACGAGAATTACAAATTATACATAGAATTTTTAATTTTAGCTTTTTTGGTTAATAGTTAGAGTTGAAATATCTATTATCAAATTTGAAAACGACAATTTAAAGAAACACTTAAAGCGCCTATGCGTTTTTGTTCATTTTTGTTACAATTAAAATTCAAGACAAACTTGCTGTGTAGCTAATTTTCCTATACATTTTCCGGAGACAACAAATAAGTATGTATTATTATTATTATTATTATTATTATTATTATTATTATTATTATTATTATTATTATTATTATTATTATTATTATTATTATTATTATTATTATTATTATTATTATTATTATTATTATTATTAACATTATTATTATTATTATTATTATTGATATTATTATTATTATCATTCAAAATCGACGGTAGATTATAATCTACCGTCGATTTTGATTTTAAAATAAAAACCAATATTACTACACTAGCGTGAGGTGAGATGGACGAATTTAAATAAGTGTCTACTCGTAATATATTTTCTGTACGTACAATGTTGAGAACGTTAAACAAAATGAAAATCGTCAAATGAAATTTTATAAAATTTATAATTTTTTTTTTTCTTTAAATTATAACAAACATAATATAGCCAAAATTCATATAGATATAATAATAAAAAAAACAAATAAAACTTTTGAAATTAAAAGGGTTGAGTGACGCACGATATTGCACGCAAGTAGAAAATCATCTATCGAATTTTTTCTTTATATAGTCATCATGTTAGAAAATTTTCTTTAAACTAATACTTTTCAACTTTCATTCAGGTCATCCTAAACAAATAGGTTTGTAATCCAACCACCTCCCCCCAAATAAAAAAATGTGTATAAGTACGCCACTATTTCGTGTATTATGAAAAGTAATGTGTGTTTTTAGTACATTTGTGTGCATTCAATTTTCAAATATTCAATTTTTATTGAATAATAAAATAAAACAATAAAAATTTTATAAAAAAAATAAAACAAAATTAATACTTGAAAATTATTTGACTTTTTGAAATTTAAACGAAGAACGAAAAAGTTTGGTTAAAATCGTATTCATTTTGACATATCGACATTTATGAACCTACCCGCGAGAAATTTACACGATTTCAAATTCTATTGACCGTTTCACGAAAAAGTATAAATGACACGTTTTCTTTGGTCACAAAGCGCATTAAGTCGATTTCGTAAAAAAATGATCAATTTTCACGGATATAATGATTTTGCTTAACATGGTTACACGTTATTTTCTCAGCTGATGTTTTCTCTTTTAACGCGTCGGAAACAAACGTTTAGACAACACTATTAAAAACCACGTTGTTCTATGTACTTGCGTTTAATAAATCCGTTGGTATTTGATGTTTTAAAATCGAATTATAGCCAACTGGTTAGCTTTTTATTTTGTGTCATGGACAGTTATGTTAACGGACACGTGCAATATGTACCGCGTATAATTATTATTATTGTGATTCTCTAAATATAATATATTCATTAGCATCAAATTAATAACATTATGTAAAACTTTCGACGTTCTTTTCAATATCTGCGCACTATTGTCATTGTATATTATGTCTTATCGCGTCCCGTCGTCGTTAAATATTATATTATTTCAATCAGTATTGTGCAAATTATATTATTTGTATTGCATTGTATGATCGAGTGTAGCGAGTTCGAATAGTGAATGTTCGAACGGAGTGTTAGAAACGTTATTTGTTCGAAACATTTGTGTTTGGCATAGTGTGAAAATATTAGACGTTTGGCATACGACTAATATTAAAATTGAAAAATACACATTTTATTAAGAAACCGCTGTACACACTAGAATTAAAACAATATAAAAACACGTTGTTGCATTTCAAATAATACGAACTATTCAGTTGTTTTAGTGCAAATTCACTTATCGTCGAATTTGTACTGGAGCAGTCTTTCTAGTTCCGTAAGACGAGAACCGTTTTCGGACTAAATAATTTCGTTATTTCAATAATTAGGACTAAAGAAAGTATAAACGATATAGTGTTTGTTTATTAGATTTGCAAAAGTGAATTTGTTATTTTCGGACAACGAGAGGGAAGAAAAACAACCGAGTGTTTTGAGAATACACAATACATTATAGTGGTTTATCGGGCAGCGACTTCGTAGAAGCGAACCGCAATTTTCGACAGAACTAAGGCCTACCTCGCTTTAAAATTGATTTACCGTAAACAAATTACTTGTCAGGATCATGCCATAAACGTTTCAATAGATTAATTATTATTAAGGATTTGTCATTATTATTTTTTAAATAAGACCAATGTTTCGAAAAACATAAAATAAAACTGAAAATCATGTTGAACAGATTACACAAGGAAGTGTCTCAAAGATTTTCAAAGAGAAGAATTAAAACAAAACGATAAGTAAATTTTAGGCCCCGTTCTTAGAATAAAAATGACTACGTGTATGGCTTTTTGGTACACGTCCAATTTGCTGTCAAAAAGCCGGTATTGAAAGTTCCCAATTCGATGACAACGGTATTGTTTTACTAAAATGTAGGCGAACGAAAGTTTCATATAAATTAAGACATTACTATTAATATTTTTTATATAAATAATTCAATCTATTATATAAATGGATAATTTTAATTAATATGTTGAAGTTTACATATCATATAAATTGTACAAAATATATTGTTTTGTTTATAAATAGTAATTTAATTAATTAACCAATCAATTTGTCGCAAGAATGCAAGATTTTTAAATTGAATGGGATGCTATGCTATGGAACGGCAATATTATAATGTGATTACTGATTATGGACACATGGCAAAAATGGGATTATCACTTTGTTCTATGATGGCCGTTGTATCATTAAGAATAGTTAATGATTTTTAACAACTTGGATGTAGTTATGTTATAATAAATTTAATTACGTAGTACTTACTCGACGTTTTAATTTTTTTTTTTTTTTACTTAATCGCAGAAATGCTGGAACAGCTCTATTCCCATTCAAAATATACTGTTTGGGTTGAAAGCATAAGCGTGAGCATGGGGGAGGCAAGGGAGGCAGCTGCCTCCCCTTCCGAAATTTTCCGCTCCACCAAGATTTTATTATTTATTGTTTTTTAATAATTGTACGTAATTTCGAAATAGAAAATATCAAAATTATATCGTACTTATTGTAAAATTATCGACTATCTTAGTACAAATATTATAGTACTGTATATATTTATATTGTTCTAGTGATAAGATAGCTTCAACAGTGGCGTATACATAATTTTTCAGGGCCGGATTTATGTATGTGGTGGCCTATGGGCGGAATTATGCCTATAGGCCTTAATAAGGAACCTTATAAAAAACCTTATAAAAAAAATACCATGGGGGGATCTGACCCCCACACCCCCCTTTTTATACGCCCTGAACTTCAAGTGTGGTTACTGGTTTTGGACCTCTAGCAACGGTCTTGCCTCCCCTGCCAAGGGGACCTGCGCACGCTTATGGTTGAAAGTGTAATATCAATTGAAGCTGTTCCAGAACTCAGAAGACACAACGATCTTAGCCACGACAGCTTAATTACTTGGAAATGGTCAACATTTTTTTTAAATATAATATAATAATCAAATACAGTACAAATATATTACATATGCCGAAAAAACAATGAACCGTACAATTCAAAGCGCCATTTCAGTTCGGCATGTACAAAATAAATAAAACAATAATGTTTTTCATTTAAATGAAACATATTTTATACTTTGACATTTGTATTCATACTGTGTATGCCCCGTGAAATAAGAATATGACGTAACATTTCCCGGTACTTAATTTTACACTTTAACTAAAATACACGGGTAATTCATAAAATAACGGTTTTCAACACTTCACTGTTAAAAATATCACCTTATTAGTTATTCTTATAAAAAATTCGAAGTTTGTTATTTTTATATTTATATATATTTGCCTCACATATTTACACTATGAATTAGGTAGTATTTTGTATATTGTTACGCCATCTCCATATTCAATAAATATTTGAATTTCGGGCGTTCTTTACTCGTCATCTCAATATTGTTATTAATACTTATAATTACTGATTGGGTTTCTTTTCATTCAATCTTTTTATTACATTAGATGCACCGGCCGTTGTGTTAGTTTCGTTATATAATTCACGTATACGTGATTATAATGTTATAAAAAATGAAATACCTTTAGAATTATATAATGAACCCATGGAACTGAAGAGAGTATTAGTCCAGCTATTAAAGCTACAACTCCGAACGTGATGACCGCTATTCGACCTGAAACAAAAATCAAAATTACATTTTTAATTCGTTTTCTAGTGTTCTTTACACATATTTTTTTGAAGTTCGTATAGTGAGTTTTTTATATTTTTTTCACCAGTCATCTTACGACGTATATTTTGGTAATTTTCTAGTTATTTCTAACGATTTACATAATGTATTTGATTTGTTGGCGTAATCTGCCACTCGGAGTCACAAAAGTCGATTTAGTTCAAAAGTATTTTACACTATTTAAATAATTCCACAAGATGATTTTGTATTTATGCCGAAGAATCACTTAGGCATTTATTAGATCTAAATATTATTAATCACATTATGATAACTGAAGTAACTTTCTCGGAATAACGAAAATGATAATTTCTTTGTGATAATATCTTAATCATTTATTCTTGAATTGAAATACATTTTCTTACGGACATTTGTTAGGTTCAACGTAATTTAACATATTCGTGAACTCTAATAAATAATATTATACGCATTTAATTTGAACAATATTGCATAAAATTTAAATATTAATTTACCTATTTTTAAACAATTAATTTGTATTTCGCGAATATCGGTCACTGTTTGATATTGCAACGAATGCATAATTAATTATGGTTTTGCACACATGCTAAATGATTTTTATTTAAATATTTCGTGGCATAATTAGTATTAATCATATTCATATATTTGATGTATATTAAATGAAGTAAAAAATAATATATGTACATATTAATGCAATTATAAAATATCAAATAATTTTCCATTATAACTTTAACAAATTATTCCATTTTTCGAATAAAAAGAAACTTTACGGTTTAATTTGTACACATGAATTTTCAACTAAAAATGTAGTGCTCGGAAAGTTCATTGTGAAAAAAACCATTTCCGTTCATGCTCCAGGCTTGGAGAAATGAATTACTTTCTTGCCTCGTGTCTGTAATAGAACAACTTTCGTTCCTCAATGTTTAAATTATAAACAAAAATATCGTGAAAAATTAAAACTTTTTACATTAAGATTATTTATATATTTTTTACCTTGGATAATTTTAACTGCTTTCTGTGGGCTATGCACTCACATACGTGTTTTATTTTACAATAAAGAAAATTAATTTTTTTTTTTCTAATTTGAAGCTAAGTAATGATTACCTATTGCAAATTTCGAAAACGATGTTTGTTTTCACTTTTTTCGTTTTTTTTATACTTTTTTAAAATTGCGATTAAGATAAAAGATTGAAAGTTAAAAGTTATACTTAATTCTTGCATCATACATTGAGACATTTAAAAAATAAATTGCATTTTTACATACAATGCACAATTCTTACATCATTAACATCCATTATTCATTTATATGTATTATGAAATGAATCGTGAACATTATTCAAACACAACATAAATATATGTTTGACACTAAAACATCGTTCGTCCTATAGCTCGTCTCTAAATTTTATCCTGTTGTATTTATATGGAGTATATACATATACATCAGCGTGTCTTATATGAAAAATGTGTCAACGTAAACGAATTTACAATTATCTAAAACTAAATAATCGTTTTGAATAATAATATATATATATATATACTCGTATATATAATACGAATAAATGTTTAGAATTTTTTTCTAATTCAGTAATATTTGTATTTAACAAAAAAGGAACGTTTACATTTCGCATAAAAATGAACGAAATTCCAATTATGTTTCTCCGCGCAAAAATTAGAATTTCTTTCCTGTTACGTTTCGGAAATCTAACTAAATCTTCAAAAGAACGTGTTCCTTTCAAACACCGTGCAAATATGTATTTTTATTAAAATCGTATTTTTATATGGAACACATCCGATTATTATACTGTATCACTTCGCGATGATTTATCGTTGTTTTTAGAATCTAAAACATTAATACAATATATTAGCTTGCACAGAAATGAGTGATGCGAGACTGGTGTTACACTCGTAGACAATGTTTAACGTATCAGGCTATAAGATTTCTAAAGAATACCTGTAAAAATTATTCAGAATAAAATTTCGAATTAATAAAGAATACATTACGTATTCTAATAATTTTCTACAAAATTTAAGGAAAATATTTATTCGCATAATGTAAAAAGTAATTCGAATCCTTCATACTGCTTGCGACTAGTTATATCAATAAAATTATTATTTTTTTTGTATCGGCGCAATTCGATTTTCTACTTTTGAATAAAGGAGTAGGCTACAGTCGTTTAATACAGCGATGACAAGGATAAGTCGTAAGTTCACGGCTATTAGTTCTTTAACAAGTGCGTAGCTGATTTATAAAACTAAAATACATTTATTTGAGTATATCGATTTTTATTTTGTTCGCAGGTATTAACGCTGCAAAAAAAAAAAAACTTAGAAAAATTCATTTAAATAAGTACATTCGGTTGAATAAAAGTATCATAACTTTATAAGACTGCTGACTAATATATTTTCAAAAGCATACTGTTGTATGTTCTCAAATAAATAAAATTTTTTTACTCCGATAAATATAGAAATAACACAAACTATTGAGCTGCAGTTTTGTCACTGTATGGTGCAATTATTTAATTCGACCCTGTGAATTGAATAAAACTTTCATATATAATTACAATACATTTCACTCGGATGATCAATAATTATTTCGACATAAAATATAATAATTTTTATTTATTCATCAAGTATTACTGTGATGTATATTTTAGTAAAGTAGATGGAAAAAAAACCACGTACATTTCGACATAACATTATGCGTTCATTGTATAATATACTTCCATGGTCCGGTGAAGATTATAAAATAGTTTGGCGGTCACGATTAACTAACGGTCTGTACCACAAACGAGGTGCGAAAATTATTAATTTATAAATTAACATTCACAAGTAAAACGGTTTTATTTCAACGTTTTCAAACGACAATTCGAAATAATTTTTAAATAATCACTGTAATTTAAATAAATAAATATATATATATATATATAAACACATAACACGATTAAAATAGTGTCGTATGCTGTATCGTAGTGTTAATCAAAGGACCAAAGATATTTCTTCTATAACTGTTACATAATAAGATGTATAACTATATCGAATCAGTGTATAATTTGAATGATATGTATATATATATATATATATATATATATATATATATATATGTATGTACTATTATAAGTTAGTTATATTATGTAGGTATACGTACCTATAAAGTAATATTTTGGTCCTTGAATTTTAATACGTTTTTATTTATGATTATTAATAATAATAATATTACGCGATTCCTTCCAAGATACAAGTGTATTTCATCCACATGCTATTTTAATAACGAATTTTTAGCATTTTTCCCGTTTTTTTATAGAAGAAAAAAATTGCTATTACAAGCATTCAACATTTTTTTTTTTAGGTCATTCTTCACCTATTTCTAGGAATATGAATGAAAATATTCGTCTAAACTAAATTTAAAATCGTATAAATAATTATTTTTATTTAATTAAATTATTTAAATAGTGTATTTTTTGATAACTCTTTTTTATATTAAATCATAAATTGAATTGTTTAGGCATTTTTTGTGAATCAAATTCTTTTGTATTGTACTCATTAAACTAATTAAAAAAAAAAAATTTCGAAGTTATTTTCATTCGTAAATGCATATTTCTAAGGTCATTTTGTGTTATGTTCGTGGCGTTGAAATCCCTAGTTATAATAAACCAATTTTACGCGTAAATAGATACTTAGATTTCTACTTTAAACGTTTATTCTTAAAGTCATTGCCTGTTAAAATTTATACTAGAGAAATACGAATGCGATTGATATTTAACTCGAATACAGCACATTTCGTTCGAAACTGATTTTGATGTATTATTAGCAGTATAGTTACAATTCGTTCTTTCACCGTTGAAATCTTCAAACTCACACGGATGCGCTCATATTGCGTCGTATTCTTGCTTGGTATGGTCTGATAAACACGTTTAATAACTTCGTGTACTGCATGGTATTCGATGTCACAAGTTATCCTCATAACTTACGTGTTGAGTAATATAAAACATAATCGTATACCCGGCACAATAGGCCAAATTTGACGTTGCACGCAATACCATACGCAGATATTATTATATGTTTTCTTCGAGGCTGCAGGGCATTAACGAAATAAAAGTAAAAGTTAAGGTAAACAATTGCTGGAATTTCAGTTAATTATTACTTTATAACCCAACGGTATTTAAATCAAATTCAATTTCTTCCGAAGACCAAAACTGTTTTTTCGAATAGGTACCGTTTTTACTCTTTACGTGTGTATAGGCAATTTTCTATGGATGTTATGAATCATAAGCGATAGGTTTTAATAATACATGTAATAAATACATATATATATATTTAATTTGTGATTCCTACATTATAAAATATTCATATTGAGTTGTGTAGAAAAAAAACTATACGTTTTTAAGACATTTTATTAACGCGTTTTTCACACAGTGCGTAATTGTATCGCTGGTAATACAATTTTTTTCTTTCTTTCAATACTCCAACAGTTTTTGTTAGAAACAAATCATTTTTTTTTACACTCACTATTGTTACACGAATCGAAAAATTCACGTGCAGAATCAGAAAAAATAGAATTCGGGCAAAACAAACGATGGTCCCCATGTTTTTTTTAATCTACACACATTGGAATTAAAATCAAAATAAAACATTTTTAATTCTTAGAATATTTTATAGGTGAATCGATTTCATTTTAGAATTGCGAATAATGTAAACACGCGTTTTTATCTAATATTTAATAATATATATATATATATATAATACCGACGTGTGCCTATAACATAATATTATATTATTATTACTTTCTCTTCCCTTTAAATACTCGTTTTGAATATTATTCGATTGACCGGCAGCTGCAGCACAGCAATTATCCTACGTTTCTCGGTCAATAGTTTTTTTATTTATTTTTTTTTTACGTAATAATACAATGATGTGTTAAAAACTTCCTTCGGCCAACACACTCGTAAACGCAGTGGTAATAACAGAATGTAGCACACAATCGGCTATGTAACACAACATTATAGTTGATAAACCGGGTCCAGCTGATCGCCCCGTTTCGTCGACGAACACTCGCGTCGTCGTGGTATCTACTCTCGATTTTTATTTCCCGTTGACCTACTAAACTTATACGCATACACCATCTCATCACGCACAAATGGTTCTTTTAGAAATTTTTCGAGATTTTTCTTTGGATATTTCATAATCGTATTATCAATTTACGTTCTGCGGTTGTAATTGAAAATAAAAGTTATAATAATATTCAAGTGTTAGATTCTGAGATAAGCAAACGACTAATCGTTTTTACGAAAGATTTTTTTTTAAATATATTTCCAAACACTTTTTTTTACGGTACAGAAGGATTGGTCCGATTTTTTCATATAAAACCACTTCCCGGTAGAAATTGGTACTTTTTTTTCCACACGTTTTAGTCAATTATCTCAACGATTTCCGGTGAATGTATACGGAAAAATTATCAAAAAAAAAACCGGTTAAATTATCGACACGTACGATTTTTATGAAACAGATTTTTTTTTTCATGCAATATTTCCAATTATTTTCTTATAAAAAAAATTTTTAAATCCACAATAATCGATTTAACGAAAAAAACCACATAAACGTCCAAAATTTCAATTACGGAAAAATTAATCGATATATATTATATAGGCAGTGGCGCCGATCCCCATATTGAACTCAGGCCAAGGCCTGACCACATTTTTATAGAATGGGCCTGTTTAATAGATTGGGGCCGTATAATGAAAATAATATATTATAAGATATAATATTTAATTAATATATAATAAAATAGTTGTTTAGATCACTAAAGTATTAATGTACAAATTTAAGTTGATTTTAGGTAATTGATATACTTTTTTCAAAGTCAACGGTATCGACAAAATTATTAATATGTTAGCTGCATTCAAGTCTGGAATTTTTTCAATTAATTCCTGATTCTTATAGGTGTAGTAACTTTTAGTTTTTAATATTTTTAATAATTTAGTGAAAATGTCTTATTAATAAATGTTACAAAAATCAATTTAGATACTGTATTTATTATGAAAAAAAAATATATGTCTTCCTGGACACCTAATACTTTATTATAATATAACAAAATCTTGGAATAATATTTTATTTATATTATGTATATATATATATCTTCAAATATAATATAATGGGCCGTTATATATACAACTCGCCCGAGTAGTATTCTCAGACTTCGGCGCCATTGATATAGGTACGTATATTCTCAGGCGTATTAAAGGTGGAGCAAGGGTGGGCCATCTACCCTCTCCCTCTTCTGCTGACCAATCAATTTTATATTTATTTATTTTTAAAACGCCATTCAAAATAATAAGAAAAATAAAAAACACGAATCTAGAAATTTTATCAAAAATAATATATAACAAAAATCAAATTTTTTTAATTTTCTAGAAAAGTAGAAAAAATAAATTGAAAAAATATAGCAATAATATCATCATCAATAATAATAATAAACATACCAAAAAAAAAAAAAAAAAATTGTAAATAAATCGTCTTGTTTTGCGTTTAATTTTTAAAAATTTATAAGTACAATACATATACAGTACTATACAATACATTGGTTGTCGAAAAAAAGGAAAATCTGCTACAAGAAACACCGGACCGATTCGATGAAAACCCTCGACGGTTGGCATTTTGGCGTAAGTGATAAAAAAATGCATGGAGTATTAAAGTCATACATACAATTACATTGTGCTTGATTATATTTAAGCTTAATAATATAAAAATAAATAAATAAACGTGTATAAATCATAAAAACAATATTATATACATTAATTTAGAAAAGTGAATAAAAACTCGTACGTTTCAGTGCCCACGCATCTATTATTGATTTCGAAAACAAAATAAGCACCCGTGGCTTATAGTTAATAGATTGATTTCACGTCTTATACACGAGATTGTATATAATAATATTATGATTGAGATTGCGTTAAATTTAAAAAAAATCAAAATGTAAAAAAAAAAAAAATCGTAAAACTTTTCGAATCGCATTTGATTTCTTGTAATCAAGTAACGCGTAGATATGTCTCAAAGTAATAAAATCGACAGCGGATTCAATATAATATTATATGAAAAATTTAATGAAAAATTTCTAATATAATAATATAATAGCTATAAAATATGACGTAAAATGAAATGCGTGCGCCTATTTTGAAATCTATTTTCAACCATATATATATGTATTTATGAATATAATTTATAGTAGTTGGCATAATAATCTACGGTTGAGTGCGCTAGAATTATTTAAAAATGATTCGCGGTGACTATTTGAAATTGAGGTAACTGAGCTCTCTCTCTCTTTCACAAACACACACACAGATCCCCTTACTTTTCGCTATCGATTCTGCGGTCACTTACGTCGTCTTAGATAATACCACTTAAATAAAATATTCGTGTTAATTTTTTTTCCTATTGTCTTCCCGATTTGACAACGCGTGTTATGACGTTGAATACGATTTTATTCCGTGTCACTCCTGTACGTTTTGTGGTTTAATAATGATATTAAAGAAAAAATAATTAATTGATATATTAAGTAAATTACAATATTCCGTTTAGAAGTTTATTTATTTATATATATATATATATTTTAATATTAATATTTAAAAAAAAAAATAGTCTACCGTTACGGATTTATTGATGAAAACGATTCATTTTTTTTTTTTTAAATTTTATTGAAATAAGTGTGAATACAACACAGTAAAATATACTCTAATACGGTCTGAGATTAAATTTGGCTATAATTAACATTGTTATTTAACCGGAATGTGCATCGTCTAATATTAATGAGTTAAATGAGTGTTAAATACTCGGTATTACACTATGTAAAGATTACACAAGATTAAAGATACCGGTAGACAAAATATTATTATAAAGATACAATTTTTTCACAAAAAAATTTAATTTAAGCAAATTTATAAAAACATCAATACCACTGTTTCTATAATGAAAAAATTGTCCTTATATTATTCACAAATTTTGTTTAATATAAAATTATATTTTATTCAAAATGATTCTACTGCAATAAATTAAAACGGTAGTTTTTTAAAATTTTTTTTCACTACGAAATTAAAAATATACAATTAAAATGTATTTTTAAAAAGTCTGGATTAAATCGATTAAAATTGGCTAAAATCCTACTCAAACTTTTTACTCTAACCAGTTAAGCAGTGAATTAATTAGTTCCTTGCTACTTAAAAACTGTTTTTTTAATTTTATGAAGCTAATTTTAATATTGTTATATATGTTATTCAACCAAATCTAACACAAACCTCGCTCGTTTATTAACCATAATACCTAAGAAAGTGTATGTTGTATTCATATATTTTACGTAAAAATTGATTTATAAAGTATTGTAGATAATAAAAATGCATATTAATTGCCCTGTACTGGAAATATTATATATAAAATAGTAATGTTTTTTAACCCTATATATATTTTTTATATATTTTAACAATTATTTGTGTTCGTCATCACGTTTGAATTCAAACGCTTATAAGAAAAATTATCGATATAGCATTTATAGGAGTAGAGTTTTTAATATGTATATGAATTTAATTTTAATTGTTAATCATGTTATACGCTAATTGTGAAATAAGCAAAAATTACTATTCATAACGTTGCGAATAAAATATTATGAAAATCATTAGAGCGTTTTTCAAAACCGTTGAATTTTTATTATATATTTTTCCACTTATCACGTGTATTATTTTGACATTTACGTTGTTGTTATATTTAATATATTATGAGCGCGTACTTTTTAGAGCATATTTAATAGACTTTATTTAGTGCATATAAATTATATTCTTATAATTATCACATAGAATGAGCAATTTTGTGTTTATGCAATAGTATCGTGCAGCATAGCACAGTACAACAAGAATAGTGTTTAATTAATGAATATGATATAGCAATCGGCCCAGGAGTGGCGGATCCAGAATTTTTTTTTAGGGTGGGGCAGTTATAAATCACCAAACTTAATGATCTCATATATATATATATATATATAGTATAACGATATCTCTCTTGAAGAAGTTAACTTACCACGATTTAAAAAATACATTTCGTAATTTATTTATATATAGATAAAAACGTTTTCGACAATATTCATGAAAAGTAATACCGAATTAAAAGAAAACGCCTGACCATTTTGAGTTGAGACAAATTAATTTTTGATTTTTGTATATTAACGCAAACAGTATCAAATGATTATCATCTAAATCAGATCCACTTTTAATACGGACTAATCTACAATAATAGACTTACTTACAATATTTTAATATTTGCAAGTGATTAAAATAAAAAATTTCCACGCACAGAAAAGTTTTGTAATAATAAGTGCTTAATTTAACCGTATCAATTTACTATAAATGTGAGAATACACGTACAGCTTTTACAGATAAATCGTTTTATATAGTTGTTGTTTTCTTCCAGTTTATTGCAGAATTTTGTACAACTACAAATACAAATACACGAAATCATAAAAATAACCTCGGGAAACAATTCAGGAAATTCAGAAAAATTATAATTCCTTAATCCCCCTGTGTACACTACTGTACTCATAAATAAATAATTATGTACCTACAATTAATTAAAATTTAAAAACGAGTACCTAGTTCTGTTATCATAATTTAGCAAATAAAGGCAAGTTCAATAATTGCTTTTTTTCCAACGTATCAACATTTTTAATAAAACCTTCACCTGATCTAACTAGATAAATATTTATTTAATTAAATTTTATTATTTTTTTAATTTGTGTCATCAAATAATAACTGTCAATGAAACTCAAATCGAAAACATATTTTTGCAGTGGAGATAATTAGGACGTTACGATACTAATTCAATAAACGAAATGGTCAAAACGACCCTTGAGCGTGGTATCTGCAAGCCTTGTCACAATAAAATATTATAAATGTACTGAATCCGTATAAGTAAACTGTACAGTAAATATTCAAGAGAATCCTGTCCATTTCGCTTTGTTTAATATCGGTTTGTTATCAAATATTGCTTTTCAATCGTGTCCAATGAATTCGAAAGAAAGAAAATAATACTGGCGGTAGGTGTATACTCACTGTTACTGATTCTCCTTTGGTGAGAAACGAGCATGTTGATGGGCAAGGCATTGTGTCTCCTGCTATTCCGTCTGTTTGCCTGTCGATCGTTATTACCGAACGGGTCGTTAACGTTGAACGTAGGGATTTGCTGAAAACTGGATGACATCCGCGGTGGCACACCGAACAATCGGTTTTTGGCCGATTGGTATGGTAACTTGATCGGCGTCAAACCCATTATTCTCGTATTGGGTTATTATCGACGGTGAAAATCGTTGATTGCGTAGTCGATCGAATGTGTAACACCCACGTAATAATCTCGCATCCCATTCGTTGTGCACTCGGGCAACCACCTCAAGTGTGTCCGATACTAAAACAATACGGGAAAATTATATTAATCCGTATTGTGTTTCCGTCCGACCTATACGCTTAGAGGTGATAATCAATGTGAATAAGTAGGTTAAGAGTGAAAAATAAAAATAAAAATTATATTCTGGTGGTCATCAAATTCATTGTAATATTATTATTAATATTATTTCGCTAACGTCGCATTACGTTCGAAATTAACGAATTGTTTTATATATATACATATATTATATAATATAACCGGCTACACGAATATAAAATACCGGCATTGTGCATGAATCCGATTAGTTTTTAGGCAATGCGAATAAAAAAAAAATGTGTTATTGTGAACAATATTTTTTACGACGTCTTCGTCAATTAAAAAATCGGTTTTTTATGTTATGCAGACAAATGTTCTATTTCTTAAAAAAAATAACACGTAAAAATTTTTAATTTCTTGTAAGCTATTGTAAGGTCAGTGCCGCAATAACCGGGTGTGTTACGCGTGTCAAACACACGGGCCCAATGACAAAAATTGAAAAATATGTAGAAAGAAAGAAAACAAAACCATGTTGTTATAATAATTATTAATGAAGATTGAACAATTGATCGATTTTGTTTTGTACACATTATCGTACATCAACGATTTTTTTTTTTTTTTTTGCGACCTGTATAACCGAAATTAAAAATAGTTTATTGAAATTGATTAACGCCACCAAAAGCGAACCGCGTCATGCGAAGGAACCTCGCATTTTAATCGGACTGGCCCGTGGTATTGACGTGTGATCTCACCGTGGGCCCCGGCGAAGTGGGCCTTCTAAATATTAATTTAACTGATTAAATATTATTCTATTAAAAGTCGTTTAAAATCACTTATGGGTCAAGATCTTCTTGAAGCGTTAATACTACACTAAACTGCGAAGCTGATATTGTTTTATGAATGTGACTACGACTCTATTATTGATAAATTAACGAATTCATCTAACGAATTAAAATGTATGTTAGTGTAGATTGCAATTTAATTCATCTAAATGTATTCAAATATATTGTTCATATTAAAATTAACTTATTAATATATAACTTGATTTTACTGTAACATATTGAAATTTAATTTTTATTATATGTATAAATGTATATTATTAATATATATTTTAGATTTTGAGCGGAGCGAAGAATCTATTGGTTTTACAAAGCTATGTTTTTTTTTTGATTTACTCACAAACCACTAAAAATGTCACTCAAAAACTACTGTAAAATTATAATTTTTTTTCTGCTTGTACCCAAAAATTCTACCAGACGGAGTGCTCCGATCTTTATGGTCACAATTTTTTTCAGGTAGCAAATTGCATCTATTTGGTACTTCAGAGAGGTCATTTTTCGATTTTCTCAAAACTACCGAAAAATATTTAGTCGGTATGAGTAAAAACTTTAAATTCTGAAATATGTTTTAAAACTTAGGAAAATTAATTTTACAATCAGTTAATTTTTAGAGCATTTTTTTTAAAACTTTTAGTCACAGTTCATTAAATAAAAATAATTTAGTATAATATTAAATAAATACCATTTGAACAAATAATATTAAAAAATATCTATTTTCCAGAGGGGAAGGGGCCATTAATTTTATTTACACACGGGCACAAATTAGTGTAGTTGCGGCACTGTGTAAGGTGATCTCACATAATATCGCTAGACGTGAATAAACTAAAAAATATATATATATATATATTAAAAAAAAACAGTAGTCTACTTAAAGTTATATTTGTCGAATCAAAAAAATAAAATATTTTATTAATATAAAATTAAAAAGTAAATTATTATCGATTAATTGGTGGTAAAATCGTTTATATTTGCCCAATTTCCCACGAGATTTTCGGTTTATCGTACTTGACCTATAAATATAACGACCAGGCCGACTAAAAATTATACATTATTTGTACTTTGTAATAAATGCTCGCTAACTGCAGAAAAGGGACAAGTCCGTTTTTATCAGTTTCGATTTGTGTCCTAAACACGCGTGAATGTACATCGTTTACAGCGGAAACGAGATAAATCCGATGATCCCAACAATCAAAAATACTACACGTAAAAAATACTGTTTAGGTACCGCAAAAATGTAACACTGTTATTTTGATATCTGTTCGACATTTTGAATTACAGTTCTACAAGTGTTCGATCGTTTATTATCAGTTTTGAGAGTCATCGAATAGATTAATTTTGCCATAAAGTCATGAATAAATATTAAACATTTTTTTTTCTAAATTTACACGTTTATTTTATTGTATCATTTATATATTTTATTTGCTGTAGACAAAAGAAACGCATTCGACTTAAAATTATCAATTAATAATTAATTATAATAATTTTTTTAATCGGATAAATACGGTTGCTTTATAAAAATCGAATAAAAATATTTCCAAAATCGTATCGATAATACTTTACGGTTCATTTAGTTTTTCATTAGTTTTTAGCTTCATAAAAATAATAATTTTAATTAATAATAATAATTTTAGAAAAAGTGGACTTTTCTATCAGCAGTTTGCGATTCGTATATCATCATCAAGCGGAAAAACAGACATGGACGATAATCTGTCGTCCACAAAATATTTGTTTTATTCACTTTTTTTTTCACAAAAAAAAAAATATATATAGCCTGAGGAACACGTTTCGACACAGTTATCAAACGTGCAGACGAACATCGATAATGACACAGTCGTATAGAATAGACAATAACAGAATCATTTCCTCGATTGTTTACGACACGTATGTATAATTTGTATAATAATAGCTTAATATAAACGGTAATTATGTTACTAGGTATATTAACATTCTATATTTATATATATATATATATATATATATATATATATATATATAGTTATATATTCACATGGAAGTAAAGATAATAATAATTGATTCTCGTGGAAATAGCGTCTCCGGACCGATGCAAACTCTGTTATTTTGTACAACGCGTCGTGTTGACGTATACGGAATAGTATGTGTAAAATACATTTTACTAAAAAAATATTAATGTCGTAATAGTGAAATCGCCAGATGATTGAGTTTCGTATTGATATAGAACAGCACGGGAATAAAGAACAAAAACACAGTGATCATAAATCCCTTGACGTTTATATTCGAGTTTTGTACTATTGTTTCGTATTACTGATATATTATAATTATAACGGTAATGTAAAAAATATTTAAAAAAAAAATACACAAATGTTTTATAAGAGAAATATTGTTCAACACTGCTTAAAATAAGTGAAATAAAAGTTTATGTACTATAAAATATTAGTTTCGTCTTATCAATACATTCACTGTATAATCAGAATTCTTTGGTGATCGGTGAAGTAAAATTTTATATTTTTTGTACTCACAAGTCACAGGATAGAAAATTTTGATAACGTATATCATAACTTTTTGAATGATCATCAGAAATATTTAAACTAATAATACTATGACAGTTCGTTTCTATTAATTGATGTTTTGAAAAGCAGAAACGGCTTTATTACACCTTAACTTTTTAACTATAATAATACTTATATAAGTATCATCTAAAACAGCGGTTCTCAAACTTTTTTGTTCGCGAAGCTCTTAAGTCGCTAAAAAAAAATGCATGGTATCTCAAAATCTAGGAATACTAATTTTAAACCACAACTAATAAAAAATGATGCATGAACGATTTGCTTTTTAATTTGGAACTTTATTATGCGTATCAAATATCGCATTTTATTTCAAGAAATTTTCGAAAACGTCGTTAATAACGTGTATTATCAATAACGATAAAAGCAATATATAACCATCAACCAACTCGTATCTAATCTCACTTTCGACTAAGAGATAAAATATGCGGGTTTATTTACTAATAAAATAAACACTATAAACTTTTATATTATTATATTTTGATTTAATTTAGATCCAGATGTGTCCGCGGAGCCCTAGATTACACTCGCGGAGCCCCAGGGCTCCGCGGAGCACACATCGAGAACCGCTGATCTAAAACGTTTTAATTTTTAGCATTTAATTGATCTATTAATCTTAATAAATCGCATTTAACTGCCCCATTAAATTGGTTTTTTTTATATAACCATAAACGTATATGCAGAAAATGTTTTAAATATTATTGATGAATACTTCGAAATCCCTCTCTTTGTATTTAAAGAAAAAACAATAATATTATTAAATATACTCAAATAATTACTTTCGAGTTACATGTACTTTTTTTTTTGTAATTTACAAACTGTCTGGAAAAAAATTAGTCTCTATTAATTTGTGCGTTTATAAAAACAACCTTATATATGTGTAGAAATGACAATGATGCATAATATTCACTGTTACATTTAACGAGATCAAGGTGTAACTATTTAGAATGAAGAATTTTTATGTTTTTTAAAGACAGTACAAGTATATTTTATAATATTTATAATTTCCGACGTGTTTTTTTTTTGTCAACTACATTTAATACATATAATGTCTAATATTGATACACATTAAATGCTAGTTTATTATTATTATTATTATTATTTTTTTTTTTGTCAAAAATTGATTGCGTATCTAACCTTCAAAAAAATTAAAGCACTTGTTTGTTTGTTGATTTATTGTTATCATTTTTCAAACAAAATGTGAATATATACACTAAACCGATTTTTGCTGTACATTGAACTCGGTGTTTATACTGCACTGCGGTCATCGTGTTGTGCTGATAAAACTAATGATAGAAAATTACAATTCATTTAATTTGTTTTATCGCTATAAATAAATTATCAAATTTGTTTTTATCGTTATTCATACAAGAAGAATTCAATTGTTATTATTTAAGATACAGATTATATGGTTTATATGGTCTATACCAATACGATATATTTTTCCGATTTCTCATTTTATTATTTTTGTATTCACAAGCCGATTGTCGTTTTTAAATGATCATATCTACAAGTAATCAGTGACCTTTAATAAGTGAGAAGCTAAATTCCGATATAATCTGTTTTTATATTAAAGTGCAAGACACTAATTTATTGTATTTCCCTTACGATATTATATTTTGGTTCAGGAAATTGTTTTTTAATAGAAAATTATACTTTTTTTTATAAACAATTGTTCGTATACGACGTGTACCATTTAGCAAACTAGTTTATTGCATATACTCAAATATATAGTATTTTTATTTTGTATTTAAAAACAAATCTGTTGAATTTATATATGAATTTAAAGTACAAATAATGAGACATTTAAATACCTACACGCTGAATACGAATTCCTTTATTCCTAAGTCGAAATTCAAATCACAACGATATACGTTCATAGAGATAAAATATATTATTTATTTTGTATATTTTGACATTATATATCGAAAAAAATTATAAGTATTTGAATACACTTTATATAAATAACAAATAAGCAATACAATTTTTCGATAATATCTACCGCTTTATAAATTTATATTTGTATTAACTTTCACATTATACCGTCCATAGTCGGATTACAAATGACTATATTATGCAGTGTATGACAAATCTAATATATTTTGTAATCATGTCATTAAACTATCACATAGGATCCTATATATATATATTGGTTTCTTTTTTCTAATTTCAAATGAATTCATCACCGAGACCGTGTATATTTATTTGTACTCATTTGCTGTCGGAAAAAACCACGACTCAGTACAGGCTATTACTTGGAGATTAGTTAAGAAGGTCGATCGAGATGCATCATTCTAGCGTCAGGGTAATGTAAAGCAATGTGTTGACGATCAGATATTTTGTAAATTTAGAAAATCTTACAAACACAATACAACGGTTAGAGGAGAAAAAGTAGATACAGTGTAGCAGGTTCTCGAGAAGAAAACATTAATTGTTTATCATAGACATTAATTGATATTAATATTGATTTCTCCATTAATACTTGTTCATAACATACACCAAAAACCATTTTTATTTTTAATTCTTTGCCCACATAAAATATCATAAATCAGCTGATGGTTTCGATATCTGTTTCTCTCCTGCTTGCGTTTGGCGGGAAACTCAAAAAAAACCTGATCTCTATAGACCCGTATAAACACGCAATATAATATTTTAAGTCAAGGACTATAAGAAAAATTCATCGAAACTCAGAGCCCCATTATAAAATACATTATTAGTATTATTATTTAATTTTCAACTTTATTTTATTTATAATACGTACATAGCCATCAAAACGTTAGTTAGCCAAAATGTATATAGTCCATAAAGAATAAAAATGCGAATCCTTCGTAAATAACGTGTTTCTTTTATTATTATTATTATTATTATCTAATATATACATAAAACTGAAAAGTGTCCTTTTTTTCTTAATAGACGAATTTCTAATGATTTATTTCGATTCGGCTGTATTTTTTTCCCTATAACGAACTCGTAAATAATTTCAATCGACTTTCATATAATAATTGTAGATAATAAGATAGCGTATAATCTCATTCGTCCATTAAACGGTTCGAATTTGAATTTATACAAAAAAAAATCTTTATTACGCTATTGTTTATCTTTTATTGACAGGTGACAGCTATGTGTATTCGAAAGTAGATCTAAACAGTTAATGGCGTTTGTAATGTGTAATCTAACGTAATTATAATTGATTTCAGTTAGTATAGTTTTGAAAACACTTAAATTCCGAACGACTGTGTACAAATACCCGATATAGCCGATGCATTATTATTATTATTATCATCATCATTATTATAATATTACACATTTTTTTTTTCAGAGCGTTTAATTTAATACGAATTCAATATTATGTTCTATCTCGTGAACATTTCGAGCTAATATTCGGTTTTGCGATTCATGGGCGTTCGAACGTCGACGATGTTCAACGTTCATGAAAAGAAACAGACGCGTCCATTTAGAGCGTTTAATCCAATGTACGCGTATCGAATGTATGACCGAAAAGCATTTTTATAATTCAATTGGGAGGAGGGAGGGGGATGAAAGAAATCATCAATAAGTTTACAGTGTTGCGGATCTTCTTCGTGTCGCCTAGCCTTGTGTCATTGGCCACCACCATAATATAGTCGGATGAAAACAATAAAAATGCGCGTAATAATATAATGTGTGTTGTCCAAAAACGAAACTGTGGAATTTTACACGAATGCAATAACGTACAAAACTCGTGTTTCGTCGCGTTATAAGAATAATATGATGTATAATAACCCGTTTTGCTGGAATTATTGCGAATTCGGGTCACGGTCATAATTATTACTATTATACCAGCGATATCCCTACCGCAACGTCGTTTCCCGTCGCGTGATCACGCGCAATCGAAATTCTCCTATGTAAATTTTCGACATTTGTCCCGGGTCTGGCCCTCGAAATCCGCGTACTATACGGCAACCGCGAAACCGCATCATCCCTCGAATTTCAACAATATTCACCTTGAGACTCTATACTCCGCGTATACTTTCTATGTTATATTCAATTAAATCGTGTAATTTCCGGTTATAAAGTGCGTTAGCGTTTAACGATGCGTTTAGTACGCTTTTTTTACCGTCCATATTATATTACATTTCAATGACTGTTAAGATCGTTTGTCGCGCCGTTTACTTCCTATTAGTGTTTCCAAGTTCATCTCGAGTATGGCGGACGACTTGAATATCATACAATTTGCGTGGGTACGGCGTACTTGTCACAACTTGTATATTATTTAATACATCTAGTGTCGTGTAAACACTCAACCGTATATATATATATATATATATATATATTTATATATTATGTGATTAGACCAACAAAAGTACTCGAAGGATCTATAAAATTTATTACAGGTACTTTGCACGATGTTCTGTCGATAATTTCGACAATAATCTAACGCCGACAATACATACGGTCTGCACGGTAGGTGCGAACAATATTATGGTTGACGAATGATTTTGTTAAATAAAAAAATATTAAGCTTTTTATGTACAGTTTTTTGATAGAATTCCAATATTATTTCAAAGAATAAAAATAATATAAAAGTTTAAGTCGACGAATGTATTAAAAAATTTAAAAAATAAATAAATAAAATTGTTATATAAAAATTGTTTTCATTATTATTATTTATTGTTAAATTTCACATAACATTATATTACTACTTATATACTAAATTTGTATATGCGAATACATGATCAAGACAAAAGTAATAAAGAAAGTATTATTTTTCTAATTTTTGTTTTTTATTTCTATTTTCTTCGCTTATTTTTTTTTATATTTAATTTGTTCCTTTTGTTTTTACTATTTCGTTATCTACATTATTTACAATTTCAGACACGTTTAAAGTATAAATTTGATTTATTTTTTTTATTGAATTATACATTGAAATAAGACGGCCAGTCAGTTTATATAAAATGTCTACTTAAATTTTTAACAAAACTTGATAGTTCGGTAGTTTCGTTAGACTGATTATCTAATTTTTTTAATCGCCACGATGAGTGTCAATATTTATACTGTCTTTTAAAAATAAAACTTAATATCCGAAATTGTCAATTATATAAAATATAGTGTTATACATCTTGACACCAATGATAATTATTATAATTTACAATATTTATAAAAGATAGAGGAATATATTTTTCAAAAAAAGAAAATAAATTTTCTGAACGACTCTCTGCAATAACGTTTATAATAATAATAATAATAATAATAATAATAATAATAATAATAATAATAATAATAATAATAATAATAATAATAATAATAATAATAATAATAATAATAATAATAATAATAATAATAATAATAATAATAATAATAATAATAATAATAATAATAATAATAATAATAATAATAATAATAATAATAATAATAATAATAATAATAATAATAATAATAATAATAATAATAATAATAATAATAATAATAATAATAATAATAATAATAATAATAATAATAATAGTAATAGTAATTATCACTGACAATAAACGGTGGTTTATTTAAATGTATTATATTATACGTTTTGTATTCATTTAATATTTATTATTATAATTAATTTTCGTTTAACACTTGTTTGAGAATTTTAACAACAATTAAAATGTATATTATTATTTTGGTGGTTTTGTAATGAAAACGAAAATTAACAAGTTCATATTTTCACGTAAAATGCGAAATAAAAATAATAATTAATATAATGACTTACACGATGTTTAGACATAGAACATAAGCATCCAGAATAATCCGAGTTTATCCAAATGAACAAATGATTCCGTTGTCGTTATATTCACTTTTATAAGTAATAACTATTTTTTCTATTATCACCGATAAAAAGTCGTTTGCGATTAAAAATAAATAAAATAAATCTAAACAATAACATAAATATAATAAAGTAATCACCGGGTACCGCGCGTGTACTATTTTTAAAATTTTATCCGTTTCGCGATCGACTACAATTACCGAATGAATATAATTTATTGGATTGGTTTTATTATAAATCAGCCGATCCGGTCGCTGATTCATATTGCGAACATATTTTTTCATCTTTACAGAATATAATTCTTCTCGCTTCCGTATAGTGGTTTTTTTCCATATTTTTATTTTTATTTTGTACGACTGCGCATTAAACCGGTCGACCTTAAAAGGGTGTTGATGGTAATTCAGCGACGTTTACGCTGAATATTATCGGGAAAAAAAATGTATTCCCATCGTGTAATCGTAATAATAACAAAACAATCATAACGTAATTGTACGTATCAGACGGTATAATATTACAGCTTCTTTTGGCCACTATAAACAATTTTAGAATCGCAAAAAATATTTTGTAAGTTGTAATTATAATTTTCGTACGAGGGGCAGAGTAAAAAGTCCGCGAAATGTGTAAGGATGCTCGCGGGGTACGATAGTGTAAAGACCAAATTAAAAAAAAAATTTTAACGTGTTTTCGAATAAGTATAAAATATCGAAAAATTGATTTTTTTTATAGCTAACTTTTAAATTCAAAATATTTCAAAATTCACTTAAAAAAAAAAACATTTTAACGAAATTGTGAAAAAAAAAAGTACTAGTTAATAAACATATTTACAACACTGAGTTTATGATGACAAGGAGTTTTAAAAAATTAATTTGCAGACAAAAACCAATTTTGTACATTTTTATTTTTTTTTTATTTTATTTTAATCAATATTAAAGAGAAAATTGAATGTTTATATATACATATATAAACATACAATTATATATATATACTATTTCGATATTTATTATAAATAAAAAAAAAAAGGTAACGAGCCGCGGGTGTTGTGGATATCGCTTAAGTGAATTACTTGAGTAAAGATTTTAGAGTTTTGTCTTTATTTTAAATTTGGAAGCAATGATAAGTCATTGCATTCGATAAAACGGTTCTGAACGGAGCTTACTTTTCTCGTAAATATAGTCTAAAGTTACATATTTGGTGAAAATTTCAGGTTTCTATGACTATTAGTTTCAAAATTACGAAGAAATAAACAACAATCGATTCAGACGAAATTGCATTTTTAGCGTTTTTGAGTTATGTGTTTAGGTGCTTTTGAGAAAATCGAAAAATGACCTCTCTAAAGTACCAACTAGATGCGAATTGCTGCCAGAAACAAACTGTGACCGAAGAGATCGGAGCACTTCTTCTGGTCGAAAATCTGTACACAGGATAGAAAAAAAAATATATAAAAAAAAAAACAAAATAAACATCAATGTAAAAACAATAGAGTCATCACTCTGCTCAGAATCTAAAAAAAATAAACATCATTGTAAAACCACTAGATCCCTCGCTCCGCTCAGAATCTAATTTGTATATTTCTCTCGTGAACACAATTTTTCATTAAAATAAAACGAAATAAAAAAATGTTAAATCAGGAAGCCATATTATAAATAAAATTAATGGACACCAACGATACGATAAGAGTTATGAAAGAGATTTGCGTCTGAAAAGAAGAGAATATAAGCTAGAGAGAATAAAAGCGAAAAAAAATCGTTGTCAGCTAGAGAGGAGAGAAGGACGTTCGATACGATGATTTAAGTCACCGTTTGTACTCCATTTGCAATTTTTTTTTTTTAAATAAATAATCAATTTTTTTTCTCGAAATATTTTTTTCTAAACGGCTATAGTATTATTGTTTTATAACGTGTGTGCGTGTACGATTTATATTATTTATATACATGTGTACGTACAGATGGCATAATATACATTGCTTTGTCCGACGGCCGATTTCATTTGTAATTTTTTTTTTCTTTCAGACCCCCCGAACAAAATTACCCACTACACACCGTTCTAAGTTTGATTTGGCGCGATCACCAAACAAAAAAAAAAAGAAATACATTGACGATTTCAAACGTGTTCTTCACATACAGTTTACCGCGCGGATAGGTGCTGCAGATATTTGGACGTATATTATTATAGGAACGGGAATGCGCGAGAGAAATCGTTCTGATGATGCAAAAAAAAAAAAAAACAAATTTTTTTTTAAAAATTCTTTCTCTATTAACGCGATACAAATAAAAACCACCCTGTATACACGTTCTTTTTTTTTCATTCCATAATACCCAAACACGCGCGCGCATAACACGCTTGTGCGTATAGCCCGGCGTCATTACGGCGCGCGCGGTTACGCGGCTCTACGCTGTACAACAGCCGCGTTCTAAAAATCCGTCACAAATCATATCGTCATGTTTGATTATTGTTATTACATTATAATCTGGACAGTTGCCGTAATACCGTGTTATATTTTGTGGTAGGTGGTATACCCATTCGGTGGTGTACATTTCATAACGAAAGCGGTGCGCACCGAGTGACGGCTGTGCAGTGGTGACACGAATACGGCGACGTTGTAAATCGTCAGGTTTTCTATATAAACAACGCCGCCGCGTTGTACAGAGTAATTTGTTTTTACAACATTTTTTGTTGTTTTTATTGTAACAAGGTTGAACTCGGCCACGAGAATAATATATACGTGTGAATACTGCACCGCGATTGAATCATCTGCAGCCGCTTCAAATACAATTCGATATAATTCGCGTGTAAAGTATTCGAATGAACGTATTTAGAAATATACTGTTTTTTTCTTCTGCTGTTTTGAATAATTTTCAAAAAAAAAAAAAAAACTTTTACCGGTGTATTTTTATTCCCCTTAAACATATACCGCTTTTCTCGACAACGAATTTACAATGTACATTATCGATTTACGACAACGATACGTTTTATAATAAAACATTTAAAATATAAAAAAAAATATATATATATATATACTTGTGCAATGCGTTTTACGTTTCTGTAATATGTAAATTGTCGCAGCCAACATTCAACGACATTTTTTTAACTAACTCTTTACATATTATCAACACGCGTATAATGCGTATTCAGAATATATAGTACATCAGCAAACGTTATAACGTAGTTATCATCGTATTAGAATGTCCATGTGCTTTGATGATTTGAAACGGTGTAAAATTCAGACAGGAATTCGATAAGAAACTCGAATAAACTCGTAGAAGCGTCATCGTAGAACTATAACTGAAATATTTTTTTAAAGCGTTTGACAAAAAATATTCTGAACGTGTTCGAAGACTTTTTTTTACCACTTTATTCGAATGTGCGTGTTCCGAACACGAAATAAAAACACGTTCTTATTAAGTGTGTGTAAAAGCTAAACAAAAGTCAAAAACTCGTTTCGCTATACGATAACGTCACGCAACTCGAAATTCGTAATTCTCTAGTTGTTCGGAGCAATGTAAAGTATTTTCAGACTTTATAATATACCGATAAAACAGCGTAATAATAGATTTTAATGTTCACCGGTAAAAACACTTGTGTCATTTTACGCCGTCGAGCGTTGTATAAATTCAAAACGTTTAAACGGGTTTTCTGAAAAAAAATTTTTTTTTTTTAGTTATGCCGTTTTTGTAGCAAACGAGCGAATTTATTTACACGCCGTTCTGTAAAACTCGTACACGCGTTATAATAAACGATTTGTACGTAAATTATACAAAATACAGTAGTTGTACTTTTTTTCCGTTATAAACGATTTCCCAACGACTAAACAGATATTAATTAGATTACAATAATCGTCGTATTCAAGACGATCACTTCCACAATTGATTTATACTCGAAAAATCTGTACTATATAAACAATTTATTAAATTAATTTTATTGTAATTCATTACGAATGGCACGTATGATATCATTTTTATACGACGTGTTTTCCAATAGAGTTTACATATAAATATTATACAAATACTATTACACATTATATGCATACTCGTATTTTTTTCGCTTTATTACCATAATATATATAGCATTATCTGTATTATTAATCTCATTTTATTTTTAATATTAATCTTAAGAGAAATTCAGTCACTAAAAAAAAAAACATTTCAGTTTTATTTTTGATTCATTGAGAATTTTAATAGGTATACACGCATAATATTCCGTTTTTATATTAGTCAATATTATTATTAAAACACGTGGTAATTTTTTAGTATTCGCCGTTTTTACGTCGCGCACACGGAAGTCCCGTACGTTTGTTGGACTACCAGTATTTGTATTATGCAGTTATTCATGTTTAATGACAGTTAAAATAAATACGAATAGCTAAGAATACTTTACGTCGACGGATGACTATCTATGTGGTTTTTTTTTTTTTAGACTTTCAATAGAAGGTTTAATTAAAATATTGTGGGTATACACGTCTTACAATTTTTAGATGAAAATTTTTATTTTTATTTTTATTACGTATGGACATATTCGTATGAGATTTATATAAACACCTGCAGAGATGTATTTTAATCTACGTTCGAATTAATGCATATTAACGAGTAAATAGAAATAAACTTAGCAAAATTAGACCGGTAAAAATTATTATTGATTTTTCCTTCTTTTAATATTGAGATACATGTATTCGTCTACACGTAACAGGATTTAACTTTATCGGGCATATAAATATTATTCGGATAATCTGGTTATGACGTCAATATAAACCGTTTGTTTACTACAAAGATTATTATTATCTTCGTTGTACGTCATCGATCTATAAAACGAATTGATATTAAATTCAGCAGCCGAATATTTGAAATCAAATATCATAATATTTGGTTTTATCAATGAACTATTTCATTCGTTTTCATTGGACATCAAATGAACGTAATAACGAATTATTTATAATATATAACTATACATTTATAGTCGAAACACTGCAGCAATATTTTCGTATAAATATTTGTTGTTTAATTGAAATTTACAAAATTTTTCGAAATCAATTGTTTAATTGAAACAAAATATTATAATTCTGCGAGCGAAAATAATTCATATAAAATATGTTATTACATTATATGTATTTTTTTTTTTTTAACAAATTCTAATAAAATACACTTAATAATTTTAAAAAAAAAACAAATATACAATTACGTGTAAAAATAAATGCTAAAAATCCGTATAAATGATTGATAAGTAATTACTAATAATATATTAATGTAATCGTCGGTACGGTTCAACGGACGAAAGGTTTATTCGTGTAAATTTATTCGTCTTAATTGAAATTAAAATTTTAAATCGATCAAATATGCCGTACAAAGGTTAATTTTATTAATATTATTACTGATATGGTTGAGTTATTATTATATCATGCAAAATATTGTCTATGTCAGTGTAATCGCGGTTTTGCAAAAACAATTTCGCTCGTGTCAACAAATCGTCATTCATTCATGCATTATATTATGTATATAAACCGCAGAATTATAATACTCCAATACATATACACTCGGTATGGAAACGCGCATAATATGACAATATAAACAGCGTTTGTTTTTATTGTTCTGTTACAATATACTACGATAATTTTTTTTTGTTTTTTCTGTTTTTGAGGCCGTGTACAGGCACTTAATTATTTCGATGTGCCTTACGTTTTGTCATAATACTATACGTTGTCCACAAAATAATTGAACCGTCATCAAGTCGGTATACTTATATTAATTTATGCGTGTATATATGTATACATATATATACTCAGTGTATCGCACGGAATAGGAAGTACGCGCGAAACGATTCCGGTCGTAATGTATAAGAGATTATGTAAATTAACTAGGAAACTATATATAGGTATTTTGACATATTCGCATAAAAATAATATGATTTGAGCGCTTAAATGACAAAACTGGTTACAAGGTTCAATTTGTACAAAAATAATAATAATAATGTAATTTCTTCTTTTAGCCTTCTATATTTTTTTGTGTTTCGTGTACGCCTAAACAATAATTCCAATAAATACTCATACTGCGTGATTTTAATAATAATTATTACTTAAAATGCGTTCCTGATTATTATGTAACTTTTCGTTATAAATATTATCTAGGAACGTCATAAATAATATTGTTTTGGTCATAGGCTCACTACATTAAAAACATAGGTACACGTTTCCCGAAAATATTTAGATATAATGATATATTATTACCGGTATAATGTAATACGCGTACGTTGATGTTTTGTTTTTATCCCGCCGGTATACAGAACTACAGAATAATATGTATTTTGTATGCTTGAAAAGGATACTTATTTCAATTGATGAAAAACGTGAAACGTTATTCAATATAATTTAAATAAAATATATCGTTAAAGCGACACTCGATTAACCTTCAATGGAATGTAGCACGAGATCTCGTAATTACGAAATTATATCAATATATTATTAACTATTACCCTACTACGTGATATTATATTTTATATAAGTGTCGCCGAAAGGATCGATTCTATCGTAAAACGTATTATTATAATTTAAATATTATGCAGCAATATATACATATGTATAAATAACGAGTAAATTCATTTTATTTCTAGTTCATTTTTTTTTTATAATATTAACTGCTCGTCAATTATAAATTCGTTAACGTGTCTAAATAGTTTTCCTATACGCTAAAAATTATACGTTTAGTGTATATGTTTTTAAGGAATTAAACAAATATTATTGTCTGTTCGTTTAATCTACCGAACTGAGGCAATAATAGTCGTGTTGAAATTTACTTTGGTTTCATTGAATGCTTATTGATATATTGTTCGTTTTAATAGTACATTTTAACCACAAAAAATATAATATTTAATTACGCTCATTTATCAACGTGTACGTACAAAAACAACCACAATCTTGGTGTGATTTATTCTCTTGTTATTACACAATGATCATTGCAAAATTATCCGAATGACTTAACAACTTCAAAATATCTTGTTTCAAAAATTGAGGAAGTAAGAATGTAAGAAATATGAATATCGAAAACAATAATATTACTGTAAAAAAAAAAAATTATATTCAATATGAATTTTATTCGTATGATCGTTAAAATAATTTACGTAGCGACGTTTGATTTAATTCAAATATTTCTTTGATTTTATGTGTTATACATTCACCCTTATTTTCTACACTATTGGGATATATTTATATAATATATTTTAATTAATTAAAAATAATAATCAGGAACGCGTATAGAAATGCTGTGTTGAATCTCTCCGCCACGGTCGACTAAATGATTTTTTTTTTGTTTTACCAAAATCCTTTTTTTTTTTTTTAAATTTATTTTATTTTAATTTATTCTTAACGAAGAGTGAATCTTGTAATACTTTTATTGTTATTCTTACGTTTCAATGCCATTTTTATGGAAACACTGTACGTATTATAATTTCTGCTTATTGTAATTCATTCGTATAGATAAAAAAAAAATCTGGTAATTAATCATAATTAATTTTGCAGATTGGGTCCATTCATTGTATTCATTCCAAATCATTTAATTACAATTAAATCGATGTTTTATCGGTTGACCTCCATGTATCACTGTCTGGATATAATTACTATAATGTGTTAAAAAAATATATACCTGATGATGTTATTGTCAAGGACTAAAAAAAATCGTAAATGATAAAACATATCCAAAACTCTTGACGATCATTCTTATTATTATAACACACGTTACTTTAAAAATTGTTCGCGATTGCGTCAATAAAATATTGTGTACGCGAAGACGTGTGAAAGATAATATTATTGATTACAAAAAATTAGATTTTTTTTTTTAATGACGTATGTGTATAAATTGTGTGTCTTTAACGATGATTATAAAAAATAAACTGTTTTTTCTAATATGACTTGGTAATTTATTTTATAGTTTCTCGTTATCTTTTTATACCTCATAAATTTATTTAAAAAAATTCGCATTCAATATAACTATTTTTTTTTTTTGCTATCTGGAATTCAACAGTTTTATCGCTTATTGTAATAACAATCGTTACAAAAATTGTCAAAATTCTTTAAAACTAAGAACACATTTATCTACCGAGAATATTACTACTCATATTTGAATCGCGTCCAATAAAATATTTGATTTTAAATAAATACAGTATTAATTTAACCTATGCTAATATGCTAATATGTACGTTAATATGGCTAATATGTCAAGAAAGTATTCATATTTGTTTACCTTTTGCAATTAAATTTCTATGATTTTTTTTTTTTTTAGTGGTTTTATAAAATTCGTTGAATAAACAGTTTTCAACGATGTTTT
This sequence comes from Slavum lentiscoides, assembly GCA_032441835.1. NCBI lineage: Eukaryota > Metazoa > Arthropoda > Insecta > Hemiptera > Aphididae > Slavum > Slavum lentiscoides. Next base: position 30,415,829 of record CM063706.1, read on the forward strand.
TTTATTTGCGATATATTTCTAAATTTATATGATTTTTAATAATGTATCACGGCAAATTTACATAAAAATAAATAAATAAACGGTTAAGTGTTAATCTGTTTTTTTTTTATTATAATAAAATTTTATTTATTTTTCAAAACGTATTATATAAAATAATAAACAAATCGAGATAAAAACGAAATTTACTTATTTTATTCAATTTCAAATTAATTATTTACAACATTGGAAACTTTATTACTAGAGGTGATAAATATTTTAATAAAATATTATTAAATCTCTTTAATATTATTTGCGGAGGATTGAAATAAGCGTTAAAATATTCCTATTATTTACAAAACTACAACATCAGTTTTTTTTTTTTGTTTTGGAATTTCATATATTTTTTTTTTAAATATAGAAATTATTTATATTACTATCTGTTAGAGGTGATGTAATTTTTTCATAGAAAAATTTAATTTTATCTCAATAAAAGTGTATATGCAATAAAATGTAGGCATGTATTGTCCGAGTATGAAATTATCTACGAGTGCTCCTATACACTTTAATTTCATGCCCAACAATATTGTTGGAAAATCGTTGGTATTTTTTTTTCTGCGTTAATAAGAATATTGTCGAAACGAATACGACATAATATATATTACTATATTATTATTGTTATATTTACAATAAACATAACAATCGTCATACTCACGAGTGCTTTTAAATTGCCTATATATTGTGCCTTTATTATTAAGGTATTATACGTAAATTATTTCATTAAAAATTATTATTATTATTATTCCAACACAGAAAACGCATAATACATATACAATATTAATCTATTTTCACTCACTTTACGTTCGCAAAACGCCCATCTCGATATCATGGTATATTATATTTCGCATCGGCGTCACATTATAAACAAAACGATATTTTAAGAAAAGAGAAAATTACTCAAAAAAAAAAAAAACACGCGCACACAAAACACAAAAAAAAAACCACGTATAAATTTATTTCGTCGACTGGAAAATATTTATTTAAAATCGTAATAAAAATGAAATTATACTTAAAAAAAATTAATTAATTAAAAATTCCGTGCAACCGATTTTTTTTATTATTATTATTATATACGTACTTAACATGCGAAATAAATAAATTATTGTTAGCTGTATTGACTGACTAACCGGCGTCGGGTAAACTAACTTAATTCGTGATAACGCGCGATATTGTAATACATAATAGTAAACAAAAGTAACTTATACGAGTGAGAGGTGGTGGATACGTTTCCACGCGCTGTTTCCCACTCTCTAGTGATCATATAACATAATGTTATGTCGTATACCGTTCTTGTGTATATAGTAGCTCACAAGAAACGCGAAACGTGTAATAAACGGCACATACGAACGCATACGTATGATATAAACTCCTTTCTCTCTTGTTTCGAATTGATTTTCCGTCCCTAAATAAGTATATATTATAATATTTATATATATATTTACGTTTTATTGCGACTATTGGATAATGCGTTTTAGTCAACTAAACGACGGCAGAATAGTATAATTAAATGAATATTAAAAAAATAATAATAATATGTATATTCGATTTTATCGTAAATGTTTAATGAACAATTGAAAAATACCAAACAGAAACGTATTCATTGTAATATAATGTATAAATATATACAAGTTGTTTTTTTAACGATTTGACTTTTAATATTCCATTATTTCAATTAGTGATTTATTTAATTAACATTTTACGTGTCTGTGAGTGTAACAAAGTAGAAATTTTATAAAATTAATATTATAACAATGTTTTTTTTTTATGTTTTATACCCAATATTTTAAATATTAAACGTGAAAACATAATAATTATATTTAATTGCTTTACAAACGAAATTTTGAGAAAATTCAAAGTCTTGAAATTGTACATATATAGTTTCGAATTATGTTCATAAATTAAAGGAAAAGAACTTTTTTTTTTTTTACTTAATTACGCCGTATATGTAGATATATTATTGTGCACGTCGGTTTCTTATAAACAGGCAAATATATATATATATTTATATGAAATAATAATAATAATAATAATAAATAAATAAAATAACGTTTTTCTTGAGGTGCGTTTACATTAGTGTTGGAAAACGAACGGACGCTGCCCAATGGACTTTCATTCGAATTCCTTTGCATTTGCATTAATTCGTGTTCAAACACAAATATAAAAGTACTTTTAGGCAAAAATTTATCTTTCACTCGTGTATACAAATATTTTTACAGCTGAAACAAATACACGGTTCGTAATGACCGACGATTTCCTTATAACTCGGTGGAAGTACTCGAAATACATATTATCGCGTTTTATTTTATTACTCGACTGAAAATCAACTTTGCATTTATCTATATATTTTTACACATACTTATACGGTACACTTATGTACTTTAAATACTTAAACGAACATAATTGTTATGTTTTTTAAAAGCGTACTTAAAAAAAACCTCCTACTGAATTATTTCTCTAATACAAAATTATTGTTTTTGGTAATAATCAAATATTTAAAAAAAATGTATTTCAATTATACGCTTTAAATACTAAAACAAAAATTTTAAAATTATACTGATTTTGAATGGTGTCTAACCAATAAATATAAATATATACATATATATTCATTACGAACAGACTTGTTGGCGATCGGTGAAGTAAAAAGTATAATATATATATATATATATATATATTGTCAGACTAGAACGTTTAGCTAACTTAAGAGTTAACATATATTGTTAAACTTTTTGGAGAATCAAATGTATTCAGGCTAATACGATGATACGTTTCTATCAGATGAAATTTTAAAAGTCATTTTGTTAAGTGATATTGAACATTGTAAAGAATATTTTTGAAAATTATTCGGATACGCATTTGAATAAACAAAGAAAACAATACATACAAAATACGTATTTGAATACTTTTCCAAATGTAATGACAACATTTTCTTTTTTCCTTTGGCGTTTTTTTTAATTCTGAACAAGGGAGTAGTAAATATGTTTATCTTAGAAAAAATATAAATTCACATAATTAAAAAATGAAATATAACGTAAAATCGAAACCTAATAAATTAATAAATCAAATTTCTGCCAAAAAATTATTTGCAATAGTATCTGAATATACAATTTTTGTTCAAACAAAAGTATTCGAATACTTTACAAGGATGTACTGATCATATTACTTGTAAAAAATGTTGAAAAAAATATTTACTATTCAAATTCAATATTCATAATGTATTACATCTTAATGAATCGTTTAACTCTTACGAATAAAAGTATTTTAATACCTTACACGAATACTTTACGGAACAGTTGAATATTTATATTTATGAAATTATTTGTCGGGATACGTTTTCAGAGCGTTTATATGTAAACAAACGGAGATTTGCAATAAAGTGGGGGAAGTCAGACGATGAAATATCACAAATTGAGTGAATAATATTCATTAAATGAAATTATAATTAATGAGTTGTTATTAAAATCTAAACGATAATAGTCGGTAATGGATTGTGTCCAAAAGGTTGTTTTGTTATATATCATTCGGAGTTTTTCAAGGTTTTTATGTGATTTCAAGACAATTATACAAAAGATAATTTGTGGAAATGAAATTGTAGATAAAAAAAAAATTGTGGTTAATTGATAGTTATATAATATTTCGAGGAATGAATGAAAACAAAAACAAAATCAATAGAATTTATTTTAAGAATAAATCGCTATATATAGCGTGTTATTATAGCGTAAAATCTTGAGCAAAATGAAGTAAATTTTTTTAAACAGCTGTTTTGTATTTATATTATACTCATTTTCTACATTTTCTCGCGTTGTTTTCTTATTATAATTCTAAATTTTAATTACAATTTTTCGATGGAAATTTCTTGACATATCAGTCGAACATAATAAATAACAAACGAGGCCATTTACCCCATGATTGAGACAAAAATGCGTAACTAATATTTTTTTTTATATAAAAAGAATTTCGAAATTTCTATTTTCGACTTTGAAATTATTCAACATTCGGTTTTGATGTACTCGTATTATTTAAACTTAATTGTATTGATAATCTATGTCTGCCCTGTAGTATTTGCGTACTTTATACTGAAATTTATTTTATTTATTTATCATATAGAGAATTTAGATAGTATTTAAAAAAAACAAATATACTAATGATATTAGTTATATCATTATTTATATAATTTAGTTATCATACGTATAGAGAATTTAGATAGTATTTAAAAAAAAAACAAATATACTAATGTTAAAATATCAATTTTCGAAAAGTAAATTATAATGACATGTGATTATTATAAATGTAAATATTTGGATTTGGACAATAGATTAATGATTACTTCGCACTTTTCCCCCAAAATCCACTGCGACAGTATATCTCAATACGATATTTAAAATAAAAAGCATTTTATTTTATTTTTATTGTTTGCCAGTACAAATTTTGCTATCATCTAATATTGTAAAAATCACAAAAAAAAAAATTAAAAACGGCACTTCACATGTCGATAATAGGGCGTTTATATTACTACTTTATTATAATACGTAAACATTACATCGAGTGTATAAGAATAATACGTTGTCTGGTATTGAAGAAGCCAGAACTTGACCGGTAGGAGATATATTTGTTATCCGCATTTGATTACAAAATTATAAAAACATTACAAGCTGACCAGAAACAGAGTAGTAAATAACTACAAATTAACCATAATTTATCTTACTCCTGATTACTCTAAACTGGATTTATATCGAAAAATCTAGTATTCGTATATTGGTGCGATCGGGCAAATATTATCGAAAATTTCACAATTTTACTGTACCTACATAAAAAATACCGGATTTCTGAAGTACAATTTACAATATTAATCTTTCGAATTAAATATCTATAAAGTCCCTGATGAAACTCATCGGACGTATTAACTATAAAGGACGTGGAATTTTTACGATCTTATCGTTATAAAATCTTTTTACGAGTAGATACTTATTACAGCTTCGGTCTGAAAAAACGTTCGATTATAAATAATGAGCTACTTTGGTCGACCACAAAATAAACTGATCGGTTGAAAGACATTTCCAAGAAAATTAAAATAATATTCCGCGTTAATAAAAACGACATATCTATTAATCCGTTTGTTCGCCGCTAACAAAATACACATTATTTTTTCCACAATAATAATTTAAATGAAACAAACGTTACAAACGCGTATTATAATATTTAAATAATATATTTATTACGAAACACGCGGTTTAATGGGTTTATCTTATAAATAGTTTAGGCGTATTTGAAAAAACGTAAGAGTTATTAGTTAGGTGTTTTTAAACTATAAACGAACCGTATTGAAATAACATTCAATTTAAGCAACAGGTTTCAAATAAATAAAGAACAATAATAAATATTCAGTCATTTGTAATAATTGTTGTGAAATGTGAATTCGAGAGAAACTTAAATGTCACTAATGCAATACGTAAACATATTATATATATACATAATAATTGATTTTTTTTTTGTCAACAGTAACGATGAAAACATGGTTTGCAAAAAACACATTAAATACCACTTGTGCCGAATTTCCGATTTGTCCATGTTTATGTATATCCTTAAAAAAACTTTGTTTTAATCATTTCTGTTTTATAATGAAAAATTTTAAAAAAACTATTTTTTGAGACATGGAACTGACATCGAATATCATTTTGATGTGATGTAAATCTCAACGAATTTTCGTACCGAATAAACAAATTTAAAAACATTGACTATTTTTTTTTTTTTTTGTTTTAATTCACATATATACAATTTCTTACACAAAAGTTTTAATACAAATTCAATTTTATAAATTTTATATGTATAGTGTTTTTCAAATAGAAGCATGGTGAAAATTTCGTATACACAATATTGTAGATTTATTTATCAACACCTGTAAAACATCTTAGTTAACAAAAAGTTTTTGACCATTTACAAACGATTTCGTATTAATACTTTATTCTAAATCACTTAACATACATATTACAATTATACAGTCAATTAGTTCGTCTCTGTTTCGCTTCTCGAACGCGATAATTCATTATTGTATTTACATTTAATATAATAACACGATATTGTAAACTGATTGCAGTCCGTGCGTAACCCAAATCGAACCAACCACTCGAATCGCATTTTAAAACTTATTCCAAATTTATTTTCTAACTTAAAAAATCTATGGAATTAGGTTTTCTCTCTCTCTCTCTCTCTCTCTAAATCAAAGCTCCTGAATATTGTATGTTCGATAAAAATATCCGAAATAAACGACAATTGCAATATATATATATATATACACGTCATTGATTACCCTACTTAAATACGTATTAATTATTACCTACGTATCTGTCTATGTCACTAATGTCTTTAAAAAAAAAAACAAATCGCATTCCTGCACGTAACGCAATATTCAACTTTTGTTTTAAATGTCATTGTACTTATTAGAAGAAAACGTTCACAGACAGAGACAGTCTGTGTACGCGACGAGTGTTTTGTTGTGTGAAAATGTAAACACCGTAGTCTATTTAAAATAAGAATTTGATATTTTTCAAAAATCATTATTAATTTAAAAAACAAAAGTTTTAACTTTACTCGTGCTGCCATTAATTTGAAATACACATAATACGTAGGTAATACATTTTTGCCATTTCGTAGAACAACTAAATTATTTTTAAAATTAAAATTGTTTATATTCCTTGAGTAACGGTACCTCATTTTTACCTCGAAACACAGTGCCGGAGTTTATATGTACGAGTATATATAGAATATTTTTCTTTTTTAAAAAAAAAAAGGTTAAAAAATAAATTGATAAATAACCAATATTATTTAAATACGTTAATTAATAATTTTGTAATAAAATAATATATAATTTTGATCACGCTTATTCACGGCAACGGTTTATAATTTTTTAGTTACATTGTGTTTCTATAATAGTTATGGTTGTAACATATGCGGTACCTAATTAGAATACTTATATATAACGAAATTACGATGGAGCGTACAACACTGTTTCATAAATATCTGTGGAAAAAAAAAATGAAATAATTTTTTCAGAAGGGCGCCTATTAAAATGGCGATTCCGCCAGGGCGCTAGTATGAGAAGTCCCGGCCCTGATAATATAATTTACGTATTTTGAATACTTTTGGCGAGGTACTACCTATTATAACACACATTAATACGTCAGACTGTCATCGTATATTTTGACGAAATATCGCTAATAATATTCTTTGAAGACGTGTTAATAAGTTTTTTGTGCGAGTACAAATAAATAATCTCCGCGAAACAATCATCGACAAATGTATAATTCTTAAATTCTTATTTCACCGCGTTCGAGAAGTAATTTGAATAATTCAATGTAATATTTTTTTTGTATATATATTTGAACCAGTGTTTGAGTAAAAGTATTTAAGTAAAAGTATTCAAATACTTTTACAATACTCAATTACGTATTTTAAATAATTTTAAAAAGAGTATCTGCAAGTAGTATTTGAAAATACTTTTCTCGAGTATCTGTATTTAAAATCAAATAGGTTTTTAAATCTTTTTTAGTGACATGTACTATGATGAAACAAAACTTTTGTCATTTTTCATAATAATCATTTATGATGAGTTGGCAAACTATTTTGGTCGTGGGTATCGTTGTCCACTGCTGTGATTTTTTCGTTTAAGTCGGTGTAGGTAATCCCGATTAGACCGAATAGATTGTTATACCAGGATCGTTATTAATGGTCACTGTATATTTTATATGTATAACATAACAAATTATATATGAAATTATATTTTTGTAATTTTTCTTTCTCGGACGTTCCTCCATACTTGTGTGTCATGTACTCGTGTGTGCCGTGAGTTGTGTCGTTTATGTAGAATATAAATTATTAATCACTCAAAAAGCTACGCGTAGTGTTAACACGTTTTAGTCCGAGGGAGTAAGTGATTTTAGTTTTAAGAGTCCGATCATTAGTAAAACTAATGTTAAACAAAATTTAATTACAAGTATTTAAAAGTATTTGTAAATACTTTTAGCAAGTATCTGTATTTATACTCGAATAATTTTCTCGTTAAGTATTTAAATACTTTTAAAAACAAGTACCTCTATTTGTATTTGAATACTTTTAAAAAGTATCTTTTACAACACTGATTTGAACGTTATCAGAACACGCTCGGAGAAGTATTTGTCTAGCATACTCGAAATAGATGTTTTCTGCAATTCGTTATTGAGTGTTTTTTTTTGACCGCTGCGTATTCGCAGCTTTGTAACTGCAAGATCTACGCGCGTTTCACACGGACAATGACAATATTCGTGTTCCGAATTTTCGTACCGCGTCTGTATACGAAAGCGTTAAATAACGGATTAAATTCGTTTTTAACCCGTCCTCTCCGTTGCTTTATAGGGCAGCGGTTCTCAAAGTGTGTTCCGCATATATAATTTTTTGTCAATGAAAATACTCAAAAGCAGTAGCGTATCTAGGATTTTTCCACGGGAGGGGATATGCAAATTTCAACAGATATTTTTATTGTATTCATTATACACATATATTGATATTATTATATACATGTTTTATGTAAACAAACATTTGTCATTTGTGTACAAAATTTGATTTATTTATTTATTTTTTCAAAATTGAATTTAATATCATTCGTTATCATCGTTCATACAATTATCAAAAATTATATTTTAAATAACCTCCCGGGTAGGGGGGATATGACCCCATATCCCCTCCCCCTCCGTAAATACGCCACTGCTCAAAAATAATATTATATTATGTTTTTTTTTTATTAATTAGGTAAAAATGTTTGTTTTATACGCGCAATAAAGTTTCGAATTAAAAAGCAAATCGTTTACGCATCATTTTATAAGTTGTTTTTATTTTTTTTTTTTTTTTGGGGTTCCGTGAATTTTTTTTTTTTTAGCAACTTAAGGGCTCCGCGAACAAAAAAAAAACGTTTGAGAACCGCTGGTTTAGGGTTACGGCGAGACACATTTCGTCTCGCATATTCGGCACTGAACGCGCGCTGCAAGGTTCCTACACGGACCGTTCGCGTTTCGTAATCCACCGACCGCACGGATGACTCGTCCAAAATTTTTCGACGTACAAACACTGCGCAGAATGTTATAGGTACGCGACATTCACGTGCCGTCCGAACGTGTCGATCGCCACGTAACGCGCGCGCGCGAGTACGTAACGGGGAACGGGCGTTTCGCGATTCGGACAGGACACGTGAAAAAACGGGGACCGGGGCGGCAAAACGGAGCGCCGCTCCTGCACACGCCTTTCGATTAACAACGGATCCTTTTTCTCCTCCTTCTCCTCGTCCTCGTCCTCCTTCTCCTCGTCCGCGACCGGCGACCGCGGTGCCGCAGAAAGCGAAAGCGCATATTATTATTATTATTATGTCCGCGTGTTTCACTCGGCCCGTGTACATTTTCGTTCTTTTATTATGAGCAGCACAAGCGCGCACGGTTTTTTTTTTTTATATATATATATATAAACCTATTTCTCTCGCGCGCGTATAGAAGAAGAAAAAAAAACTGGTCGTCTGATGCAACATCTGCGCACGCCATCGTTCGGAATCCTTCCTAGTAGTCGGTCAGACGAGCGAATTACATGTGCATTATACACGGCTTCACTTTTATTTATTTATTTTTTTTTTTTTTTCAATACCCCGCGGGTATATGCGCGTTGCGCAACTAAGTAGGTCTCTTCGAGAGAATAACCGGTTAGCCCGTTACTACTTACTAATACTACTGCTGCTGCTGCTGCTGCTGCTGCTGATGCTGCCGCCGCACTAGGGAAGAGCACATTCGGGCGAACGCGCGGTCTACAGGTATATGCGGTTATCAATAATAAAACGACGAATGTAAAAAAAAAAAAAAAAAAGTAATAATAATTAAATTTTATTTTATTTTTCACGTCCGTATACTCTTTTTTTTTTTTTTTTCTACACACGTCTCTTGTGCGCGGCGTTCTATTCGTATGCTGCATTTTGTGTGTGTGTGTGTGTGTGTGTCGAGTTCAAACAGGTTACTTCGTTATTTCCCTGTCGTCGTCGTGCACCCTATATTACATCATAACACGAGGTCCTTGATCTTTGCCGAAGTTCCCATATGCGTGTGTGTGTGTGCGCGCGCGTATTAAAAATAGCCTATGATTCGTAAAAAAGACAACTTTAAACATAAAACGACCACAGGACATTGTGTTGAAAATTGAGATATAGATTATTTAATATTGAAGTCGTTATTTATGCACAGTTACGCGAGCTACGAGACGGTCATGTAGAAATCATCGTCTTGAAATTAACACGTTGAATTAAGATAGAAAAAAAAAGTTAACGCACCGCGGTTTGCTGTGGATGCGGTCGCTCAAGTGAATTATACTTGCGGATAAAGACTATAGATTACTATAAATTTGAAAGCGACGCGATAGTAACGTTTCAAAATTCAAAAAATTTCAAGAATTCGGGACCATTTTTACTAAAGTCATTTTCTACAAAAAATAAAATACGCTTTGTCGAAAATCTTCAAATGTTTATAAAAGAAAATTATGACAAACGGTATTCAAGATTATTTGAATATAGTCGAAGCAACGTACGTCTGACGTCGTATGAATTTTTTAAGAACTAACTCATTCAAATACCTCTAAATCCATAATTGCTATAAATAACGCATAATTAAAATAAATGTTTTGAAAAATGTTTTCCCCTAATATAATATAATACGTTACACATTTGGTAAAAATTTCCAGTTTCTTCAACTGTTTAGTAACAAAATTACGAAGAAATCAAAATTATCGACGAAATCGCGTTTTTACATTTTTTTTTTTTGTAGATTTTCGGTAGTTTTTGATTTCATTTTTTTTTTTTTTTAAGCGCTTTTGAAAAAGTCGAAAAATGACCGCTCTCTAAAGTACCAACTAGATGCAAGATGCTACCGGGAAATACGACTGTAAAGCAGTGGCGTCATTTCAGTTCTCGAAAGGGGGAGGCAAAAGATTTAACAGGCCCCTTTAACAATTTCCTACTTACATTTATAGTTCAATACAATTTCTATTTTACATAATTTTGATATTTTCGTGATCATAGGCACGAATCGCCCAATATACATATATATATATATATATGTTTTTCTTTTGTGGGAGGAAATTCATTACTTTGTCACCAATAATAAATGTATCATAAATGATTATCTAGTACATAAATATTACCTGTGATTCAAGTTTTGAAGTTTCTCTTGTCATAAAACATTTCTAGAAATGACGTTATGTGACCAGCTCTGAGCAGCTTGTCCACATTTTTTTCCTCTTTTTCTCGCCGTCTTCGCCACAACACATTTAGCTTTTTTTCATTTTTATTCTTTACACTTGCCACTCACATATTATATAAAATATACGTTTGAAACGTTAAACAATAATTAAACAAATTCGTTTTTGCCGTACGCGATATAGGTTCGTTAACCGTCAAAAGTACATCATATTCTTCGGATTAGGTAACGTCAATAATTTACGCAACGCCTTTAACGATAACCATGTTTATAGAAATAAACCCAGAACCGCGGTAAGTTGTAACCACGAATTAATCATGGTTTAATCGTGGTTATAACCTACATACTTTTTTATTTTATTATTAATTTAATTTTAATCCACTGTTTGCCACGCGATTTGTTATTGCTCATTACTATAGATTTGGTTAGAATAGTTTATATCAACATCATATTATCATCACGAATCATGTCGGCCCACTGTTAACAAGGGAGGGAGAGGGGCAAATGCCCACCCTGCCCCTCACCAAATGACGCCATTGCTGTAAAGATCGGAGCACTCTTTCTCTTAGAATTTTTCGGTACAGAAATAAAAATAAATAAAACGCATCATTGTAAAACCAATACATTCCTCGTTCCGCTCAAAATCTAAAACAGTGAGTTATAAACTAATTTTCGAAAGAAAATACTTTAAAGTAATTCGATTGAGGTTAACTTTACATTTGACACGTCTTAATGTCGAGACATTTTTAAAATGTACTTATACGAAAATAAAATCCTCAAACGAAATTATTAACACTGACGTTGAAGACAATAATAATATATTAATTTAGATTCTAAGCAAAGTGATAAAAAGAATGTAATGATTTAAAAATTATGCGTTTTTTTTTATGTGAACAACTAATTACTCCTACTCTGTAATTGTAATACATATATCCGTATTTTGGTAATAAACCGTATCTTTAGTTGCAAGTGCCTCATTTGACACATTTTCGATTTTCCTAATATTCTTCTTAAACACACGTAAGAACTAGAGAAAAAAATTGCAAAAACCCGGTAAAATTATCGACACAGATGAATCTCATCATACTGATTAATTTTTTTCGTTACAATAGACAAATATGTTATTAGTTACAACGAAGAAATGCCAACATTTTTCTATAGAGCTATTTAAAGATAAATATTTTTTTTTTTTAATTCACAGTTCTTTCCATTTAACCTAATTTGTTATTTAATTTATCTGTGAACATGATTTTCAACTTAATCTTGTACACTTGTACACTATTTATAAATGATTAATTACTTAAACGTAGCGGAATTTATATTAATAGCAATTATTGTATTTGACTGATTTAAGGAGTAAGGACATACTCAGGGTTCATGGATGTAGGTACAAGTATATTATTAATTTAGTCGTTTTTATTATTATTATTATTATTATTATTATTATTATTATTATTATTATTATTATTATTATTATTATTATTATTATTATTCATTATTAAAACGTAATAAAAGCAAAAATAAAAAAAAGTATAAATGCCATTAATACATTAAACTAAAATATATTTAGTTAATTTTTTTTCATTGATTTGCCTATTTCGACCTACTTATATCCCGACGTAAATGTCGTCTAGCATGCTAATATTGTACTGTCATATATTATAATATATACGTAATCAAGATTTGTATAAAATTTATATTTTTCCATATTTGTAATTCCGCGTGACGACTGCCGTCTTCATTTTCGATCTTATCGTCGTATGTCGTTCGTGAAATACAGTTAAATATATATATTATAATCGTACATATATTTTACTTGTGTTGTATATTGGTGAATAAAATATATAAAAATAACGTAATGGATCGAGTGTGTTATGGAAATAATGTCGTTAAATGAAAAAATGAATTTCGTAACACATATAAGCGACTAATGAACTTTCCCTTTTTGTTATTTTCATAATAATTTTAGCGAATAAACACCGGTCTACGTGTGTACGATTCATAAATGCGCGCGTGTGTGCGTCTTTTTTAGGACATTTATACGTGGAATTAAGCTCGTGCGACGTTCTTTAATGGTAATTATGTAACTGTACGCGTCAATTTTTTTCTAGTGTTTATAATAATTTAAACATAATGTTAACATTTTTTTTTCAAACGAATGCAACCATTTTATCATTAAAATTATCATTATTTTATAGGAATTAAACGATCACATTTCCAAAAAAAAATAAAAATTTTAATGTTATACAGAAATCATTAGTAAAAAAAAAAAAAAAAACAATTACAAATTCAACGGGTGTTGGAAACAATATAATATGTTCACATATTTCACAGTTTATAACGTAAAATTATCGAATTTTAAGTCATAATTATTTATTGCACCTCTATACGTGTATATTGTTTGAAAATATTGTGTTCATCCAGTTCATTACACAAAAGTGAAAACGAATCATGTTTTTCATAACTCAATGCAACACATTTAGACAATTATTGTTCTAAATTTCTGCTTTAATTTTAAGGAATTCTTATTGTGCCTAATAATATAATATAGCCTATAGTCTCCACTAAACCGATTCGATACCATAAAGTAATTACTATATATAGATAATTTAAATATATAATATACAATATATATATATAAATTAACAGTTTTGTAAAAGTATTATAAGTACTTATAATATTATAAGTATATTTGCAATGAAATATTTTTCTGAAAAAGTATTTTTATAGTAAGTACTCAAATGTTTCGATAAAAGAATATTTAAATAATGTTTCAAGTACAAAAATAAAAGTTTAAGAATTTTAACAATTTGAATTCAGTGTAACCAATATATATTCACTTCGATCAGAATTGTCGGGGATATCGGTGAAGCAAATCATATTTGTACTCATACAGAATAGAAAATTTAGATAATTTAACATGTTAAACTTTCTCAAAATTCACTTTAGTATTACTTATTAGTTATTATAATACAATGATCGTTTGACGAGTTGTAAGTCATTTTATATATATATATATACATTAATATATTAATTCTTATATGACTTGAATAAAAAAATATGTGTGTTTGTATTATGAAACAAAAAAAAAACGTATTTAATCATTTGTACTGAAATATTTTTGAACACTGTAAATTACAACGTTTCTATTTCATCTGGCACCGTAATAGCAGCTATATGGCTTATATAATATGATATAATATTCACATGACGCATATATTTATACGATTTAAAGTTTCATTTGTCCCGAGATCATAACGAAAAAAATACTGGTTTTTTAATTTACCCGTTTTGAATTTAACTTACAAACCGGGTAAGACGCAATTTTTTTATTTTAAATTTAAACAGACAATGAACTTTTTTTTCATTGATAAATATTTTTTTTTTTTTTTTTTTGATCACAACATTTCGAATGCCACATTAATTTATAAAACTATACGATGCCGCCAATACGTGAAACAATAACAATTATGAATTGCAGGGAAATTGTTCTCTAAACCACCTATATAGTGACTAAATAAATGATATTTATTGTGGAAAACCTGGAACATTACAACAACGACATATTATTATATTTAATTGACCATTAATGCGTCTGCTAAACTGAACTACATTTAGTTTTGTTTAAGTACTGTCTACCGAAATGATTAGTATTGGATATTAGAAAAAGTATTGATGACCGCGCACCTAGTATACTGTACAGGTATAGTACAACACTGTTGTATAAATTTGGTAAAATAATTAATTTTACACTCGAAATAAACCGTCGTTTATTAGGAAGTTTTAAATTTACAAGTAAAACGCTCGACAATATTTATAATAATAACATTTCACGAAGATACGTCGTCGTTCTAAGCTTGTAAGCATTTAAAGTACATATTGCAAACACTCTTATACAATGAATAAAATATATAGTTTTAGTTAATACGTATATAATACTATTATCATTATTATTATATATGATAAATATAAATTTTTGCACCTCGAGAATACTTTTGCAGAAATGTATATTCAAATAATTGAAAAATGGACCCTAATGTCTCCGAATATTCGATATATGTATATAATGTTAAGTAATTTGACTTTGATTTCCGAGTGACGGAGCGGTGCGAAATATATATTGTTTTTACCAAACATCATGAAAAATTGAAAAAGAATTCAAATAAAAGGAGAAAAGTTTTTGAGAATGGTAATCGAATATAAAACAATATTTAAATACTTTACTCGAATATTTTAGGAGAATACTTTTAAGGCAGATATTTATGTATGTTATAGCGTTTTTCATTGGTCGGACAAAGAAAAAAAAACTCAACTTTTAATTCATGACGCAATTATTTTGTATGTACCTAACATTTTGTTTTGTATTTTAAAGCACATTTTAGATTATATTTTCAATTATTACACGTTATACATAATAAATTAGTCTATTTTAACATGACAAAAATATATGTTTATTTTTTGCATAATGTGTCATACATATTATGTAATATAAAATAATTTTTCACGGTTTAACAATATTATTACCATTGAGATTCTTGTACATTTGTTCTAGTACGTTTTTTTTTTAAATAACGAAAATTTGTCGCTTTTGTGGTTTAAAGCAATATTTTTTGAGTTTGCTTATATATTTTCGTTTTATATAGATTACGTTTTTAATAAATATTCTCTCTTACACAGAAGAAGTACTGTGTCTCCTAATATAATAGAAGAATTTGTTAACAATAAAATAATACAAAATATGTAAACCATTTATTTATAATAATACAAATGTAAAATATTACAACTTGTATACATGTATATATAATCATATTTTGCACATCTGCACGCGTATTTATTATTTATTATACACGCGTATTATACAGTTTTTGTCTGACGTGATCGTTTTGTATGTGACTATTGATTGATAATTGAGAGAAGCCAGAAAGTTAATTAAATATAATTGGAAAAATCAGAATAGAAAGAAAAAAAACATAAAATTCTGAGCGTAAAGATTCTTGTAATTTTACGGTATAACAACGTAAAAATAATATTATTATTGAACCACATCTGCAATTTTAACGGTTAGATGTTGCCGACGCCGCACAGTGTAGCTGAATAGCAAATAAATGGTGAAAATTCTATTTTAATTTTTTTAAATTTTATTTTCGATATCTTTGTCATGATTATTAACTTACATAAATTTACATATTATTTCAAGTAAGTATTACGAAAACAAGATCATTTAAACTGGGTTTCCAATGCTATTTATATTAAACAAAATAACTTATGTTAAGATATGAAATTAAATTGAAATAAAAGCAATTTTTTTTTTTTATGAGATAATTTTTTAAAATCTGTACTATTGCACCTAATTGAGTATTTTTGTCATTTTCGATTTCATTATTGGAGTAATTCAATAAAAACAAACACTTTACTTCTTCTGAAATATACTGCGTTGTTTTAGTTTTAATTTACCATTTTCTAAAATCAATTTGTCTACAAGTAATGATTGGTATTGTTGTAGAAAATTAAAAAATTATTTCGTATAATGCAGAAAAATGAATACTATATATGGTATTACGTGTTAGTTTAACTATCGCATAATGAAAAACTATGTGCAGATAGATAGTCTCAACGATTATCCATTAAATCCTTACTTATAGTAATGAATTATTCAGGTATTTCTCGTGAAACTCATAAACACATTAAGCTGATTAGAAGTATTTAAATCATTCCAATATTATATAAATACTAATTATCTATTGTAGCGTAATGTTAATTGAGCCAATAAGTGTCTCAATAATAAATTCAATGAAAATATGAAAATTTATAAAGGCCTAATTATTATATTACACTCAATATAAAACAATTTTTATTTTGTTAGAAAATATCAAATTTAAAGTGACAACGTATAATAACAATAATACAAATATTTCTTATTTACAAGAAACAAATATACCTATAGTAAAAAAAGAATAATACATAAAGTTCAGTCGTTCTGTAACAAATGATGTCCCAAGTCCGAGGATCCAATCTCAATGAATTAAATTTTATTTTACCTCATAACGTTCACAATCTTTTATGAATTCTACATGTGTTTCTAACGTGTAACGTATTAATTTTGTATATTTATTAAATTTGAATAAAAAGTTTTGATATTCTTAATGTAATTAAACATTGATAACGATAATAAATTATCGTGACAATGTTAGAAAACCTATTGATAGTCTTTAAAAACATAATATATGCTATTATAATCTCATAATTAATATTATTGATATTTTTAAATTCATTTATAATGTAAACAATTTTGAATTTTGTGACAAAATATATATATATTTATCTTAATGGCACATTTTATAAAAGAAAAATTACATTTTAATATTATTTATATATTTTTATATTCCTTAGGCATTCTTAAATTGAATTTAACAGTTAAAAATTTGCAATTTTTGTCCGTTATTCATTTTTTTATGCGCCCTTATCATCACAGATAGGTTGAATTAGATTCATTTCTGCATATTATATTGCCTAGGTGTAAACATGTATATCATGTAAACATGTATATATGTATATCAATATTCATAATTTTTGTGATCCTATGTAATAAGAGACAATAAATAAATAAATAATTAACACTATTTCCAAATAAGATTCTCTTTGGTTGATTGTACCTACTTATATGATAGATTACTCATTAAAATCAGTGACTTAGAAAATTATATTACTTATAATTTAAAAACCATTAAAAAATATAAACGCTATTCATTAATTGTTAGCCATGTTGAGAATTTAAATAAATAGTTAAATATATTTTATTTATTTTACATACCTAAAAATAATTTATGAATACATTTTACTTACATATATAATAATAATTTTTTTGACGTACTTGTTTTTATTTTACAAATAGTCTAAGTTTACCGATTTTCAAATAAAATAAATTTTACAAATTGTTGAGTCTATATGAAGCCATAAGGATTTACTGACTTTAAAAATTATTAATTTTTTTATTCTAACTGTGGACAATTTTTCGTGTATACAAGGAGTTATGGTTTAATCTTTGACAAGCATACGTTAAGGTAGCAAATTGTATATGGTTGGTACTTAATTTAACATGTTATTCGATTTTTCTAAAGCGTGATACAAAGAAAACTAAAAAATTGAAAAAAACCAATAGAATTTTCGTTTTGGATATGGACAATTTTGTACGTTTTAAGAGCTCAAAATAGTATACATATTATTAGGACTGCTAAAAATCGTTTATCGAATATGTATAATAATTATTTATTGTTTTCAAATTCAAAGTAATATTAAAATTCTAAAAATCTTTGTTAAATGATTTAGTTTAGCCGATCTTCAGAGCACAATTGTATATTTTAATTAAAAAATTTACATATTTCCTAATATGCATATATTACACGTATTATCAATTAAAATATTTTTCGTAAAATAATTCTTTTGATCATATTAAAAAATTTCCAAACTGTTCTTTTTTCAATAAAAGTAATAGATAGATGTTTTATGTGGTTTAGTTATTATTTAGTTTTTGTTTTTTAAACTGCAGAAAAATATAAAAATAGACGATAAAAACAATATACATTTATTTAATTAAAAAATATTTAATTTTAATTCGATTAAAAATAATACAATTTCTTTCCAACGAAATCCTTTTAGACTTATAATTGTTCATACTAAAAATATCATGTGCGTTTTTTTCCTTTTTACTAAAATTGTATTCACAAACGTCTAATGTCGCGTGTATAGCGTTTTAAAAATATATGTATTTTTAATATTTTCACTGAAAATTTGAATGCTTATCGAATCAAAAATAAAACCAATATTATTATACGTTTTCAAAAAAATGCACAATTATGAGCAATTATTGAGTTTATTACGGAAATCTTTGCAGTTATGTATAATATTTTAATTAGTTAATTGCTAAGGGAAAATGTTTACTGCGATCTTTTACGTTTAGTGTTATCGTCGTAACATTCCCATATCATTAAAATAATAGTTTTAATGTCGCAACAAAATATTCCAATCATCATTATATCATACGATTAATATGACGAGACTAATTTTATTTTATAAAAACAATAATTGTCATTGTCTTATTGTCTAATAAATAAAAGTCGCACAAATGTATAAATGTTTTATTTTAAATAAACGTTTAAATGCAAAACAAACTGCGATTGTTTTCGTTTTTTTTTTTTTTTTATTATTCGACAATTTGAGAATAGATCTATAGTTACACACTGATAAAACTACGAGTAGTAAAGCATAAAAAATTGTTTTCCTTAACAGGATCGATACGACGTTATTTGCTTAACTCACAAGTTTCATACAACTGATGAAAAACATAGTGAGTTATGTTATAAAAGCTATTTAGGACTTACGAGTAGGTGTATGATATTATACAAATATGTATCATACATTTGGTAATTATAATAAACTAATAGTGTCTTTTTCATTTTCTTACTAGTTTTCTTAATCAAATGGGAAAATTACGGCAATTTTTCATGAAATTACTAGAAAATTGGTAATATCGTTAAAATATCCATTTAGGATATAATACGAATTATTATGTATTCAAGACCAAACATTTGTTTACGGGCTTTGATATTTAATATTTTAACAGTATTTAAAAAATCTTTAGCGATAAAATATTTTTTAAGTATACGAATTTTGCTGTTCGAAAAACTAGAAAGAATAATAAAAACCAGTTTTACTAAGATTAATTTTTTAAATGAAATGATTTGCAATCAGTTCCTTTTGAATTTGAAATAATAATAATCCATATCCGACATTCACAGCATACGCGGCTGGCTAAATATGTTTTTTTTTTTAATTCAAATAAAAATTATTTTATTCTACTTATATCTGTGTTATAACGATGTAATTTAAATATGAATCAAATATTTCAATGAAATTTGTTAATTAATTTTGTAATGTAATCGTCTAAAGGAAACGCATCAAATTCAAAAGATCAAGAACATTATAAGACAATATTTATATCATTAAACATACACATTTTAAGAAAATTTAATTTCGAAATCCCAATCGATTTTAAATCAGACATTTATTATGCATGTATTTTATTCACTCTGTGCTGTAAATGATCCAATAAATTGTTTATTACACTTTAATATCGATTGAATAATATTTTACGGTTTGACGATCGCGGTGTAAAAACCATTATATTGACGAAATCGTTCTGGGTATTTCAGTTAATATTATTGATCGTACGGAAATAGTCGGCTACACTTTGCAGACTTCATTTTGTTTATTATTTTTAATATTACGTTAATTTCACCTTGGACAATTAAAACGTTTGTGGTTATCCGCGCAACGAGGACAACGATGATAATCGCTTATGCTAAATGATTATGTTGATATCGTGCGGTACTTATTACTCGAGTATAATTGAGAAAATTACACGTTTGGATTAATTTGTCTAGTATTTGTTCACTGACGCGATATTTATTTGTCAATATTAATACACTGAAAATTCGTAATGTCATAAATTCGTATTATATTATCCTTTGTAGCGAGAAATTGGTATAATTCAAAGAAGTATTTTGTTTAGTTCTTGGCTTTACACTTATTCTCTATATCACTACAGCCACTGTTGATTGATATATTTGTGCGAGTGATCAATGCGTTACGCCTAAAAATAAAGCCGAACTGCCGTGAAATGACGTTTTTTTTTAACCAAATTAATACTAATTATACATTTGGACGGCTATTTTAGGAGTTACTGTAATAAATTATTTTCAACGCGGCAAAAATAATAGATTAACCTAACGAAAATAAAAATCAAACCTAATCTCAGATCACTTAATAATACAGCGAATTACAAATTATTACTATGAATTTAAAATATTTATGTACAGTTACGTAATATAAAACATTAAGAGACTCGCGTCTGAGTGATTAGGTCCAACCGAATCCTACATCACACATATAATTTTTCAAGTTAAAACAACAATGTTTAAAAAAAAACCTAAAAATTAATGTTAAACAAATTTTCTCTCCTCACTCTCTTACTTTACAAACATTAATAATTTTTTAATAAAAATATGATCTAAAATATATTATGGATATTTTGTTAAACAACGCGGAATATACTTCATAAGAATTATGATTTTTGATGTAATAGTAATAATAGTGTACACTGTACGTTTTATGTTGTAATGAACGTTGTGTGAAAGGAAAATTACAAATCGTATGTTATCTTCATATACTCGTATACCTGTAGTCGCGAGAACAACTAAGAATTTATATTATTACCGTCTATAGATTAGAAGTCGAACTTCATAAATTTTACTCTTAAAAGACCGTTCAAAGTGTCTTTTAGTTTAAAAAAAAAATCCATATTAAAAAAAAAATCACACACACGAGTTTTCAACAAAATCTAATTTATATTTAATTTTAATACTCTATATTTAATATTGTTTATTCCTGACTTTTATTGAGCTCTTTAATTATTATTATTATTATTATTATTATTATTATTATTATTATTTTTTTTTTTTTTTTTTTTTTTTTTAGAACTCTTAGTATATATACTATTAAGCTCGACAATTAATTGATTATTATTATTATTATTATTATTATTATTATTATTATTATTATTATTATTATTATTATTATTATTATTATTATTATTATTATTATTATTATTATTATTATTATTATTGTTATTATTATTGTTATTATTACATTAATTTAGTATAAAACTTGGCATTGTAATTCAATGGCAATTTAACCATTTTTAATAGATTTATCAGTGTAAATTTATCTAGAAACTTCGAACTTCTAAAATTATATTTATTTCAAAATATGTATTCTTGACTGCATATTTGCCTAGTTAGTCAACCACTATAAATGTATCTTTTCCTGAAATTTATGAATCTACTGAATTAAAAAAAATCTAGCGTGTCTGCAAATACCAGGTAAAGTAAGTAATTTGGAATGTTTTTAGAGTTGTTTTATTATTTTGTATTTGAAAGCAATGATTCGGAACGAAACGCTGTTTACTTTAACACTCTTCGTAATTTTCGAAATTTAAACACATCACATTTAAAAATAATTTATGACAAACTATTTTTTAATGAGGAATTGTGTAATATAATGATAATTATTTTTATTATATCCCAAATATTACTAAAATGTTGAACGCACTTTGTTTTCACGAACACTGACGATTATCAAATACCATATACAGTTATACAGAAACCTGAAGTTGCCTCAGAAAGATTATACGAATTCTACGATTTATGATGACTATGAATCTAAAATACATGTATTTTCAAATTCAAAATAATTATACAATAGTAACATTGATTTGTGTTAAAGTTAGGAAAGCATGGTGTTTGTTTAATTACACACGATATTTAATTACGTTGTCTCATTATTTTATTCTTAAAAAAATAATTTTATGTGAGTACTTATATTTTAGAACATTTTTCTAGTTTGCCTTCAAACATAGTAATAGATTAATTTTTTTACAATATATTGTACAAATTAATTAATTTTAAACTTTTTTATGTATAATTTTACGTAATCTATTTGAGTATAAAATGAAATATAAATTATTCAAATATTTTATATGCTTATTATTTTATTATATCAATCATAAAAACATTACTTTTGTTTATAATCAAATGTATATACATGATAAATGGTACAAATGAAATATATATATATATAATATTAGGTTTATCTATATAATCGAATATCTTAATCAACCTATTAAATATTCACAAAATGCTGTAAGCATTAAAATATAATCTACAAATTAAAATGTGCGTAAATTGTTTTAAAATAATTATATTTTATTCTTAATATGATTAATTGGATATTACACTTTTACAATTATTTTTATACAAGATATTATAATTTAAAATTCATACGCTATCCACTTATAAAAAAATATGAAAATTATTTTATTAATAAAAATGCAACGTTTCTGAATATCATAACTACATATGTTATGATATTCATAACATATATATGCGGTAGTTGTTACATTATTAAATTCAATGAAATTATGTTTAATTACAGAGGTACTAAAAGTGTCAAAACAACGTCAATATACCATATAAGACATCCAAAGCATGCACAATTATTTTTAAATTACAAAAATTATCCTTCTCTTTTTCTCGTAATTACATAAAATATGACAGAATGTGTAATATAACAATGTTAAGTATAAATGCATAAACAAATCAAGTTGTTTTTAAAAATAGAAATATTAAAACACAATGTATAACAATGAAAGGCAAGTTTCTAGCATTTAAAAAAAAAGAGCCTTTGAATAAATAATACACATTATGAATAGTATAAATTATAGCGAAGGTGGCCATTGACTAATTGAAAAGTTAAAGCCAAGTTAAAAAGTTAGTTTTTATTTAACTTCTTAAAATAAATAGACAAATTATTTTATGATTAACTAACTAACTTATTCCGATTAAATTTACGCTTAATGAATTTGATTTTTACTCGTTGAAAACGAATATTTTTACAGAAATATGAAATAGATCATTAAATTCTCTTTAAAACCGAGTATAATTAATATTTTTTGTCTATTTTAACATTAAATATAACAATTTAATTATTATTGTCAATTATTAAACATTGCTGCGATTCACAATAAGCCAATTTATATGACATTTTCGTTAACACGAACAATTTCAGTACTAATTTATAATCAATATGCAATATTAGTACGAATTCATAATTTATTCAATGTGAGATAAAAAAAACACGTGTACTTTATGATGTTCGAAAAATAAGAAAACATGTGATTCTCACTGGTTTATTAAATCATCTGTATTTCCGAAGTCGTTCGTATTTTATAAAACACCAAACCAAAATTACGGAAAACTACACAATGATCAACCGTTATGACATTTACTCTGCATCTTTTCTCGTCAATTCCATTTATTTTAGTTCACTTAATTATTATGCTATATTATATATTCAATAGAATTAATCTCAAAGACTTTTAAAAAGATGTACTTATATAGTTATATATATATATATAATACGTTAGATCGTTTTAAATTCTGTCTGTTGTGTATATATAAATGTTTAAACGTTGCAAATTATTTATCATACAAGTATACGTATCACGTCAAATGCATATTAAGTACGTGGATTTAACCGAAAAATTATTTTAAAAAAATTATTTGGAGTAAATTAATTTATTTTTTTTTTGTATAGTTGGATAAGAAGTCTGATTAACTGTTTGGAATTGCATTCATTAATTCAGCATAAATAAAAATTATTAAAAATCATTTGGATTTTATGTTACATACAACATGCAATCAGCTAGTTTTTATAATTTTTTTATACGATTATATGAAAAGATCGTACAAATTTCAAGTAATTTATCTCCATTATTATAAAAAAATTGTTCAATTTAATTTGTTTTACTAATTTATTTAATTTTTATTATCATTATTATTATTTTTTTTTTACGATTATTAAGATTTTTATACCTATTGAATTTGTTCGAGTATTAAATTTCCTGTATTACATAAAAGTTTCTAATTAAGTGGAGTCGTTTATTTTATTATTTTTAAACTTAAAACCTTTTCTAAAAGTTCGATGTACCTACATGACAAATTTTTACAATTTATTTTATTTTGAAAACCCCCATAATTATTAAATTAAAACATTATTTGCTTCATTAAAGACAATCATAACACATAATAATCTATAAAATAAAATGTAATGCGAACACAAAATTTTAACGTTTTTATTGCTTTCAATCAACCGTTTTCTAGAAAAATAACAAAATAAGGTTTTTTGCCGAATAATAACGGGCTAAAAGTATTCTTGTAGAAATAATATCAATAAAAATTTTTAAAAAATTACTGCTAAAATTGACGTAAAGTAACATTTATTCATAAAATGTACAGACTCCTATACTCTATAGACTTTATCTAGTGCGATTAAAATAGATAGAAAACTTTCTGATATAATAATATGTGGAAAGCAATACTTACTGAAATGTTGATATTTTTATTATCGTCCAATATTAAACAACCTATGTCAAAAAAAAAATTGTAAATTTGAAAAAATGTATTAACCGTTAATTTAATATACACGATAAATTCTGTTTTATATCTTTATATAAGAATATTGTGATAAATAAAATTATTTATATAGCCGTGCTTTTTTAAATATTTATTTATAATCACGACCAGAAATCAATTGAAATAAAATTCACTCAGTAAAATTCACGTCTACACTTTTTTTTTTTAAAAAAAGTGAAATACGTTAATTTTTATTTCGCGCGATTGTTACTCGGCGCCGAACGTAATATAGACTGAACCGAAATTGCCAAGGGTTAGCGAAAAAAAACAAACACATAAGCAATTTCAAGGTTTCAATGTCGAATAGGTGGAGCTTCGGGAATGAACATCTAATGTCAGACAAATCACCTCCTATATGTCCATATTGTTCAAAGTCAAGTTCACCGTAAAAATTTTATAGATATAATATTCTAAACACGACGAGATAATGTAAATACTTAAAAAAAAAATATATATTAATAGTACCTAATACTATTACTACTATTACTACTACTACTACTACTACTACTACTACTACTACTACTACTACTACTACTACTACTAATAATAATAATAATATTAAATCACGTTTAGTCATATATTATATTATAAAATTATGTTGTTTTATGTACAAAATACCATTATTTGGGAAATGTTAAATAGATCTAACGTGATACGAATAATATTTATACAATATAGTATAATATAAGAATCAAATGAACATATCATATGGTTTATACTACATGTGTATTGGGAAGTATTATATTATTACAGTAAACTGATTTTATTTTTTAATTACGTTTTGCATAATGTCCTCAAAAATTGTTATTCCTCGCAAGTTCTTCCTATTTTATACTTGTATGTACATATATTTGCTATTTAATATTGTATAATATGAAAAATTCGTTTCTTTATGTGATTTAATATTTTCAATTTTAAGTATTCATTTATAATTATGTATATGTACTACAAAAAATAAATAAAATATTTAATAAAGTGTTTTACTTCACCCGTACAATTTGTAACGCGTTATTTTTATTCGCGATTTGAAAAAAGTAGCGCAATTCATTGTTTTTAAATATATATATATTTAAATATAATTAAAAAAAGAGACGACGGAGATAAATAGATTTGGTCCGAATTGATTTCGTCATAAAAGTAATAAAATAATAGAACTGTTTGTGTAATAGTTAAAAGTTAATTAACTAACAGGAAAATATAATAATAAAAAGGACGAATTTAACAGAGATGCGAATGGTGAAGTGGAATGATTAGAAAAGATAAATTAAAAATAGATTATGTAAGAATTAGCATAGGTTGATAAAATGCGAAAGAATACATTGAAATATTTGGTACTGGTACAGGTTTTAAGAAGAGAAGTGACAGAATCCGTAAGAATGACAAGGGTAATTGTGGTGAATGATAGATGGACGAAAAAAGATTTTTACTGTGATTTGGTAAAAAGGGATATGAAGGTGGTTGGTGTACGTTAGATGTTGGAAGAAATAAAGTAAAATGGATGAAGAAGACAAAGGTTGCCGAGCCCTTACAGCTGGTAGAGCAAGCGAAGGAGAACAACAAGAACTTATGACTTAGATAGTTTAAGTTAAATGAACTCAGTTAATCCTGCAAATGTTAATTTATTCATATCTTTAAATTATATGTGAACATATTAAATTAACAACTATCTTTATCATTATCATTATTATTATTTTATTAATTTATTATTATTATTATTATTATTATTATTATTATTATTATTATTATTATTATTATTATTATTATTATTATTATTATTATTATTATTATTATTATTATTATTATTATTATTATTATTATTATTATTATTATTATTATTATTTTATTATTATTATTATACACATTTACAGTAAAATTAATATCAATAGTTTAAAAGTTAAATTTATTAAGAACTTTTTATGTTAACAAGAATATTTAGTAATTTATTAATTAACTTATCTAGTTTAAATGTGCATTGTATTAATTTAGCTTTTTCCGATTAATTAACACGTTGAGACAAATATTTTAAATGTCTATAATTTTAAAATATATTCAATTCAATTTTCACTTATTTATTTATATTTAAAACTATTAAATGCATTTCGTGTTGATATTATTAGAGTATTATTCCGATAGTCTAATTTCGTTTGTATCGATAATTAGGTTTCCTAAATTTATTTCAACTAAATATAATATACCTAATTCTAAACCCATAATTCATAAATGCATTATGTAATATTATGTATTACTAAATAGCTAGTGATCTATACATGAATAATTATTTTAACATGAATAATTTTATTTTATTATTATACATGTAAATTTACTTGTTTTAAACTGAATTAGATTAATATTGTATCCATTCTGACCTAATTGAAATTGAAGTTTAATTAATAATTAACTATTTTAAATGTGCCTGTACCATATAATTAATTTAATCCAATTAATTTTTTTCATAAACTTCCCATATATTATTAATAGTAAATTTTTTTTTTTTTGTTCAAGATACTCACCTAAACAATTATTGCACAATGATTAAATAATTTCTGTGTCATTTCTAAAATAAAAAGTGCATTTAACATAATATGATCAAATGTATAAAATTCTATGACAAAAATAAAGGTAATTAACCATATTAAACTGTGTAACATTTTCTTCTTTGTTCATTTTTGATACCAAAATTAAGATTCAACGGATTCCATAAATTTCTTCAATATATCTATTTCTTTTAAGCCCAAAGTATTTAATATTGACTAATCAAATATAACAAATCTCTACGATAATTTCAATAAATACAATAAATATTTTCCTTCTGTACATGGAAAATACTTATTATTTTAATATAATATCTAAAAAAAAAATGTAATAAAATGACAATTAAACAATAACAAAAATAGCAAATTTAATAACGTCTTTATAAATGTATGACACATTATGTATATATCTTTTATTACATTTGTACAGAATAAATAGTAGATACTTTGTCGAGCGTAGATACAAATATAGTAACAATAGTGTATAGTATAGGAATTGTAATTCATAAACTAGGAAGAGTACCAGAAGGAATTCGAAAAGTTGACAGTTTGTTATCAAATAATAAGAAAATGTCCAATAATTGAAAATAATAATGCAAAATTTTAGCTATTCATTCATAATTATGTACGTGTACGTATATAAAAATAAAATATTTAATAAAGTGTTTTACCAGTACAATTTAAAATAAGAAAATTTCCAATAATTTAAAATAATAGGTACCTAATACAAAATTACATTATCGAAATTATTAACACAAATTATTACATAAACGTGTTTGTTAAACCTTATATAAAATAAACTATTTTTATAATATGAAAAATTATTAACGTACGACAGATTAATTTATTTATAGTGTACAAAAAAATTATTTTATGATTTTTAATTATTATTTTAAATTAAATAAAAAATTATACTAAACTAAAGAATTAAAAGTATTTAAGGTTAAAATACTAAGCGTTCCACTGCTCAAAATTACTGAAAATGAATATATTGCTTAAAATAAACGAATATTTTCTTCGTACCCAAAATGTGTATTACGCCGAAATAATAATAATAATAATAATAATAATAATTAAAACCCGTAAAATTGTCACTATAAATGCAAAATAATATTTAATGTTACATTAAAAATGTATTTGTTTGTAATGATAAAAAAATGTTTTCAATGCCTCTTAACACACAACTAGTGGCAACATTAAAACATTTTAATGTTAACAAATTATATAAATACATTCTTGAAATATATTTAATTTTGTATTAATTAAATTTACAGACGTCACAACGCATTTACCCAAATTAAGTCGTTCGTAATAATTAGATACGCCCCGACGAGCACCTGTATTTATATTTATTTAGTTTTACAACTCGTTTTTTGTCTTATTCAAGACTTTTTCTCATAACGTGTATACCAAAAAATAAAATAAAATTTATACTATATGTAAATTCATTCGCATTTTATTTGGAATACAGAAAAATAATACCGCGCGCATCTATCAATATTGTCATTACATATTAATGCAAAAAGAAAATAATAATTTATACGAATTATGATTAATTATTAAGCAATGAAATAATAATAATAATAATAATAATAATATGTCATTTGTAGAAAAATTATTATACAATATAATTTACGACGTATAATATGTATGTACAGCGTACTTAACATGGTGTATATTATTATGTGTGATCAACAAAGGTCATGGGCGTAGTAAAAGGTCCGATGGATGCATTATTAAATTCTTGACGAACACCTATACTGCAGTCGAACACATTTTATATCGCCGTAAGTTATTGTATTTACGCATTAATCACAAATTACAATTATTCGTAAAACGTATTGTATTTTGTTAAATATAAATAGTTACTACGTACTTATATGGTATGACGTGTGTTTTGTATTTTAATTTTTTTTTTTTCCCAATATCATTGCAGCAAATAATAGTTGCTGAAAATATATATACAAGTATACGTCTGTATGTATATATCTTAAATTCTATTTTAGAAACATAAGCCATACGTAGGTACGCGTTTAAAAATATTAGGATATTTTATTGATATCGAATCTTCATTAAAACATCAATAGAAATTAGTAAAACGTATATTACTTTTATTTTTAATAAAAATGAACAACGCCAAAAACAGAAGCTTTAATGTTTTATTATCACTTTATTTTATTTTCACAAACGCAATATCATTTATGACCATTGTCTTAATATGTTTATGTTGTATTATATCAGTGAATTTCAAGTATTTTTCTGAAAAGATTTTCATGGTTTTTTTTTTTTTGTTTACAGCAAATGAATTATGATTTTCTTCATTGTCTTTAGTTGGTATTTATTACAAAAAAATATCTTGTTGTTTTTATGTTTTTTTTTTAATTTTTAATTTTACAAATGTATGTGAAACATTTGGGAGCTCTTTTTCATCGTTTATATTTTGAGAAATTTAAAACTGAATAAATTTTGATTTAAAATATCTATAAACACTATACTGCCGATTGAAAACAATTATTATTGTAGTTTCATAAGTTCTGTACGGAAATTGTATTAAAATAAAAGTTTTATCAAGTTGTCCCTAAATATCATGTCTAGTTTTATTTACTATATATTTGTTTTTTTTTAACTATTTATATTTTTAGAAAATATCTGGTTTAAAGTAAAATTTGTACGATACATTTCCAAACGATAAGGTGCTGTAGGTATTTAACTTTTTAAATTTGAGTGTGTTTACTGCTCATATTCTTACAAAAGAAAGAATAGAACTCGAAAATTGTAATAAACCGATATAATATACTTCGTTATATTTTTTTAATTTTGAATAAAAAGTGTATAAACGAACCGAAAATATATATATGATAAATATAGGTAAAGTGTTTTAAACTTGCTATAATTTATTAAAAAAGTTGGACAATATTGCATGTAAGCAATTTCAAATCACGTGGAAGAAATCCAATCTTTCAATATTTTATAATGAAAAAATTATTGAATGTTAAAGAAAAACATACTATAAAGAATATAATATATGTATACGTATATATTCTTAAATATTGTTCGATCAAGTGTTAGATATATTCAATAATTCAATATATTTTTTTGTAAGTAGATATGTATTGTTTTCAAAGAAAGTTTCTTTTCATTTTCGACAAAATTCAGAATGAGTAATCTTTTAGACTATTGTATATTTTAATTACTATCGAATATTTATCGGTTTAAACTTATAACGATTATCTTTCAGCATATCGCAACATTAACTTTATTCAATTTGTACATATTTATTAAAAGAGAATGTTTAGGCATAATATTGCGTATAATTTATGTATTCAAATGAATAGCTACAGGAGTACCTAATTAAGTTCTTCTTTTTTAAAATTATTGTAATCTAAACATCTAACATTATTTCCCAATTTAAATTTATTATTTACATTGTTTCCGTGTACGATTTTATATTAATGGTTATTTAGAAACGTACAATTTTATATATTTGAATGAGAGATGCATTATAGAAATTTGTCAGAATATATAATTAACAAATACTAGTCACTTTACTGGTTTCAAATAATGGGGTCGTTGGGGGTTTCACATATTTTTTATTTCACTTATTAATGTCAAAAGTATCATAACAATTGTTAGAATGATATTACATATTATCTACGAATTTTCCCTTATTGAGATCAAAAATAATATCAGAATTTTGATACAGTGCACTGTATTTTGTGTAAAATAAATAATGAACGAGATGACTTTTATATTATTTTCAATTTTTAAGTTATCAAATTATAATAATATTATATATATATATATATATATATATATATATATATATATATAAAATTAATCGGCTCGGTATTGTATAAATTATTTAAATCATAAATTTAAAAAAATAATATGATACATAAATAATTAAAATATAGTTCTTTCTAAAAAAAAAATAAATATTCCAAAAATATATTATAGGTTTAAATCTGCAGTATTCGAAATACTGTCTGTGTCTGAATAACATGTGCGAAATTAAACAAAGTTTAATGTGTTCGCTTAAAATCGAATACAAATAAGCAGCCACTAGGTTAGGTTAAACCCTTTATTGTAAGTATTTTATTATTTTTTTTAAATTCCTAATTATATTTTGGTTTCTTGTAAATTATTGTGATAATATGAAGTGACTGGAACTGGTTATAGGTCCTTCAAAAATGCAAAACACCCAAAATCGATGTGTTTGTGTAAATGTATAATAAAAATGGAACGCATATAAAGTAAAGAGATGTTGTGCATAACTCATATAACTTACAATTTTTAATATTTATTTGTATTTTTAGACCTTTGCGTTGTGGCCAGCAATACTACACCTATTCATTATATCATAATATTTTTTTGTTATAATCACATGATATGAGCATATGATATTATATTTATTGAAAACCAAATAAAAACATTTAATGGTAACTAAATTATAAATTTAATTTTTGAATAACTAATAAGTGTAATTGACTTTAATTTTCTTTTTTTTATCGTCGTTTGTATATTTCCCAACGATATTTTCGAACAAGTCGGAGAATGATTTTTCGAAATAATTTTAAAAAGTCGGGTTAATATTTTGTAGCGCCAGATTCATATAATTTATAAAACATTAATTGTTCGCATCAAATTATTTGATTATTTAATTGCTTAATTTAATTAATTAATTACTTAATAATATTTAACATACCACATGATAATTTTAATTTTGACGTTGTGCACCAATAATAACTTTTTACACAAACGTATGTAATTGCAGCTTAGAATAATATTTTCATCGTAATATAATATAGGCGTTACGAATTAATATTCTATCATTCGAATGATTTTTTCTCTTCGTTTTCTTGTAACTGGTCACTTCACTGGTCACCTACTAAAATAATTCAAATATTTTCATGAGTATTTACAATTAGTAATATTCACACAAATAATTTACGCTCATTTTCTTTTTTTTTCCTCTTTCTTTATTATAATGTCTGTTTTCTATATATGTTAATTGTCACATATCTATATATGTTAATTGTACTAAATACCCTCAGGCATGTAACTCAATAAATAAATAAATATCAACAAATTATTTAATACGCTTTTTTTTGTCATTAAATTTACTTATCCTGTTACTTATACTGTTCTTTAAATTATTAGATAATTTATCAGGTGTTAAAAATTTAAAAAAATTATGAACCTCCGATAATTAAGCGCGTAAAACTCGAGACGCAATATTCGTGCATACAAATGATTTGGGACGCACCTGATAGCGGTACTCAACTCGGTCACTGGGATTTACCTCAGCGAATATTGAAGAAATAAATTCTTACTACGTAGGTAGGTACATACTAAATATTTTGTAAACAATATTGAAGGGAATGCAATACGATGACGTATGTAATAATATGACATACATTTTTATAAAAAATTTATCTCCGTTGAAAATGTTTAGCGAGAAAGAAATAGCTACGTAACAACAATAAAAATAATCGTTTTGGTGGGATAAATAATAATTATAGAAACGTGACTCGAACACACGGCGGTATGACGTTTTTCACGAAGTTATTATTTTTCTCTACGATAATATCATTTTTTTTTTCTATTGCCAATAGAGTAGTTATATATATATATATATATATATATATATATATAGTTATTTAGTTTGTGTATGTCCTGTTGTCAAAGGTTATTTATGTATAAAAAAATAATAATATGTAAGCTCGAAATAACAACACATAACTGTGATGAACTCTTTTTTTTCTTTTTTTGAAAGACGACACGAAATTCATATAACCATATTGTATTTATATTTTATACATACACGTAAAATTATAATAAGTAGTTATAATAGTTGCGTTATACTATAAACATAGCCGTCCCAAGGGGGGGCAAATGGAGCAAGTTCCCTAGGGCGTCCAAAATATTATGAATGCAGGGGGCGTCAAAAAAATGAATGACAAAAAGAAAAAATTTGTTGTTTTATTTTAGATACTAATTTCCCTTGTATCTATATGATGATTTCGAGGATGAGTGTATTTACTATTAAAATATATAAAATTATGTAATTAGATATTACGTTAGTTGTAAATTTTTTTTTGGGGAGAGGGCGTCAAATATTATTGTGTTTAGGCATTATTGGTGGTTAGGACGGCACTGACTATAAATAACGATAAATATTTCCAATAAGCGTTAATGATAGTGATCGAGAGTAGAATCTATTTGTTTACATGATATAATATAATATAATTATTGTAATTATAACTAAATCATTAATTTTCAGAAATATTTATAAATTTGTTACGGAAACGATTATAAAAATGCTAAAAACTTAATTGTGAATTTGTATATAATTAATGAATAATAAAGTTATTATTTATAGTACGTGTATACGTGTGTACATATTGTATCCACCTAAGCAAAATTAAATACATATGTATATATATATATATATATATATATATATATATACAGCGTGTTTCAGAACTCAGTACCGTAAATTCATACACACACTCAGGGGGGTGACCCAATAACGAAAGTTTTGAAATTTTTCTTATATCATTAAAATCTAAGATTTTACATTTTTATTCAAAGAATTTTGATATTAATGTAAAAATAAATATACCATGATAATTTTTGCAAAATTCTCATACGAGTCGATGTTACATTACTTTTGCTCACTTCTACCCGATTTTGACGTCATGATGACTTAAGGCGTAACGAAAGTCTTGCGGGCGTCAAAATCGGGCAGAAATAAGCAAAAATGATGTGATAAATCGATTCGTATGAGAATTTTGCAGAAAATGTTATAGTGTATTTATATTTACATTTTTTTCAAAATTCTATGGATAAAAATGTAAAAACTTGGGTATTAATGATAGAAGAAAAATTTCAAAACTTTCGTCAATGGGACACCCCGCTGAGTGTGTGAATTTACGGTACTTAGTTCAGAAACACTCTGTATACATATAAATATACTTGACCTATGCTACTAAATTTTTTTAAAGTATGAAAACATAGATTAGAACCGAAACTACTCGTATTTACCTAGATACGTGAAAGATAAGATTCGAAGTAAATTAATAAAGGCTGACATTGAAATAGTTTTTGATAATATAAAATAATTATCGCAACGCAAATATGGCTCACGTCAATATCGAAAAAGATTGAAGTGAATAAAATAAATATTGTGTTCTATTAATCGTGCGTGATTCATATTATATTATGCGGACTGCGATATATATGTAGACGAGATTTACATGTTTTACTCGTACTTATAGTATACCTCAGCACACCGTTAGTAAATAGAGTAAAATATATAATAATATCATAGTTATTTGAAAGTATTTATATACTTTCAAACATGAAATTTAATTTATTAAATTTTTTTTTTTTCTAAATCATTTAATTTGTTATTATGCGCAATAACAAATTCAGAAACACGCGTAAATCGTTGAAATGGAAAAATATTTTTCTGAAATAATTTTTATAATCAACGCGATTTCGGATTACTGAAAAAAAAAAATGGTCAACTTCGAAAAGTACAAAAGAAAACGATGAGTTTTTCGTTATTTATTTTAAGAACAATTTACAACATAGGCATAAATAGCGGGGGGCTAGGGGGCTAAGCCCCCCACCCCCTAAATTCTGAATAAACCTTCAAAATTTTTTGAGAATTTTGAATTGATATAAAAATCTAATGAGTGTTTGGGATGGATTTAGATTTCACCCCCCAAAAAAAAAAACTTCAAACACTATTTGCGCTTATGATTCACAAGGAAACTTATCAAATCTTATTTCAAAAATAGAATCTATATATCTTTAATTTTGTCATGACTGTATTTTGCATGCCACATAATTAACGTTGGTTAGAAAAAGTATATAAATTATTGATAAACCAGTAAATAATTATAACGGATCACTTAAACCTCGAATTATTTTCATGGAATATTTTAATACAATTTGTAATCGAATATTTCGTTTTGTTTTTGTTATTTTTTATATAATATAATATTAAAAAGTGTTTATAAATGTCTGATATCGGTTTATATTAAAATAGTAATAAATAAATATATATATATTGCAATAATTAAAATAATTATAATTTATATCCAGGGATCTATTTCATAAAATATCTTTTTTATTTAAAACATATGTCATCATAAATACCTGATAATTGTGTTAAGTGTTTGATGCTAGTTTTATTAGGTATTCCAGTGGAAGATACATTTTTTCGGTAACCAGAGGGAAATATTAATCAGAATATTATAAAATAATATGTATTTACAACAAAATCATAAATAATACACAATGGATTATTTTCAATTAGAAAAAAGTATATAATATAGTATAAATTTATAAGTTAAATCTCTTATAATGTTATTTAATTGGTTTATTTTATTATCTAAAGCCAAATACGTTATTTCGAGTTATTTATTTTTTATTATAATTTGTATGCACAATTAAAATTGACATTATTTTATTTCAGTTTTAACAGCACATTTATAAAAACTATAGCAAGGTGAATTTAAAACTCAAAATCATAGACAATTTAATACTTATACAACTTGCGTGGAATATATTTATGTAATATAATGTAATGAGGAATAATTAGGGAAAGAACTTATTAAATTTTCGATATATTATCGTTATAAAATTCGCTAATTTAATAAAAATTTATAGAAGAAGTACAATTAAAAATAAATGCTAAAAAAAACAAAAATATTAATAGTAGACAAACATAATAAAGCAATGGAAAGAACTATCAATCTATATGTTACGGCTATAGAAGAAATCAAACCATTTTACTACCTAGGTAATTATATCACACAGGACAATAAATATACAACAGAAATAAAAAGAAGAATAGCTCTGGCTAAGCAAGCTTTCTCTATGAAGCAAAACCTCTTAACAAACAGGCACGTATCGATTAGAATTAAGAAGTTGTTTATTAAAACATTTGTTTGGAGTGTGGTATTATATGGAAGTGAAACTTGGACTCTGAGTACCCTAGACACAAGAAGAATAGAAGCATTCGAGATGTAGACATGACGTAAAATGATGTAGACATGACGTAAAATTAAGGTAAGTTGGACGGAAATGAAATCGAACAAAGAAGTGTTAAACTTAGTACAGTAGCCAAGGCAAATTATCAAAATGATAGAAACAAGGAGAATCAAGTTTTTTGGATACGTTATGCGACACAACAGGTTTATTATAAATATTATGGAGGGAAAGATAAATGGAAAAAGAGGAAGAGGACGACGGAGAGACACAAATCTGAGAAATACAAAGAAGCTATTATCTCTACCAAGTTATGAAGCAATGAAAAGATTAGCAGAAAAAAGGGAAGAATGGTTGCAGCGACAAGGCAAAGTCTTTAGATAAAAAAAAAAATAATAAAAATTTAACATTGATTTTATAATTTTGTATATTTTTTTAATAAATCTGCAATATGAATAATTTCATCTAGAAATATTTCTTTTTTCTTTTAATAAATAATAAAAAATGATAAGAAACATAAATAATGTTTGATAAAATATTGAAGGAGAACGAGCAGGTAAATAAATATAAATTAAATGAAATGATCGAATATTCTAATTATTTTCCTAAATAATAAGATTGTAAATGCAATATAAGTAATCTATTTACTAACAAAAGTGTAGTTATTCAAAATTAATGCTGCGCTGTTCATTTGATATTATCTATTATATCATATATAATAACGAATTAAAATTAAACAATAGTGTTAAATACTTACATAAATTAATATGAAATAATATTTATTCATTATATAAAGACAGAAATATAACATCCTTTTATATATATATATATATTAAAGAAAGAAGTCAGATCTATGGTCCATGATCAAGGGAATCATTATTATTTCAATAGTAGATCATATTATAATGTATAAATAATAATAAACCGATGGCAATTAATAATGAGTTTATTAACATTGACCTAAAATCAGTCTTAATTTTCTACCAATTGAAAAATTTTACAATAAAAATATTAATAAAAAAACTCAGTTTAAAGAATTTACATTTATAAAAAATGTGATGTATTAACTTCTCATTTTGATCAAAATAGCGATTTTTAGGAATTTTTTCATTTACTGAATTTGTTTTTTTTTTTATTATTATTATTATTATTGAAACTGTATAATATATACAATTAGTCTATTTACTGAATTTAATACCACATTTTGTTTGGTATGGTGTAGTAGGCTCCAACTAGTATATCTTAGTCCATGAATCTAGATTGTAGCCTGCACTATTTTGTAGTAACATTGACCTATGGTCCACGATTTGTGGCACGGAAAGCGCAGGCTATTTGTTTATACGATTACATCAATGAAAAAACAATTTTTAGGATTTGTTTTACATCTACAAATTTTTGTTATCACTTGATAACCTCTAGAGTATTGATAAAAGTTATTTTACATGCCATAATAATCAGCGATTACAAAAATATGGTATTAAATAATAAGTTTTCAGTAAATGAAAAAAAATTCCTAAAATCATCAAATTAATGAAATTACGAAGTTGATCAATTAAATTTTTCATAAAATAAACTTTTTAAACTGGTTTTCTTAAAATTGTACATAACTTAAAAAAGTAATTTTTTTATTAAATATCGTACTTAATTTAGAAAAATAATGAAAATTTGTTTAGTACCTGAATAATAATCTTTGATAAAAGAAATTAAAAAATTGTTATTTACCGATATATTAATATATATTACTATAATATAATATAGATATATATAATAATGATTATATATATACATATATATGTCAATAGGTCATCAGAGAACGTGACGATACTATAATATTTGAATATTTTATTTTTTAATAATATTGACGGTTTTTTAATAACACGACATATGATAAACTTCTTTTTCCTATCTCGTTTGCCATATGTTTTTGTCAATAAACGTCGTATTATATATATATGATTTTTAATCAATTTTCTTAGTAATAAAAATTGTTTTTATCTACACAACAATATAAAACCGTAAAATCAGCATAAATTATAATAATGACCATGGCCCTTGATTTATAGTAATATTACGAAGTAAAATTGTCGGTTTTTTTCAAACGACGTTTCGATGTTTCATTGCATTCATCTCTATTAGTAGTATACTCGTATTTACTTAAATTCTGTTCAGTATTGAACTCAATCTTCGTAGTGTAAAATATGAACTACATATCTGCATTCTGCATCATAAAACATATAACAACTATTGCAATTTTACGATGTTACGATCATGACTAAATAAACAGACATGTCAGCTATATATATATATATATGTATGCATATATATATGTCAGATAACACGGCGCAGGAAATGTTCCCCGGAATTGTTACATAAACGACAAAATCTACGGAAAAACTATTTCCAGCATAATTTAAAACTGATATCTTGTTATGAATTAAAATACCTATTAATAACATATTAATAAAACACAAATTTATATTATCATTTTGTTTATTCTTTAACCTTTAATCCTCAATCAGTAGTATTTTTAATTAAATACATTAGTACTTTACGTACAATAACTGCAAAACATTTAACCATGTTCATATTTACATTCATTTTTATTGTATTACTACAATATACTGACTCGTGAATGGTAATAAGTGATTACAGACCATGACTAAATAAACTATTAACAACATAATTTATTTGATCATGCTACAGCTGAGTACAGAATACGAAAAAAAAATGTAAAATAATATCAAAAACCTAACCAAGACTTTTTCATCTAAGTTACTAATATCGTTTTTTCCATATTTGGGGAACATGTTTAGTGATAGCGAAAATGAAATAATAGCTTACATGCCTGTTTATTTAGTCATAATTGTTAGATTTCAATGAGCTATATCCTATACGGTATACTTGCTGCAATATAAATGATCATGAGCACTTACCGCATGAAAGAAAATACTACAATTGATATAGAACAATACAGTCAATATAGAAAAGTTTTCACACCAATCAGAAAATGTTCACGTGCTTTACTAGCACTGTGAAGTACGATGTCTGCCATTGTTACACAAATATTTTGGAAAAAGTGATCCGGACGAAATTAAATCTTCTGATCTTGTTGTCCCGAAATTAGTTTTGTTGTTATTAGTACAGAATTACATAGTTTCTAAGACGTTTAGTTCATAAAATATTTAAATCAAATAAGTTAAAAACCGTTAAATTATTAAAACCATATTTTTTCAATTTTAATTAAAAAATGTTATAAATAAATGGATTACTCATAATAATAATTTTACAATTTACAGCTATATTATTTTGCGTAGACAATAATAATTGAGAAAGAAGAAAATACTCGATGAAAAACTATTTTTTTTTATTTTTAGGATTGCAAATTTAATACGAGGTCTGAATTATATGATATTCTAACAATATTTTAAGTATAAAAAAAAAAATCAAGATTTTTTTTAGGTGATTTAACTTAAAATTTTGTGTGAAATGGCCCAAAACTAGGTTTTCGTGTATTTTAGAGTCAATTACGATTTTTAAAATGATCAAAATTATTAGAACATTATACGTAAGCCAAATATAATTCAATCATATACACTCAGTGAGAATAGCTACAAGTTTTCAGGAGTATTTTCTCCGAACATTATTACGAAATAACAAAACCGGATTTATCGTTAATTTATGTGTGCAATAATACATTCCGCGGCAACGTTTTAAACAACTACAAATAATATTTTGACAAAATATCTATATCCAACCGATCATTGATGAAAAAAGTGTAATATGTATATTTAAAAGCGTCGCGAATTTAGTACCCGTGGTCGTAAAAATCTGAAATACACTTTTATTGGCGGCTTAAACATCTTAAGATATGCATCATATATTCTATGCTAAGAATTAGCGTGTTTAAATTTCAATGTTAAAAGTCTTAAAACGTTATATTTCTAAAAAACTACTTTTTATTTAATTAAGTAGTCACTTTTTTTTTTGTAGATTTTAGAATTTTAGATTTGAAGTTTTGTATTGTTCGGTGAAATGAATACATCGAAGCCTAGTAACAGAATAATTGAAAACATCGATTCAATTCGCCTGCACTTCTGATCTATGTTAAAAAGGCCTCTCTACTATGATGACATTAAAAACTAAACACAAAAATCGTTTGTTATCACTAGAAAATAATTCACTCTCGTGTGTTCCAAATGCCGAAACGCGACTATATAAACTTTTGAATATAAAACAATCACAAATATCTCATTAATTATCGCTTTATGCTTTTTAATTTTTCTAATTATGTATTTTATTTTTATTTTTAATTAAAAAATGTAAATAAAAGGTATTTTTTTGTACATAAACGTTTAATTATATCTGACCGATGCGACCCCCCATCCCCCGGTTGAGAAACAAACTACATGCCGAGCTTTAATGAGAATTTCGCTGTTCGTTTAAAATAGTGCCGTGACCGTAAATATAATAAAGATTTTACCGACAGACGTCAACTTTTCATTTATATTGATAAGTCAAAATATAAAATTTCTTTTGAGACATCCTGTACATCAATGATTTGATCAATAATCTATTGCTATATCTAGTGTTTAAATCCAGCTCTATTCAAATAATCACGTATATATGATTACACTAAATTATTATGATTGTGTTAAATATTATAACTAATTGGTATTACGAATTTACTTATTAGTTCATCAGCCGGTTTCAACAACATTTATTAACGATTTAAACTTTTCACCGAGATTCGTTAACCTTAACACGTCGTTAAGTTAATCACCCGAGATCAGCTCGTTAAAATTGTATCTGCATTTTAAAATGCCATAGATGCTCTATGGTATATTAGGTTATAACCGCCTATTTTCATTATTATATTATCACTTATCAGTCATCACATTTTGTGATGACCAATGAAAACGTTAGAATCAAGGTAACCGTTTTTTGGTAACCCAACAAACATTTTGTTAACTCAACAAATAGAATTTAACGATAATAACGTAACGGTGCAGAAACTTTTATAATTTAAACAGATATTAAATTTAAACGAATTGTTTAAACTCGTGCGGTGTAAGAGTGTATTTAACAATAGTTTTATTTGTAAACGCAGAAATTTTAAAAAATCTAATCCCCCTGCCCTACTCCACAAATGTACATATTGATGACTTCTGTAAAAATTGATATATTCAATTAAATAATAATGGAGTATTAGTATATTTGATATTCGTATTACTGAAAAAACGAGTAAAAAAAAAAAAAAAGTATTATTATAGTATACTATATTATTTATAGTATATATTTGGAATACTTTTTGTGAAGTATTCGAAGTACTTGGGGAACAGTGTTTTGTCACGAATTCTACAGGATACGATTTCTTCTTCTTCTCCTTCGAATTATTCCAAACGCACTTTTACAAAAAGTATTTTACCCCGAGTCTGATAGTGTTATTACGTTGTTTCGACAGATCCGATCGGATTCACCGCGATGATGCTTACGTGTATATGGATAGGTACGTGCGAAATGTGTGTACTAGAACGGACAAAATAATAAGGTCGTTCGGTAAAAAAATGTTTGTTGTTTGTTTGGCCAGTAAACCGATTATTAATAACGCGCGTGAAGAATGTCGCAAGTGCTCGCCGATAAACACAAACACGGTCGCGGTTATCTCGTTATACGTGTCGGCAGACGATATTTCAGACGCGTGTGTACGCGTGTACGCGGTACGCGGCTGCCGTACGTCATTCGTGTTGAGCGTTCTCGCGCTGGGCCGATTACCAGTTTCGCGTCGACCGTGATCCTTTAAAGAGAGGACGTTTTACACGGACAAACGAAAACGGTGCGAGTCCGGTGGCGCAGACAGAAAATATAATATCAAATTGTGAGCGGGGTTATTGAATAAACGTTATGTAATTCGCTATGGTAAATCGACACGCGTTGCTTTGGACAAGACGAAAAATAAAAACGAATGTGCTCGCGATTCATAGCAGACCGAACTGTAGTGATATGCGCACACATCGTTTTTATACATTTCTCTAATACACAGCAATTAATGTGTTAGTTTTAAAAAATATTTACATTACACGAGCACGCTATTAAACATAAATACGGACAAACGCTCAGTCCTCTCGGAATACCGATCATAAATCCCCTACAAGAATAATAATAATAAAAAAAAAAGTAATGTGTCCAAGAGTACAAAAAAGTTGGATTATATAAAATGCGAGGTAGGTGGAGTTTCATTAAACTTTTAGTTGATTCGGGTTCCAGTTGTAACATTATTACAAAAGAAGTGTGGAAAAACATAGAATCAAGTACATAAAAAAGAAAAGTGGTTACACAAAATTGTTTGGATATGCAAGTGATAATCCATTAAAAGTATTGCGAAAATTTGAAGCTGAAATCAAAGTAGGAAAACATAAAGATATTGCAGATTTCTTTGTAGTTGATGGGACAGGACCTCAGTTGCTAGGAAAAGTAACTTCCAGTGGATTAGGTATTCTAAAGATTGGCATTGATGTAAATAAAGTGGATATGAAGGAAAGACCAGTGTTTCAAGGAACTGGGAAATTGAAAAATTTTCAACTGGATATACCAATCGATTTAGAATCAAGACCAATAGCTCAAAAGTGCAGACAAATTCCCATACCATTACAGAAGAAGGTAGAAGAAATCGATAAACTGTTAAATGAAGATATAATTGAAAAGGTAAATGGACCAACAAGTTGGTTATCTCCTATCGTACCAATAATGAAAGCAAACAACACTTTGCGAATTTGTGTTGATATGAGGCAGGCTAATGCAGCAGTAAAGAGAAAACATATCCTTTTCCGACTATGGATGATGTACGATACAAAATTCGGAAGAGTAAATTCTTTACAAAGTTAGATGTCAAACAAGCGTTTCATCAGATTGAACTCAGTCAAAAATCAAAAGAAATTACTACATTCGTAACTCATACTGGAATTTACAGGTACAAACGACTATTTTTCGGATTAAATTGTGCACCAGAAGCATACCAACAAATACTAGAGCAGATTCTTCAAGGCCTCGAAGGTACAATAAATGTTTTTGACGACATATTAATTTTTACTGAAACATTAGTAGAATTGCAAAGTAGAACAAATAAAGTGTTAGATATTTT
The DNA here is from genome assembly GCA_032441835.1 of Slavum lentiscoides. Taxonomy (NCBI): domain Eukaryota; kingdom Metazoa; phylum Arthropoda; class Insecta; order Hemiptera; family Aphididae; genus Slavum; species Slavum lentiscoides. The sequence goes on from CM063706.1 coordinate 30,459,876, forward strand.
GGAGGAAAAAGGTATGACACTAAATTTAAACAAATGTGAATTTGAGAAAACAGAAATTAGTTTTCTTGGTCATGTGTTAAATCAACAAGGAATGAAAGCAGGAGAGGATAAAAAAGAAGCTATTCGTTTGTTTCGCAGACCAAATAACAAAGAGGAAACGGCTAGTTTTTGGGTTTACTAACGTATGTAGCACGATTCATTCCTCATTTAGCAACAGAAGCAGAAGAGTTGCGGAAATTGACAAGGAAGAATTCAAAGTTCATATGGGGTAAAGAGCAAGAGTTAGCATTTGGAAAATTAAAAAAGTCATTGATATCTAGTCCAGTGTTAGGATATTATGATCCAAATGATGAGACACAAGTATTTTGTGATGCCAGTCCCATAGGGCTTGGAGCAATTTTAGTTCAGCTCAATTCTCAAGGCCCAAGGATAATCGAATATGCTAGCAGAACGTTGTCAGATGTAGAAAGAAGATATTCTCAATTAGAAAAAGAAGCGTTGGCGTTAGTGTGGGCTGTAGAAAAATGGAACTTGTATCTATTGGGTAAAAGATTCAAATTGATAACGGATAATAAACCTGTGCAATTAATTTTTGGACCAAGAAGTAAACCATGTCTACGGATTGAACGGTGGGTTCTGAGGTTGCAAACTTATGATTATGAAATCATACATAGACCTGGTAAATCAAACATTGCAGATCCTTTATCAAGGTTAATTAAAATTCCAGAAAAATCGCACATAAAAGGAAGTGATGAGGTATATATTCATCATATAGTTACAAAGTTAGTACCTAAGTCACTAAATATGAATGATATAAATGAACAGTCAAGGAAAGATACAGAAATAAATATAATAAAAGATTGTTTACATACTGGAGATTTTGAGGAAGCACCAACATGTTACAAAGTAATTAAATCTGAACTGTGTATGTATAACAACATTTTATTACGTGGTTCCAGGATAGTAGTTCAGAAACATTAAGGAAACGGGTGTTACATTTAGCACATGAAGGACATCCAGGAATTGTCTCAATGAAACATCGTTTGCGTTCAAAGGTCTGGTGGCCAGGTATGGACAAACAAGCAGAGAAATATGTTAGAACCTGTCACGGATGTCAAGTGGTTGCATTACCGGATTATCCACAACCTATGAAAAGGAGAAGATTGCCGGATGGTCCGTGGAAAGAATTGGCTATAGATTTATTGGGGCCTCTTCCTTCTAAACATTATTTGTTAGTAGTGGTTGATTATTATAGCAGATTTTATGAGGTAGATGTGTTAAATAATATAGAAGCAAAAACAATAATAAAAAGTTTAAAGAAAAGTTTTGCCAGATTTGGTAATCCTATTTCTATTACTTCAGATAATGGAAGACAATTTATTTCAAGTGAATATAAAGAGTTCTGTGAAGAAAATGACATTAAGATTTTAATATATGTCCTTTGGCTGCAAGCAAATGGTGAAGTAGAACGTCAAAATAGATCAATTCTGAAAAGACTGAAAATAGCACAAGCAAGTAAAGGTGACTGGGAAGAAGAGTTAATACGGTACCTAGCGATGTACAGAAATACACCACACACAGTAACAGGTATGAGTCCAGCTGAATTAATGTTTGGAAGAAAACCAAGAGACAAACTACCACAGTTAACAGAAGATATATATAATGAAGAATTGGAAGACATAGACAGAGAAAGGAAAGAAAAAACTAAAGAATATGCAGATAAAAAAAGACTAGCTACAAAACAGGAAGAAATCAAAGAGGGGGATTTGGTACTAGTAAAACAAAGTAAAGAAAATAAGCTTTCAACAAATTTTGCAGTCGAACCATTCAAGGTGATAAGGAAAAAAGGAGCAGAGTTGACGGTAGAGAAGAACGGGTCGACATATACTAGACATAGGACTTTTGTGAAAAAGTTCATCGCTGAGGAAGAAGAACCAGCAACACAGAAGCAGAACATAAGTGAGCACAAGGAACAACAACAAGAACCAGCAACACAAAAGCAGAACATAGGTGAGCACAAGGAACAACAAGAAGAACCAGCAACATAAAACAGATAATTTCATATATATACAGTGGCGGCGCCAGGGGTGTGCGAGCTGTGCTGTCGCACAAGGCCCCGCGCCTCCTGGGGCCCCGAAGTTAGCGAAAATCTTTGTTATATGATAACAACATTGAAAGCGGGTATTTTCTCTGTTATGTCTTAAACATGAAACATAAACAGATAATTTCATATAGACAGTGGCGGCGCCAGGGGTGTGCGAGCTGTGCTGTCGCACAAGGCCCCGCGCCTCCTGGGGCCGCAAAATCTTTAGTTAAGGGATTGAAAGCGGTATTTTCGATCGATCTATTGGTGCGATACCGATCGATCTATTTGAAATAACAGATTTGAGATTTGAATTCCTCGTGAATTTTACTACTAAACGACTTTCCCACTTTCTTCATTTTTTTTTTCATAAACCCTTAAAAAAATTAACCGAACAAATTTTTAAAAAAAATTGTTAGTAATTCATTTTTGAAGGTCTTAAAAAAAAGAAATGAAAAAAGTGGGAAAGTCGTTTTGTAGTCAAATTCAAGAGGAATTCAAATCTGTTTTCAAAATTCTTATCGCACCAATAGATCGATCTGTACGTTGGAAGTACGAAACGTCTATTTTGCTATGTTTCATAATATGACGTGTAAGACAAAGAGAGAAAATACCCGCTTTCAATCCCCTTAACTCTTGATTTATTTTGGAAAATCGGGGCCCCGGAGTGAAATGTATAACTTCGAATACCTTTCATTACTGTCAAAAATAAAATTTAACGAAAATAAAATTATGCTAGATAACGATTAAACGATTACGCCGATAGCGCGCAGTGAATTGTGGGGACACGGTCAACCATAGACATATAAACTAATGGACTGCGCATTCCACACCACCCACTCTATAGTTGTCGGGGACGAAATAGTATGAGAGAGAGAAAACATAACAGAGGAAATGGAAGAATAACTAAATGTTATCAAGTCTATTATAGTCATAGACATATAAACTAATGGACTGCGCATTCCACAACCCCCCAAATAGTTGTCGGGGACGAAATAGTATGAGAGAGAAAACATAACAGAGGAAATGGAAGAATAACTAAACACTCAAGTCTATAAGAAAAAATAAATTATTAACAAATTAATAAAATACAAAATTTGAAATAGGTATAACGACAAGTTAACAGGAAAATCAAAATTAGGTTTTGACGTTACGTGTAGTCTTGTAGAAACCATAGACCTGATAACATTATAAAGGTAGAAACACGTATCATCATGGAATATATTCTTACTTTGTGTCATGGAAAAACGTATTTTCCTCACCAATCTCTTTTCTCTTTCCAACATTCTCGTCCCCGTGTTTCTCTCTCTAAGCGCAGTCCATTAGTTTATATGTCTATGCGGTCAACAGCCCAGTTGTTTACACAATGTATTTCGGTAATCGAGATAACGATTATAAATAAACTATGGTTTATGACAAAAATTATATGGTGGTGGTGAGCTGGCGTGCACGGCAGAACGCGACGAAGCTTGCACATAATATATTCGTATTTACTCCCTAGATCTATTTGACAAATACAATAACTTTTGTTATACCTACTCGTTATTTTTCACTTTTTTTTTGCAATTAAATACGTGTAATATAATACTGCACTACAACAATAATGTTTTTCAATATTTTTTTTTTTTTTAATTTTGCATCTCAAAATATTAAATTTCAAATTTTAGTACTAAATAGTTTTATAAAAAAAAAATCAAAATAGTTATTCTGTAAACCTAATTTTTTGAAAATTGTTGGTTTATTTTCTAATAAATGCGTAAATTCGTTAATTTTGTAAAATTGTGTGTTTATATTATAATAACCAGCACAACATCTCTTATCTTCGTTCGTGCTTGTCCTATAATTTTAATGTAAACATACAATTGCCCGCAAATTTTCATAAACTTAAAACAATATTGTAAAAAATCAATGGATTAGTATTTATTAGAACTGTAAGCACCAAAACTTTTCAAAACATATGGTGTACAAAACACCTATTTTGATTTTTCTATACAATGTAAAATTTAAATTATTAGAACCAAAAATAAAAAAATATATTTTAAAATAATAGTGTTGTAGCGCAATATTATAGTAGGTACTTATTATTATTTATTTTTAAAAAAAGTGAAAAATAATGAATAGAACAAAAGCTATTGCATTTGTCAAATAGATCTGAGACATTCTGTATAATACATTTTGAAACACCAATCCATCTACATTTTAGTTGAAGTTGAATTTTGATTTTTATAATTCATACAAATAAATTGAAACTAGTTATAATTTTTTTCAAACAAATAACAGTGCATATTGGTATTATAACTTACAACTAATAAGTTATAAGTTTAATGGTAACATACATACATGGTAATACATACATAAATAGTAAACATAAACATAAAGAAAAAAAATGTATGCCCTCAGATCCCCCGGTAGTAGGGGCCTCGCAAATCACGTGCCGCACAGGGCCTCGCGGAAGCTAGCGCTGCTACTGTATATATATATACTCATTACTCATAACATTTTATGAATTGTCACAAAATAAGTAAAAATACTTTAGCCCCCCACGACGAAATTTCGCCGTCGTATCGCGTTTTGTTGTGATTAATAGTATAAAGTAAATAATTTTTTTTTAAATCTCGAACACATTATATATTTGACATTTGAAATAGCCAATATTAAAAAAATTAATCACACCTGATTACTTTGATAGGTGAATACGAAGGTGGTAGTTTTACGACACAAAAAAGTAGAATTCCATCATACTGTGAAAAAATCGCGTACATTACAAAAAGACCAACAAAAGTTGCATTAGAAAGTCAACAAGCGATTATTACACGGGACCGAAATCTAAAAAAAATGACCTTTGAAAAAGTCTACAAATATACTTCCCAGCGTTCATACAAGCGCCAGTCCAGCCCGGGCGATTCCCGAGTGGGCCAGGTGTGAGTGTGCGCGCACTCCCGACCACGACAACAACACAAGAAATCGGTTTTCCGCGAGGAGAAGCATCGTCCTTTGCGTAATTGAAATTGTGTTGAGTTGTTTCATATTTTTGTCACTGATTTCACGTGTAGTTGAAGGTGGTGTCCCAACCTTTCATATTTTTTTATTATTATCGTATTTTCTCTATGCCACGCCGTTTCACAGAGGTCTTAGAGCCGAGCTAACAAAATAAGGTAAGTGACGTTTTTTATTATATTGCATGTGCTCATTTTGTTTTATATTTTTCCTGACAATTCTCGATTTCACGACCCCGGACACTTCTTAGCAAAGGAGTAAGGTAATAATCAGGGATTTTCATATAACCATTCTCTATAATATAATTTAGCGTTTTTTTATTCTAATTTAATTATATATTACATTATTATTTTTCCCCTTCTTTGGTTATTACACACAGAACAGTTGAACGACGTCACAACGTCACTGACCGCCGATTAGGTTTGATATTATATTAAGAAATTTGTCTGTCACTGTGTAAATGTCGACAGCAAACGATGTGCGAGAAGTTGCGCGTCTTGCGGACGATGCGTAGTAAAATAAAATGAGCAAAGCGTTATTTCTGGTTTTAGACAATCGCTTTTCGTACCATTATTCGATAAGCGAAGAAGATGGAATTGTACATTTGTCAATCAATCAAATAGATCTATTTTGTCACGTTTGCGTTACTATTAAATTTTAGAACTTAAAAATATTCAACTGTTAAATAAAATTATTTCAACACATGATATCCAGTAGTACCAAACAGTAATCAATAAAATATTATTTCTATATAAAAAAAGCCAAAACGGGTTGGTTTAAACTCTTAAAATCCCGCCTGGCTACGCCATTGCTTGCAACGCCCGAGAGAACGCGCTATAGGTTATAGGTTTACCTACAGCGAAAATACAGAAAATTTTCAAAAAATTGAAACGTTTATAATAAAACCGTTTCGCGGAAAAGAGAACGCTGTAAATTCTATAGCTGTACTTAAGTCACCAAATTTTAACCCAAAATAAATCACAATATTTTCCATTCAATAACAATAGTTTTTTTTAATATCTTTAATTGTTAAGGAGTTATTAGATTTAAAAGAAAAAAACTGTAGCGAGCCGCGGAGTGTTGCGAATGTCGCTTGAGTACATTATTTAGATAAAGATTTTAGAATATTGTGTTATAAGTTATAACTATATAAATTTAAAAGCAATTAAAAATCGCAATGCATTCGATAAAATGATTTTGAGCGGAGCTTTGGTGTATTAAAAATTCATTATTAATATGTATAGTAATCCGTGTTCGGAACGTTCAATTAAAAATTGAACTCATTCACGTTCACGTTCATATTTTTTTAAAAGAACACGTTCACTTTGACGTTATTTAAAAAAATGAACGGCGTTCTTTTAGTCGTTCATAATATATATATATATAATTAATCATTTATTATTTTGTGTATAAAATCCATACTCATAATAAATTAGTTTGATTCTATAAATACGTATAATAGGAATAATTATAGGGAATTTTATAATATGTATATATTTATTACATTAAATAGGTACCTTAATAAATTTGAACGGCCTAAAAATCGTTCAAGTTCATTAAAACTATGAACGTGGTTCACGTTCACGTTCTATTTGAAAAAAATGAGTGATATTCACGTGTTGTTCACAAAATATGAACGTGAACGCGTGAACGTGCGTTCATGAACTTCGTTCTTTACAAACACTAATAATAATATAATGTGTATAGAATAGGTATAGGTACATAATTTACGATTAACCGTACAGTATATCATTTTAATATAATTACTTGAAGACTTGAAATAAACTTAGGTAGCTAAACATTTTCAAAAATTGTTTTCTTTAATAGAGTAGAAACTCACGTATTTGGTAAAAATTGCAAGACTTTAAAACCATTAGTTTTGAACAAACGTAATTTTACACAAAAAATTACATAAACTTGAAATGTTTAAAAATTACCTTTTTTATGAATTCAATACCACAAAATCTATAAATAGACCAAAATTGAAAGACATTTTTTTGAAAAATGTTTTCTTTATTATAACATGAAATTACAAATTGGGTGAATATTTCAAGTTTCTATAATTATTAGTTTCAAAATTACGAAGAAATAAAGATAATCGATTTCGACGAAATCGCGTTTTTACCGTTTTTATGTAATTTTTCGGTAATTTTTGAGTCACATTTTTAGTCGCTTTTGAGAAAATCGAAAAAATGACCTTTATTCTAAAGTACCAACTAGATACAATTTACTACCGGAAATAAACTGTTTTTAAACAAAAAAATTTGGAGCACTCTTTCTGGTAGAATATTTGGGTACAGACATAAAAAAAAAAAAACCCATCATTGTAAATCCAATACGCATTCATCACTCCACTCACAATCTAAAATTAGATATTATCGAGTAAAAAAAAAAACAAATATGGCTTAGGAATTTATAGAGAATCAGATACGAAGATGGAAACAAACATATATACAAATTAAATTCGAAAAAAAAAAATATCAAAGGGAGTTCATATGTTGTAGTATTATAATATAAATATAGACATTATGCCTATATAGGCGAATAACAAAATAGATATAAATCAGACTGTTTTCCGGTCAATAACACTAGGTTATATTTTTTTCGTCAAAAATTCATTTACATAATAATTCGTAATCCTACATGGCCAAATATTATACCAAATGGATAAATCAGTGTACAAATCTATGGTATATAAGAGGAGAATATATTTCATAGCAAGTAAACGAGTTTCGTCTGTTGCAATCATGTTATTTATACATATTTGATAAAAGTAACTATAATCGGAGTTGGGAAACTTCTTATACCGTCAAGAATTACTAAAGATAGAAAATAATAATCTTATTTTTTTAAATAAACAACATTTAAATATATATATATATATATATAAATATATTATTTATTCGGTGCGTGGCTAAAAAGAGTTGAATAGCTTATTTTAATCGGATTTAGAGAAATCTTTAAATTTGTAAACAATAGTTGAGTTATACACGGGTTACTTGTGGATAAATGTAACTAACATAAAAGTGTTATTACAAATTTACAGAGTTTAAAATCTGGTAGGAATATGTCTTTTTTTATAATTTTAACTTAAAACATATTATATATAAACATATTAGTTCCAATTGACTCGTGTATAATTATACATCACTTTCCCATTGGATCTTAATAAAATGCCTTGACGTATAATTGAATCGGTCATTTCATAAACAACATAAGTCAAATAAGTTTTATATTATTTTAGTGAAATATAGTCAAAGATAGACAATTTAAAACCACAAATTATGAAAGTAATAAACCTTAAAAATAAATGTGTAAAGAGGTATAAGTACAAAAAAAGTTAAATTCCTGGAGTTATGAAGTTATTTGTGGTTTGTATAAAATTTCAATTTGATGACTTATGTTGTTTTTGAAATGACTGATTAAATTATAATAAATAATATAGAATATGAACGCTTTCGTTGAGAACTTGAGAAACGATATTTTTTCATACTGCTTGTTCCATCGACACCAAATTTGTTAAAAACATTTGCCTTGAGCCTCAGGAATATATTGAGTAATGCATAAAACCTATATTTAAATGCACCATAAAATCGAAATTTACCATCAAATAACGCAAAACAAAATTATTCCAAGATGAATTTTTTTTTTTTGGTAAATTAGGTGTCGATCGGATAAGCGGTTTAAAAAAAAATTGACATATCTCGACGAAAGCGGACATTCTGTTTACTTTAATAATTTAATCAATTACAAATCATATTATTCAAATAATTTATATTATTCTTTCAAATCAGTAGAACTAAAAGATATTTTTTTATAAAATGTGTTCTTTCTCTTGCGGTACTTTTATATAGGAACGAGTAGGTACTAACGTAGAAATCAATGTCGGTAAAAGTATATAAAATATATACTCGCATAGAATGATTCGTGTAATTTACGCGTTTATAGCAACAAAAAAAACCCCGTTAAACCCGTGTATTTTATGCCGCGTTCATTACGACGCCGAAAAACACAGCCAGCTTGTTCTATACAACTCCACCTCATCACTGTAAAAAGTGCACAGAAGTGCATTATATAATAAGAAGACATTCTTAACGCGTATAAGTAAAAATTTCAACCCACTTTCTTCTTTTAAAGCACGCATTTACAATAATCCTTTTTAGCGGGACGTATATGGTATTATATGCTGTTAGAATATTTAAATGTCAACCTTTCATAATTACACCAGTAGTATGGCCTGGATCAGGATATAAATTTTCACATATACATTTCACTTACATGGATGTCGAAATCATGTCAATATAAAAAAAAATTTTTTTTTAACATTACTATCGAAAAAGTAAACGAATATTCTAAAAAAATACTTGGCAAAGTGTATTCGAAAACGTGCTGTGAGTTATTGGTTTCTTTATTTATTATCGAACACGTTCTCCGAATATACTTTTCGAAAACGTTCTTTACAAGGCTGGAATAAGTGTTATATAAAAAAAAAAAAAAACATTCTGGAAATGCAGTCACTGAAATGGTGTAGGTGTTTCGTGGTTACCAAGTATGTAATAACATTGTACAATGTACAAGTCCAAGGTCGATTAGACAGACATTAACACGATCGTAACGAGACGTACAAATATTAGGCATTATAGGTATCGGTAGTACATCCGTGTACACGTCCACAAAACTAATATTTGATCACGAGCAACGGCGTGTTTAAATATAGTCGTTGGCCTATAATAGCGATGTCGGCCGATGAGTGCGAAAAAAATGTATTTTTTTTCTCATAAAACATATAAATATCATTAAAACTTTCAAAATAAAACACCGTTTATAGACGCGTTTTCATTTAAAATCTATATAATTAATATAAGATTGAGCCTACAGGCTATATACATGAAAGTAATTGATTTAAGAGGAGACGTCGCACATGTATTTTTTGTCTCCATCTGTCTTATAGGAAACGTAGCAAAAGCTACAATAAATGTGGCGTCTATGTTAAAATCAAAGTTGAAACACCTATTACTAATTTTGAAAAGGACAATATTTTCTAGAGAATGTCATATCGTTTTTGTAAGATATTTTTCAACAAAGAAGTCACAGTGTTTTTAATTTTTTCTTTCTTTTCAGACATGATTTTACAAAAATGATAGAACATTCTCTAAAAATATTGTCCTTTCCAAAAATTATTAATAGGTGTTTCAATTCTAACTTTAACGTAGATGCGCCACATTTATGGTTTTGTGAAGTGTAATTTTTGCTATAATCCCAATAAAATAGACGGAGACAACAAATGACGATGCGATGTCCTTTTAAAGAGTTTAAGCATTTTTCAATTGTAAAAGATTACAGTTCATATACTGGTACGTATTTAGGATGTAAGTAGTAAAACTCGTAACTAATTATGTTACGTTTTTTCTAATCATTTTTCCACACCAAATATTAAATAAGCTATCAGGTAAGGAACGTGAAAATTATTTTAATAATTACATATATCAATAATTATTAAAATGATAATAAACATTAATGTTTACATTTTTAATGTTTAAAGAAATTATAACATAGATACATTTTATAGCATTAAAACTCTGTTCTGGAAATCTTATATGTACGGCCGAGAAGTTCATGCATTTGCATATTTTTTTCCGAAAAATTGCTGAACACAATACAAATTTGAATAATACTAGAGATTTAAATTAAAATTTCATTTTGCATATTTTCTCATAATTTGAAGTATTTACATTAATATATGCATATTTTAAAATAAAATTGTATTTTGCTGCATAATTATAAGCTAATATGTTAACTGATCCCTCGCACACGTACAATGTTACAGACAATGGTTTTAATACGAATTATGACGTCAGTGGCTGAATAGCCAAGAAATAATACGAAATATTGTAACGAAAACACAACACTAATAATAATATTTAAAAAAAATACAATTATGGTTATAATATAAATTATAAAGATAAAGATTTAATGTATAAAATATACGATAATAAACATGTAGGTATTCTAATTTTATACTCAAATATGGTTATTTTTTAAACGTGTACGCTGCGTACTTGTATATAATTAGTACGTAATGTTTAAAATTTAATTTTTTTTTTTTAAATAAAAGTATATACAAATTATAGTCATTTGCTTCTTGGGTATAATTTTGATAATGTATTTTATATGCTTGAGGAACTATAGGTGACTAGGAATTAGCGGTTGAAGTGAAGTCAGTAAAGACATTTGAGTTTCACCGGTTCTGTAAAGAGTACTTTTAGAAAAGTACTCAAAATATGTATTTGAAATAAAAATTAAGAATATTTTTTTAAATATTTGTCAATGAATAATGTTTAAAGTATTCTAATACTTCTTTTTTATATAAATATTATCAACAATAGTTTTTAATATATTTGATTTTTGATTTCCAAACAAGGGAGACAATGTGCCGCAACTATAAGTTCTGGGGGCTGTGTGTAAGAAATATCATCAAGAACATCAATAATAATTGATCAAATTACAAGTATATCATCACTTTCAATTTTTTCAATAATATTAATATTTCCAATCATTGATTCGGAAACACCGCTATTGATAATTTATGTTAAGATCAGAATTAATTAAGAAAATCAATACAATATATATAATTTGTCTAAATCACATTTTGATACATTTTTTTTACCTTCTCTCTCTCTCTCTCTCTCTCTCTCTCTCTCTGAAACATCGATGTAATTTACGAAAGTTTTGGTATCAATTTACATTTTTCTTGTTCTAAAAATACTTTTTAAAACATAAGCATTTATAGAATAACTTGAAAATATTGCTTTTAATTTATCAGAATTCTAGTGGAATAAGTATTGTATTTCATTATGATGGAACATTATAAACTGTAAATAAGTTTATTTATCAATATTTTAATTTTATCTTTTCTCGGAGTTATAATAAATTCAGTGGTATATTGGTAAGGGATTGGTAAAGGTGTGACTGTACTACATAATTTATATATTATGATACTGTACTATACTTAAGTACAATAAAATTATTATTTACTAAGTATAATAAAAATTAAAAATATTGTAAAACTAAAATCGTCCTTTATATTTAGGTTGTTAATAAAATTATTGTCTATTGTTTTTATAATTTCCCTATTTTTACAATTTTTACATTTTTTTTTTTTTTTAATTTTCCTATTTCATAATTCTTCTTCTTCTTTAGATATTTCAGTCATTCCGACTGATATTGTCTTCCTACAACTCTTCTCCATTCCACCCTATCTTCTATTTTCCTTTTAATATCTATATATTTTTTTGATATAATTATGTTTCATAATTGTCAATTTTTATAATTTTGAATGAAAATGAACAACGAGAATGAAAAAAAGCTAATAGCTCATTATATTTCATGTTTAACAAATTTTTAAAAATCTTCGGATAATGCAATCCACTTTTACTTCATGGTGGAAGTATGAAAACGATTTAGCTAAAATGAATCTTTCAATTTTAAACGAGTACCTCAAACATATACAATTTTAGATACCATCAATGTGAGGATAAATAAATTTTTAACTAAATTTTTAACCCCCCAATTGCTTCTTTTACGTTTTTAACTTATAAATGTATTATAATTTATACTATTGTGTATTTCATTAATTCTAGTACCTACTGGATACTGCAAAAAATTATAATTTATAGACTATTGTTTCATTCATACTTAAACCCCCCATTGCATAATCCTGGCTACGCCACTGTGTATAGCTTTCATCTATTTGGTTCATTAAACATGTTTTTGTAAATTGTATTTAAGCAATTTTTGGTTTTTAAATTATTTTCTTAATTTTTTAGAGCATTTTTGTAGTTTTTAGATAGAAAATACGAATGTGAAATTTTATTTTGAGATTTTTACACGCCGACATGATTTTTGTATAAATATAACAAATTATAAATTAAAGCACCTACTCACATTATATTATTTTCCAATTTAGAAGAGGTCCAAGTCGATGAGATTTAGCTGTCTGTAAAACTTTTTTTAATTCATGTTATTTATACCAAAATTATTAAAAATAAACACAATTTTAGTGCGTTATTTTAAATTTTCGGGGTACGAAAGCATTTTTTAGAGTTTTATTGAGCATTACGTTGCCAACCCTAGACTTATTACTATACGTATTATTTTCGCCTTTTCGGTGATCATAGTTTATCCGCTGTTGTTGTCATTGCACATAGTCTACGCACAATCCTAAAACGTAACGACTAGGCAAATTACGGATATTATATGTGTGTGTGTGTGTGTGTGTGTGTGTGTTGCCTGTAATGATAATTTACACGTTTTTACATAACGCCCGAACAAAATACCTGATTTTTCATATTATATTATTGCTGCGGTAACGTATGTATACCTCATTTATCCGCGGCAATATTTTGCAAACGACGCGTTATTATTGTACGAGAACAACAACAAATGTGCTTGTAATATTACAGACTCGCTTCCTATAATTTTATACATACGGTAAATAAGAACGCGCAACAGAATAGGTGGTCTTATCCTGTATGATTTATATTATTGCCCGCGGTCGGTATTCCCAGCATCTCAATACAAATTATAACATTACTGCTCTTACAACTACGTCATTGGTGCGCCCGTCATAATACCGTCAGAATTTTGTTTTGATTTCTTATTTTTTATTTTTTTCTGTAATAAGGTTATTAAAAATACCGAACAACCGTACCGATGTAATATGATACCAATAATCAACATTATACAGTAAAAAGATTTCGTAAGAGGAAACGTTTTTTTTTTTTTTAAAAAAAGACTATCGTTAACGGTTAAAAATTATATGGCGAAGAATAACGGAGATCGTTTTGGTTTTTTCAAAAATGTCTAAATAATACCTAACCTAACCTCGCACGGTCGTCTTACTTAACTAGACATTCAGAACATTAGAACTACTAAATTTTGTTATAATATTGTGCATGATTTTTGCGTGCCGTCAAAACGAGAAAAAAATTTATTTACGCTTTCGGTAGAACTTGCGAATATTATTTTTCATTACGATTTCATTTAATTTTATAATTAAATTTTAATAAAAAAATTGAATATTTTCCGTTTGATCAATTTGTTTTTTTTTTTTTTTATTGTGAATTCAATAAACGTTTTAAACAAGGAAACATTATTGACACTATGATAACAACGTTTAATCGTAATTAATTAATTACAATTTAATTGTTATCTGTATACTTTTTAAAATTTCATCATAAATTTACAATTCAAAGTTCAAATACAATTATGTGAATAATATAATATAATAATTATAATATATATGCTAATATATGTTTTATTATTAAATATTGACAGTGGTTATTATTAATTTTTATGCAAATAGAACTTTTTTTTAAAACCCATTTTCCTATATAACCACCAGGGTATCCTACAAAAATAATGAACCCCTTTTTTTAAAATTTATAATTACAATTATTATTATTATTATTATTATTATTATTATTATTATTATTATTATTATTATTATTATTAAATATTTAGTGACGTAGACACAATAATTCACGGTCATGTCAATTTCCCGGGTTTCGACCCACTCATCAATATTTATCTAACTATTCTACTAAACGTTGTAATACTTTCATCGTAATAACGTTTACAAGATTCTACTTGAGTTAATACGCATCATCTTTTTTTTTTTTTTTTTGAATTTTTTTTAGCAAGTCATATTCCGCAAATCTTTGGTCATCGTTAAAATTCAGATACGTCGTAGTGCGTAGACAATTATATTTGTATGACTATTAAACTTACATTGTCAAAATTAAACGAAAATTAGATTTATAGTAGGTATACGCATTTTGCGTATTTTATTTAACAATTTTACAAGTTTCTTTTTTTTTTTTTTTTTGCAATTTAATAACAAAAATTCGTAATTCTCCTTTAATGCTTATTGAGAAAACTATTGACAAAATAGAAAAACGTTTCAAACACAGTACTGCACAGCAAATCAATTTAGATTATATTTATCGAGTGATTTCATTTTATTGGTTGGGGGAACCTGGTCTAACATGAAACTTAAATTTATTTTTACAAGTTTAAAAAAAAATTATTTTTAAAATGTTTAAGAATTATTTTGTCATTTTTTTTTATCTGTTTAAATTTTGAATTTGTAGTAAAAAGAAATTGTTTTTTCCCCTATAAACACCGCTATATTTATAAGAGAGACAAAATAAAAGTTTAATATGGAACACAATTTATTAAGGTAGAGACACCATCATAGGCGCAATTTGGGGGGCTTGGATGTGCTTAGCGCCCCCAGTCTTGAAATTAGCACTCCCAATTTTTTTTCGTATTTATTTAAGTTCTAGTAGTTATTATATACACAATACATACATAACAACAGTTTTGTTCTATGATATTATTTAAATGAATAATCGTGTGGTGACTGAAAATATGTTGTCTTACAGACTGGTCAAAAAAATCAAAGAAAACAATTTAAATTCAGATGATTTTATAAATTTATAATATAATAATATGTAATTGATAAAATACATCAATTTGATTAGTGTGGCGACTGGCGATAAAATCGTTCCGACCTTTCGACGTTTGGCGAAAACATCGCAATGTGACAACATTCAAAGTACTATTTTAGTTTTATCACAGATTACCATCGTTATTGAAGAAGACCTTACCAATCAAATTGAAACAAACGAAGTAATAAATATTTTTGCTCAAAGTGAAAGGAGGATGTTGTTATTATAATAAGTAATAAAGTGTAAACTCAAATTTAAATTTAAAATTGAAGTTGATTATGGTTTAATAATTCATATGTTACGTTTATCACGTGTAATTAGTGTAATTAAATAATAATATACTTTACAAAGCATCATAGCCATTACTTAAATATGTAATTGTTTAATGGTCATTGAGGGGTTACAGATATCGATAACTTTATAAAATAACATAAAAAATCGAGGGGCTTCAGCACCCCAGTTTTTTCAGTGAAATTGCGCCCCTGGACACCATTATACACACGCCCAGTATTAACCCGGATATAGATTAAACAAGGCAGTTGCAGAAATTCTATATTTTTGTATTTAATTTACTATGTAATAGGTACTCCAATACTGCTTACAACGATATATTATACATTACATTTGCAAATTTCCTCCTCCAATTTCTTCCCGTCTCATCTTTTCGAATATTTTGGTGTTTATATTCTGAACAGAATACATGAGAACTGTAGATGTGTTCACGAAAGCTTTGGAATTAAATTTTTTTTTCGTACGTAAACATCGTTAAAAATACAATTTTTAAACAATAAACGCGCTTTGAGAACACATACCCGTAGTAAGCGACGTACTTTTACTATTCGCACGTAACACATTTTTCAAAATATTTTTAAACGCGTGTGAATTAGGGTCGCGACGTGACGTAATCACGAAACCCAGTTCTATATACATATATAGGCATTAGGCGAATATTTGGCAACATCTGTAGGGGGGATCTTGGCGATTTAGTTCTACCCAGTAACGAAATTGTTCAAACTTTACGCTTCAACTTACCATTTTCTAACTGTGAAATAAGCGAAACTAAAAATTTTTTTACTATAAGAGAAGCCATATGATAAATATGAAAAAAAATTCAAATTGCAACGGTAATTTACTTTTTTTTTTATGTATTGCAATTTTTTTTACAAAAATGTCGAATTTAAAGTAAATATTAATAACAATAAGTGAGTTTATAATAATAATATACGCAGGGCAGTATTTACATTTTTCGCGCCCCGGGGTAACACAATTTTTACGCTAAAAAATTACGCTTTATACTTTTTTTTTTGTCAACATACCACATTATGTCTATAAAAATTTACCGCCTCCTTAATAACTATAAAATTTACCGTCCCGGGCAACAAAGTACACTTGCCCCCTTAAATAATGTCCTGAATATACGACGATTAAATTGTGTCAATTTTCGGTAAATACAAGTGATATTACCAATTTGCATTACGTATATATATATATATATATATATATATATATATAATAAAATATAAACAGAACATTGTAGGCATTTTATACGCAAAAATCATGTTTTTAATTTAAAATTCTATTAAATCAGTATGTTATCCAGTCAGCATAAGTTAAGACCATGGCCTGACTGCAATTTCGCCCACGAGCTGTGGCATCAAATATATAAATATATAGGTACTCGTATAACATATAGATATACAAATAAATAACTGATGCCTACCTTACCTATTTTATTTTTGTTAAAATTTGTATATTTTTTACAAGTTTATCAGTATCGATACGTTTTGCCACGTACATTTATTTTTCTATATACATAAAACGGAGGTAAATCTGTCCTGTACCGTTGTGGTTCAAAGCGATGTTTTGATTCGGCGTGTAGCCATATAAAACTCCTTTCATGAGTCGAACTGGAATAGTTGGAGTGAACTGAAATAATTTATGTACTGCATAAGTCAGGGAAACCGTTTTTTGACATAACGTTATTAAATTTTATTATCATACGATAATACGTTCATCGCTATTAGGTACTATACTAGATTGCAATAAACAATTTTTTAATATTACCATTTCCAATATATATATATATAATCGTTTCTAAATGTGTTTAAAGTTTGATTTTGTTGATAAAAAAAAAAAAAATGAGCACTCATTTTTAACGAATAACGTGTATTAATGACGAACTCTGTCCGTTGCCGCATTTACTTAACTATAGGCAATAATTGCGATGCTCATTATAATATGCCTGAATCATCCGTATACAAAAATGATAATATATTTTACGGCTGTTATTATCTTCTTATCATCTTATTGTTATCCTCTTCGGAGGATGCAGCAGTAAACGTTTAAAGCGCTGACGTCAAAAATACGTTTGTGAAACGATCGCGTACAGCCCGGTCAGGAATATTATAATAAATTTTTATAAATGTGTGTGTGTGTAAAGTCAACGCGCAAAAAACGTCGGCTTTACATACGAATCGTGACGGGTTTTTTCTTCTACATATATATATATATATATATATATATATATATAGTAACTGCTGCTCTATAGGTAAGTACTCGAGAACGTGAAAATAAATAGTAAAACGTTTTAATATGTACAAGTCCACTATATATATATATATATATATATATATATATATACGGCGATGGGTGAAACTTGTAGGAGGAGGAGGAGGAGGAGGAAGTTCGCGTGCAGTGACGATTGTGAATATACAATTTAATAGTATTGTTGTGTACATACATATAATTCTCGCGTTTATATCGTATTAGTATAAATATAAATATGTGATTTCGTGTGCGCATATCAAGTTATAAAGAGCCGGTGTTTTGAATAATGCCATTGTCGAACACTTGAACTCGACCTTCTCGTATCCCGAAGGTCGCGCAAGACATTTGGCGAATCCCGAGAACGCGTGTATAGAGTTTCGGATTTTCGACGATCATATCTGTCCGTATAGTCTTTGACGCGGTCGACACGATTCGACGGTATAATGCCGCACTCAGGTTTTCCGACGTGTCCCTTTTCCGATGGCACGTAATTTACGGTCCTGTAAATAATGTCCGGCGACGTTTAAATTATTACACCGTCATTATATTGTAATATTATCACCGGAAGGGTAATAATTTCCTGAAGAAATTATCTCCAGAAGTAATAATCGCCTTAGGATTTAATAATAATAATTTTTTTTTTTTTACTAATGATTTATTACAGTATACCTGTACACTATATTATCTATTTTTACAATATTTTACAATATAATTACGTATAAGGTATGAATTATTTATTATTTAAAATTATTATTATTAATATCATTATTATTATTGTTATTATTTTTATTATAAATTTATATTATAGAAATATTAATGATTACTAATATTTATAGTATTTATTAGCATTTCTACCTGATATACATTGTTACCGAAGGGAGAGGGGTATAATAATCACCTAGCGAATATTATCCCCTAAACATTTTTACTGGGAAGAGGGAGGGATAATAATAAAGTATGTTATATTTATACACACGAATATAACTCAAAATAATAATACTAATAAATAGGTAAAAAATAATAGTTTTATTTATTTTTATACTATAAATTTACAATAAAAAAAACTAAAATCTAAATAATAAAAAATACTTAATGCATTATTATTATGTTGTAAAATATCGCAGTAACACTAATAGATTATTGGTAAAAAAAAAAATATATACATATCATTAAAACCTCAAGCGATTATTATCCATCCAACGGTATAAATTTATAGGGAGTAAATACTAGCCTGTCATAACACTAGGCATTTATTTCCTAAGGCGATTATTACCCCAGGGGGTAAAAATATTGGAGGTATAAATTTCTTATGACACCGGTACCAAAAATAACCGGTGAAAATTTTAAAAAAAATTTTTTATACATTCGTACACATACAACAACACTATACTCTATAGTAAAACGTTAATAAGTAAAAAAAAATTAACCGTAAACACTGTAATGATTGGCAAACTAACTTGCTAATGTTCACATTACCTGCACTCGTTTATCAATAAATATTACGTATACTTCTAAATTCTTCAAATTAATTTTAACGGATTTCCAACAATGTGATTTCTTATCAGGCGCAGTTTCGGAGCATTACTTAGGAGAGTGTAATTTTTTGTCCGTGATGAGAACTATGTTCCATAATTCTCCCCCCCCCCCATCACCACCAACGATCGATTAAATGAATTGTTTTCCTAATGGAAATAATGCAACATGAATTTTTTTAGTTACAAAATACTTCAAATAAAATATAATAAAATAAAATAAGTAGCTACACAACAAATTCTAACCGGTCTTTTTGAATTCCAATATTTATTTAATGTTGCAATTTTATTTATAAATATGAAAAAAATACATTTATAACAATAATAATGTAATAAATCAGTTCGTAAAATGCTTGAGGGAGAAGGGGTGCAATGGATATCTCGGCTACTCCCTAGAGCCGTGTCGGCCACTATTATGCCACTTGACAGTAAAAGAGCCTGTACCGTATACAGAATACTCTCTAAAAAAAAAAATCAATCAACATAATACATTTTTATTTATTAAAGATTTGAGTCATAGTAGATGTTTGTATTTAATAATTTATCTTACAAGTATTAAATTAAAATTTGTAGATAGTTAGGTAATTTTTTTATATTGTTTCTATTGTCATATATTGATTAGGCGTGTCCGCAATTGTAATAAAAATCACGTCACTTTAAAAATAGTAGTGAACACTGCGGTGATTTAATGGTAAAAACATTTAATAAATTTCGATACTGAAAACACACAACAGTCATAAAATAAAATACCTGTTATTATATTATGTTATTACACGAAAAAGCTTTTTTTGGAGAAGGGAGGATAAAAACTAAGTTACAAATTCCAAATTTACGATTACCAATAGATAACAATAACTAAGACAATTCTATAAGAACTGAAATGATTTTAAAGGAAAATGTAAACTATTCGGAGATAGGATAACTCACCTAATTGACAATGGACATTATGAAAAAAATCATAAGATGTTAAATTTAAGTGACCATATCATAAAAATCTATCTATGTGCCATCTTTTATTAATATATTAATATTTAATGAACATTTTCCTTATTTTACAAAGTGTAAATGGTCGAGTTTTCGTGAAAAGAACGATTTTATTAAATGATTTAGTCAAATTATACTCGAATAATAATTGTAAAGTATCGAATGAGCTATATGATTGTACAATAGTCACAAACATTCTTGTAAAGAATACTGTCGAAAATTATTCAAAATATATTAGATATACGGAATCCAATACACAAAATATTGTACAAATTATTGGAATACTTCACATTTTTGGTACAAAGTAATGTCAAAAAATGTGAATTTATATTAACACAATTTGACTCTCGTCCATCAAATAATTAGAGCATTGATAAAGTTTTAATTTAAAAAAAATATATATATTACATATACATAATAAAAAAGAAAGCGAGCACGGGTTATGTGAATGTCTCGCTTAATTAAATTAATTAAACAAAGATTTTAGAAAATCATTGTATTCGAAAAACGGTTCTGGGCGAATCTTCAGTGAAATTCACAAAATTATTGCTGTCAGTTTTACATAATAACTCGGTGGTATTACATAAATTATAAAACTGTTGGCTAAGCATTCAGTACATTTGATCTTGTATTTATTTACAAATATATTATAATATTGAAAACGACACAGTTTAATTTCAACTCGTTGATATAATTGTTATATACTTATCACCAGGTCTCGGAAGTTGTAGAATCTGCCATAAATTTTTATGTGTGTTTATAGGAATACATTTTGTGACATAATTATTTAATATTTTTATTTTAATAAAATACGATTAAAAAATTTCTTTCAACGCCTATATTTTTTAGTAAAAACGATGATGAAATTAGTGTTGTTTATAATTTTAAAAAACTCGATAAAATAATATATATCATATATATACGTATAACACGTATTATATTATAAATATAAAAAGACCTTTATCGCCCTATATATTATAAATGTACAAACTATAAATTTATCTTAATTGAATCGCAAACGGGTAGATTACGATTGCTTACGTTACGATTGCCTGTGTACCTCTTTTAATAATACGACTGCGCACGTTTTACCTGACTAGATTTAGAGCAACGTTACCATTGTTCGCAGACTTCACAGGTTGTTCTGTCTACGTACTTACCTTTTAGATTCTGAGTGCAGCGAGGGAGCTAATGGTTTTATAATGATGTTTATTTTCTTTTTTTTTCTCTATTAACAAAATTTCGACCAGAAGGGGTGCTCCGATCTTTACAAGTATTTACACCCATTTTCTGGTAGGAAATTTTGTATAGTTGATACTTTTAAGAGATCATTTTTCGATTTTCTCAATAACTTTTTATGACGGCAGAAAAAGGTAACGAGAAATTATAAAAAAAAAAAAAAACTGAAAAATGCGATTTCGTCAAAATGGAATATGGTTATTTCTTCCTAATTGCAAAAATAATAGTCTTAGAACCTTGACATTTGCACTGTATATGTAACTTTATACTTTACTAACGTGAAATAATTTTCAAAATAATCCTTTTTTTTTGGGTCTACTTATAGCAAATATAGGTTTTACAGTATTTAATTTAAAAAATGATAATATTGCATCCTAAGACCTGAAAATTTAATATGATGTCGATCGTGCATTACTTAATTTATATTCCAAAAATCTTGAAAATCGTTCGAGACAATTTTCACCAATAGTTTCACCCCCCAAAAAAAAATGAAGTCAAATACGACACTGCTCACAAACTGCTAGTTAAAGTATTTACACGAAAGTCTCAGAAACAGCGTATAACTCTGAAACATTTTTATAATTACAATTTTCAAAACGTTAGGATCATTATTTTCGAAATCACGAAGATATTACTATATTATGTGATATTTTATTTTTAATAACACAGTACGGGCGTGTGCCCAGTTTACAATATGTACATTTAAATTAATTGTAAGTTTACATAAATATTAATTAAGTAATTAGATAAGAATAAAATAGAAAAATAGGTAATCAAAAAGAAAAAGGTCTGTAACTGTAAGTTTACATAAAAATTGATTAGTAAGTAAATTAAATAAGAATATAATAAAAACGGGTAGTCAAAAATAAAAGGAGGGGTCCGAATTAGCTAAATACATGTAGCGCCTTAATGGTTCATTCAGACCATAATTGGTGGAGGATGTTAAAAGATTAAAGGGGGTTAGGTTAGGTTAGGTTAGGGGTTACCCGTAGTTACGGGTAAAACGTGTAGGAACTTTAAAAGAAATTTTGGAAAGTAATGGAGGTAAATCAATATGCTCATTCTATATTTTCAACAAAAAAATTGAAATTTTTTTTAAGCCTACGATCCGCTAATGAGTCGAGTTTAAGATGTTGAAGTAACGGCGTATAGTTATGAGGAGGGCAGTCAAACATTAGCACATGACAAACATGTTTTGAAAATGTATTTTACACACGCTTCAGCATTATGGAATTATGCGCATTATATTATAATTATAATTATATTGACAACATCGCGTTTTTACCGTTTTTGTATACTTTTTCTGTGACGCGTTAAAATCGAAAAATTAACTCTCTAAAGTAACAACGGGACAAAATTCGCTACTGAATTTTTATGAAGCATGTAACGATTGGAACATTTCTTCTATTCGAAAAGTCGTACAAAGAAAAAATGAAATAACAAACATCATTAAAAAACCACTAGTTGCTTCGCTTCGAATCTGATAAAATGAAATTTATTGTAAAACAAAATTCGTCTCTTATACCAAAAGCCATAAGCTATAGTCAATACTCTATGATACAACGATAACAAAGACGATTAAAATATACTCTATTTACAGGCGCGGATCCGGAAATCACAAATGGAAGGAGGGACTATACGATGATCAGCTACCTAAAATAAATGCTTGACAAATAGTATAGGTATTATATGTATAATTTTTAAGCAATGACTACAGCCCAAGGGGTGTACTAAAGCCCCTTAGCCCCATCCCTTGGATCCGCGCCTGTCTATTTATATACGTGTTCTTAGTTCTTCAACCAGTATCTAATTTATACAGATTTTTTTGAGTTTTTCTTTTATATTTGAAAAAAAAATTAAAATTTTGACTCGAGAATTAAAAACAGAAAAAGTAACCTATTACGAATACATATTCGCATATAAAAAATGTATTTAAATACATTTATTCAAATATATTACACGATTTTAATAATAATGTAATAATGACATTGAAATGTCTAAATATTACTTGTTCATTGTAAAGGAAGTAAAACGAGTTCGGAATTTCCCATGTAGGTATTGTCTAAATTACTGTTAAAGGAACGAGTAAATATTATAAATAAATTTACGAAGAATGACGTATATACATTTGTAATACATGTATATTTATGTGAAAAAATGCATAAACACATACGCGTTATTTTATTGGAGTTGTTATAAATAATTAAGAATTTTTTTTTTTAAACGGATGTAAAAATAAAAATTTATTTTCTCACATCAAAATAATAAAAACCCTTTAAAATTTAAAATGTATACACAAACACTCACGTAATATATTATAATACTCGTATTTATTATATTATATATAAAGCTGTATTACCCGGCTTCGACCGTGAACAGTTAAAATTATATTGCTTCGCTACCAACAGAAATCGAGTTGTCAGCTCTAATTACAATTTTGTTGTCATCTACTGGAATTCGTTTTAGGGCAATTCTGAACTGTCGAATTAATTCGTTGTGTCGATCAAATAAAATTTGTAATGCAGCGAAAATTTCTCGTTTTGTGCCCGTATTTAATTGGCAACGTTGTTCAATTTAGTTATCAGTGTTTTCCAAGAAATAAATTTGCAGAATTTTGTGATCTGCTTTCCAAAAGTGGTAGTACTACTTTAGTTATAACAATTTCAAACGTTTGTTACTTCAACTATATTCAAAAAACCTTTAAAAATCGTTAAGTCACAACTCACAATTTCTTTTTATAACCATTTCAAATTTTGCGACAAATTATATTACACCGATGCTCCGCTGTCCTTGTCTTCCTGTTGGTTATGACAGGGTTATGTCTTCTTATTAAGTATTCTATCAGTTTTCATCTGGTATTTATTTTTATAAAATAAAAATATAAACGCGCATCATAATTCATTCGATAAAACCAATACATTCTTCGATTCGCTCCGAATCTAAAAATGATTTTGGTTCAACATGACAACATTGAATGTTACACAGTGGCGGATTAAGCAATTTGCCGCCTACAAGCAGGGCATTTGCCGCCCTTTCATTTTATACTTTTTTTTAAAACAAAATACATATAGAAATACATTGTTAGTTTAATAATTCTTTATTATATTAAATTTAATACAATCGTCAAATATTATTAAAATATTATAAATATTATATAATAAATTTATTAAAATATTTTTGTTCGGCTTTTTAAGTTAGCAAATGTTTCGATTAGGTCTTGAAAATCAATTGTCGACACTAATTCAGATTCAATGCAAAGGAGAGCCAAACTATTTAATCGATTTTCGCCAATTGTAGATCTTAAATACGTTTTGGTTCTTTTGAGACACGAAAACGATCTTTCTGCTGAACAATTAGTAACCGCCATACAGGAATATATTCTCAAAGCGATGCTTACATTCGGAAATAGTTCTTCTAAATTTTGATTCCTAAAAAATGTAAACAAACTTTGATGTTGTTGTTTTTTTTCTGTTGCATTTTGCATATAAGTTTTGAAATGTATGCATTCTTGAGTAAATGTGGTTTCGTCAATGTCCGTTTCATAAAACTGTTGGAGTTTGTTGGCTCCTTGGACAATATTATCGGTATCAATTGACTTATTGTCTATGTTGATCAAAAATTTGAATTTATCGTAAATATTTTCATACCCAGAATGTCTCATTTCCAGTTGTTTTCTGAGTTGATCCAATACGGCAAAATAAACGGTTTTTAATTTGTCTTTGCCATCAAAAACTACTTCATTTGCTCTAGAACTACATTCGTCTAGTTCGTCGCATAAAAGGGGTCGCGTAAGACGACGTTTTTTGTCCAATTCATATTCTTCTTTTCTAATTTTTTTTGCTTCACCAATGAATTGTTGGAACATTTCATCAGATCTTATTTCACTCACATAATCAATTAAAGATTTGTATAGATCAACAACATGTTCTAAGTTAGCTGATGTTGATTGTAAAACTGTGCTTGTTTTATTGAATCGTTCCAACAAAGAAGTCCAAAATACGGCCATAAAGACCGACTCAAATGTACTCAAGTTGTTTTTTAAACCTGCAGCTTTTCTACGATTTATGTGTTTTTCAGAATTATTATTTTCTATATCATTCAATGTTTCCATAAATTCTTCCCAGCTATTTTTGAAAGAAGAACATGCATTATAACGACTAGACCACCTAGTTCCAATAGCTCTTTTTACTACCTTCTGATTTGGTTTCAGTTTCTGTTTCATCAATTGCCACCGATAAGTAGATTTTGCAAAAAAATCATAGATGGCTTCTAAGTAATCAAAAAAAATGCCGCTTCTTTGATAGAATCGACAGCGGACAATCCAACGAGGTTTAGACGTCCTCCACATGGTACATAAATTGCTAATGGATTTAGATTTTGTATCCTTGTTTTTAATCCTGAGTAACAACCAGACATGTTTGCGGCAGTATCATAAGATTGACCGCGACAATCCTGTAAATTCAAACCAAATTCTTCGAGTGTACCTGTAACTGCATTTAGCATGTATATTGCCTTATGTCCAACATTGGGTATAAATTTTAAAAATCGTTCAACTTCAGCTGGCATATCTTCTTGAATTTCTCGTTTTACATATCTGATTATAAGCGACAATTCATCCACGTGACTGATATCGGGCGTTGAATCAACAACAATTGAAAAATACTTACTACGATTTACTTCGTCAATAATCACATTTAATACTTTTTTCGCAATCAAAGAAATAAACTCTTCACAAATTGTAGAAGACAGATAGGATGTTTTACCCCGACCCGGGTTTCCATAAGTAGCTAAATGATTAGACATAAAAGGATCGAATTCCGCAATAAGTTCCAAGCACATCATAAAATTCCCATTCTTATTTGACCCAAATTGCTCATTCTTCCCTCTAAATGGTAATCCTCGACTACCAAGTTTTTTTACTACCGCTACAACTCGCTGAATCACATTTCGCCAATAATTCATTTCATTTTGAATTTGTAGTTGGAGCCCTTTATCTATTCGATTTTTCAACTTACTTCTGTTTAAAAAAGTGCTAGAGCTTTGAACATGCTCTGAGGAATTTTTATGGGAGGTTAGGCCGCTGTGTACATTATTCCAATCATCATATCCATCTGTACCAAATTTTGAACACTACCATTACCAAATAAACGACACGGAATGCAAAAAAGTGCCTTTTTACTCGAAGAATAGCATAAATATTTTCTGTGCAGTTTTCCATTTTTTATTTTTCTCTCAAATGAAAGTTTTGTCAATGACCGATATCCACTTACTGAGGAGTAATACCTTCTAGTGACAGAAAAATCTTCGGGTATGTTCTGATCGATGTCTCTCGAAAGTAGTTGGTCTATTGTCGTCTCGTTTATTATCCATTTGGCAGGATCTCTATTTACAGTTATATCATCAAGAGATACTAAAGATTTCGGGGCTGTACATTTAGCTGTATCTAATGAAATCAGATTTCTAGCATCACCTGCGTGGTTTCCTTTCTCTAGCTCTAAAGGTGTTGAAACGGACAAAATGGTAGGGCTAGGCGTAATATCTAATTCAGTATTAGGATGACAAGTTGAACTCATTGAAGTACTTGTAGTTAAAGCAATAGTACTTGTGGTTAATGTGAGAGTAGTAGTTGAAGTAGATGAGTCTATATAAATATAATAATATTCAGTAATAAATTTAGCATTTTTTCGTGCATATTTATTTTTGAAACGTTCACTGCGGATCATATTACAATACACATTCCTATATTACCTACATGCTACCTATATTACCTATATTAATATATTATAATATAATTTCGCACACTAAACACCACGGAGTTAGGTACAATAATACAAATAAGAAATGCCGATTGGCGCACAAAAATAATAAAATAATACAACTGCGATTCACGACTGTGATATATCAAATAATTTTAAAACATCTAATATTATTAAAAAACGTCGATTTGCGACTACGAATCGATCGGTGGCGAAGTGGTACGAGGGCGATATTATATAATTGATATAATTTAATTAATATTATTTTATTCAAGTGTCGGCTGAGACACATTGTATTGTAAAATATTGTGCGGTGACGCCAATTTATTAGCAGGTTAACCTAACCGCAGTGAACCGCAAATCAAAAATTTAAAAAAAAATATATTTATTTTATAGAAATATAGAGTAAATTGTTTTTACCTGTTTTTAAATTTGTGAAAAAAGTATCGAGTTTTCTTATTTTTTGAATAAACCTTTTCTCTTTTTCTTCATGCTCTTCTCGCAGCTTTTTGTATCTTGCAACACTTTTCCTTTTTCTACCATCACTCATTGTGATGTAATACTTTGAAGAATTATAATAAAAATAAATAAAGACGTCGTTACACTCGTAACACAAGTTGCACTGTCGCAGTGTCGCGGTATACTAATAAGCAGAATAATGTTATGATAAGGATTAAAGAATATGTATAACATTCTTTGTAATTGTAAGTAATAGAATCACGAAAATAAAATATAATTGACAAAAACAACGTCGTATCGGCATCGCCATAATGTATAATATGTGTAATCATATATTTAATATAAACCGTTTCCGGGAAAAACATAGATTCGCTAATAATAACAATTCTAGTTGATCGCATTCACCAAAACCATTTCAGTATTTTACTGAGTTAATAACATAGTTGCTAATACTCTTAACTTATAAAACGTTATAATATAATTTTATAAATACATTTTTTTCTTAAGTGCGGCAAATTTGCCGCTCCAATCACCTGATTGTTTTGCCTGTAGGGTAACCCGACGCTGATGTTACATATGTATATAATACAATTACTGCAAGTTGAATAGGAAGATTTATATTTAATTATGTTTAGTAAAAATAGTTAATAACGTATTTCCATTATAAATCTTTGTTTTCCGGTGTCCGTGAGATCGCGTGATCCGAATTTGCTAATTCGGTGCGCACTCTAGACACATTCGACAGTCGGAACACAAAACCTGGTTATTTACCTCTACACGCACGCACCAATACCAACTGAAAACAATATTTCGTTTAATTGTAGACTGTAATATTATAATAACGGACTAAAATATACATGACTATGATTTATAAACATATGTATTAATTATATTATATTGTTATTGCACATAACTGGTAAAAAAAAGGCTGCAGAATGGTGAGAGGAACTGACACAATATGGTACCGGTTGAGAGGAATCAGCGCTTTTCTGACTTACTATCGCTGTCTAGTATTTAATTTTTCTCATAACCATTGTTTCTAAGCCCGCGGTTTGTTGAAATCGTACTTTATAATAAGTACCGTTCTTAGATACCTGAAAATATTATACAATTTTGTATATACTATAGTTTTAAAATACATATCTATATTACTAAACACTATATAATATTTATATTTAATCGAAATATATTCTAGACGTTTGTGTGTTTATTTGCGCTTTTATATTTTTAGTTGCCTATAATTAATACGGTTTTCTCTTCCGTATATACAAATCGGCGAAGACCTTGTCGTCAAAATCACAATTGCAGAGTTGACTTGCGGTCAATTCGCCATTATTTTTTCTATTTGCATAGCGTATAAAATTATATACTACATTTTTTTTTCTTTTAAATAACATATTAATTAATCGTTTTACTATTACCTATATAATGTCGTACTTAAATAGTTAACGGTAATCACTTTATTTGTACAATAGTACGGATATATGGCACCGTCATTACGCATGATATATTTATTAAGTTATAAATACGCAGTAAATACAAAAGTCTAAAAAACTTATTTTTAATCATATGTGCATTTTTATAATATATATATGTATATATTTATATACATATATATATATATATATATAATAACATAAATTATAATATGAGACAACCTTGAATATCGTCGTGGTATTGTAAGTCATCTAATCACACATGCATGTTATATGAATATACGTAGGTATGTTATGCAATTTTTACAGGACTGCATTTCACAATTTGTATGTATTATATCTTAATCGAAGAATCAAACAATACTGTACACGAATAATTGCTAGAAAAATTAAAAATACTACTTGATTGTCTTCGTTTAAAAAAAAAATTGTTCGAAATAATTAAATTTATAAATTTAATATATAATTTTTGTGGTGTCCTGAATATGTCGGCGTATTGGGCAACGAGGAAGCTGACCGCTTAGTCGGGTCAGCCAAATACTCTCGTCCATTCTCTCTCAAAATGCCTTCCTATGACATCCTTCCTCATTTTCATCAATCCTTAAATAAGACCTGGCAGGATAAATAGTCCTCTTCTTCTCTTCGCCTGGCCTCCTGGTACAAACAAATATCCCCCACCATTTCACAGTGACCATGGTTTAACAATAGCTTCCTCTCTCCCGGTCACAAATTTTATTCTTTTTTCGTCTCAGGCTGGGACACAATCGGCTCCCATCCCACGGTTTTAATTTAGGTTTAAACAACTCTTCCTTTTGTACACGCCATGACGAGGAAAACAAATGCAATTTTCCTGATTTAATTTTCGGTTGCCCCACATTCAATACAGAGCGTTCTATACTATTAAAAAAATTGTTTGATCTCCATATTACTTCTCTCACCTTTTCAATCCTACATCCACTGAATCCGTTGTCATCGTAAATTCATATTTCCATTCAGCTGGTTTCGTCATTTAATTTTAACTTCTTCACGTTTTCTTATCATTATTTTTATTTTATCTTTCTTTTTGTTCATTTATGTATTTTTTGTTGTTATTTGTTTTTGCGTTATAATTGTAACATCACATGTACATTTACTAAAATTAGTATGATTTGGTATAAAATTAGTTGTTGAGCTATCATAATTTTTAATTTAAATTAATTTTTAATTATATTTAACTTAATTTTAGCTTGATAAAAAAATCATTAATTTACCATGTCTATAACAACTAATTATATACTATTATAATATTTAAGACTAAAGTGACGATATTTTTTTTTGAAACTGTCAGTTTTATGGTAAATACTTCCATGTTGTGTTTTATTAAAATATCCCATAGCTACACAACGTTCGTGAGTTATATGTTGCAAATTTGAAAGTTTAAGAAAACGATTATTAGTATCTATAATATATATAAAAATGGAGCCAAAAATGTATAACAATTCATCAATTGAGAACAGCTGGGCCGATTTGGCTTTAAATTAGATTTTTTTTTAATTGTTCGTAATTGCCAGGAGAAGGTTTTTACGAAAAAAAATTTTGGAAAAACCCTTTTTTAAAAATTTTTTTGATGATTGTTTTTTTTGGCAAAACAACGTTTGCCGGGTCAGCTAGGCTAAATAATAATTATTTACAATTTGAATAGAGAAGATGAATAATATGTATATAACATAATAACGCCTAAATCTAGTAGGCTAAACAATGTGATTTTCCACCTTAATGAGTTTTAACTTTTAACGAATATAATAAATATTGAATACACGGTTTTATTATTCGCGCATCCGATAAACTTTCTACTTGTTATGTATTTGCATTTATATTATTATATTAACCTTTACTCATTGGACCATCGCTTAGTTTTCATAAATTACTAAAACATATACTACACGTACAGATATATTTTTATTTAATTAGCTAATGGTTTTATTTAAAGTTATATTATACGTGGTTCGCTGTACTTAAAATGACTATGACAGTGTGTTTATTTTAACGGTGCTCTTCTGTAGGAAATCTAAATTACATGGCGATTATCGCGTATAATTTGTATTGCGAATATTACCGTACGGAAATATTAATCAAGTCCTAAAATCGTATTGCCAAAACGCGAACGACTAAAATTCTAATATATAAAATGAGTTGCAAAAAATATAAAAAACTGTCTAAATATTGTTTTATAACCATCCTATTTTTGTTTTCTTATTCTTCATACCTAATCAAACCAGCTACTGCTAATTAATTCTACCCGATATTACTGCATGTATGATTATGAGCACAATAATTATTGTTTTTCAGTGAGTGTTCATTAATTATATAGTTTAAGTTTTAAACATACTCATATTTTAATATTATAATGGTTTTTAGAAACAATTTTTGAATTATTATCTATTAGTAGTAAAAATAAACATATGTGACGATTTACATATTCCATGACGCACTCTATAATACTACATGTATATTGTATATTGTATTATAAAGAAATAAAGAATATATATATATATATATATATATATATATATATATATATATATGTAGAATACTCGTATATACAATAATCCTTGAATATTTCCTTTTATGTTAATGTTCTTTATGTATTTCAAATAAATATAAAAATATTATATATTTGTATTTCAAATATATATAACTATAAATTATGAAATCAAATTATACAAATATGTGTATAAATATTTATATATATTTAATAATTTAATGCTTTGATTTAAATTGATTGGTGAATATATGGTTAACGTTTTTATTCACAATGAAAATATTTATAATAGATCAAATGTGTTAACGAATATAGTTGTAGGAAGGATAGTTGTAAGGACTATCAACCTGCAAGTCATAAGAAATGGTTCATTGATATGGTAGTTTATATGAAGAAGGGCATTATGTAATATTGTTAATAATATTATTTAGATCGAATCAAGTTATTTTAAAATTAAACTAAAAAAAAATGATTTTTTTTAATAAAGGCTGAGAATTAATGAATTAAAAGGTTAAAATTAATTTTAAAATTTCTTTAGGTTTAATATTACTTTGAACTCAGTTTATTTTATATTATAACTGAACTCGTTTTTCCAAGCATTTACGTCAACATAACGGGTATTTTTTTCTATTATTTGAGCCAGTAAGTTAAAATTTACTCCCATATTATAAATTTATAAAAACAAACACAATTCATTAATAATTATTCACTATAATTACGCATTATATGCACCGCCGCGCCGGTGGGAATGGGAAAATATTATAATTGCCTCCCGATATAAAATAGACGGATCATTTTTATCCGAGTCACCTCTCGACCATATGCGGATGTTTATCGTAACCAAAAAAAGTCTATACTAGTATTGCCTTCTAAATACCACTGGTAGTAAAATATAAGAAATAAGTGGTTACAAAAATTACTCGAACACGAAAAAAGTAATGATAATATGCCTAGGTATGTGCATTGTTAATATTGTTGTATTGCCTTAATTATTTAATGCTTTGATTTAAATTGATTGGTGAATATATGGTTAACGTTTTTATTCACAATGAAAATATTTATAATAGATCAAATGTGTTAACGAATATAGTTGTAGGAAGGATAGTTGTAAGGACTATCAACCTGCAAGTCATAAGAAATGGTTCATTGATATGGTAGTTTATATGAAGAAGGGCATTATGTAATATTGTTAATAATATTATTTAGATCGAATCAAGTTATTTTAAAATTAAACTAAAAAAAAATGATTTTTTTTAATAAAGGCTGAGAATTAATGAATTAAAAGGTTAAAATTAATTTTAAAATTTCTTTAGGTTTAATATTACTTTGAACTATATTATTAATACAATATATTGTTGTATAACGCGGCCTGTGTACCGAGCCAAAATGACGAGTTCACCACGGTGAACATACACGGTTAAAAAATTCGAAATAAAATTAATTTTATCGAAACTCAAATGCAGAAATTAAATGAAAATAAAATTACACTTATCGAGTATACCTGCAAAATATTGGCTCAAAAATATATACCTGGTAATTGGTTAATTACCTATGTGTAAACGTATAGTATGACGTATATTGTATGACTGTTTTTTGTATTTGTATTCGAATTACTTTTACATATATTTTATTTTTAAGGTTTTTTTCGTCATTCAATAATACTTTTTTACGTTAACTTTGATTTTATGTTAAACTTGATTATACTATGTAATTTTTAAATTAATAAGCCACATAAAATAAATATTTCTAGTTATTATTATAAAATATCAGTAATGCAGTATGTATCACGTGTAATATGTATAGTACCAATTGGTATCACACCAAAATAACGATACGTTTGGAAACAATACGTCGTAGTGCGTAATAACTTTTAACGTGCAGAGTGCAAACGGTACCACATATAATATAATGTGTATCAATAAAAATTATTAAATTAAATGAGACAAGTTTATAAGCCACTAACTAATAATGTGTATTCATTTTTTAGAGGCAATTCGGGCTTATATAATTTAGAACTACCTGACAATATTTTTTTTTTAGCTTTTTATTTTCGAAAAGGACGGGAGGCAGTTCGTGTATTTTGCTCCGGTGGGAATAACGGTTAAATTCATTTTAGTTTTATCGTATGACAATTATATAATTTATTATATATAGGTCGATACAAATCTGTACTAATTATATTGTTTATTGAAGGTTTTGGATGACCAGGGGGCTCAATAATCAGTTCGATTGCAATATATATATATATATATATAATAATAATAATAATAATAATAATAATAATAATAATAATATATATTATTATTATTATTGTTATTAAACAATAATAATAATAAATTAAACAAAATTATTAATATGCATCTTATACAGTTAAGTCAAACTTATTATATCTAAGCGCATTCTATACAAATTGTATATTTATTTATTTTTCAAATCTCAATGCCATATTATAATGGGTGGTAATGTTGCAATGCTCATTGCAAATAGTATAAATACGAAATAGTTGTTTACATATTTTTACGACAAATTGAATTGATT
The DNA here is from genome assembly GCA_032441835.1 of Slavum lentiscoides. Lineage (NCBI taxonomy): Eukaryota > Metazoa > Arthropoda > Insecta > Hemiptera > Aphididae > Slavum > Slavum lentiscoides. The sequence goes on from CM063706.1 coordinate 30,494,479, forward strand.
ATCGATATTGCAACAACTTATTTTTCATTTTTATTTTACATCAAAATATAAAATTTCTTTTGAGACAATTATGTACTAAGGTGAAATATGAAATATGAGTTAATATCAAGTGCGGTTAACCATTATTATTTATCACTAATGAAATTAATAAAAACTTACAACTTAAGAATGAAAACGTTTTCAAAGCGTGATGGTTATACTTGGAGTTGCATTTATTAAAAATTAAATTAAAAAATATGTACTAATATATATATTTAAGTAATAATTAAAAAGTAAATAAACTATAATTAATATAAAATTATTCTTCAATATTTTCAGTAAAAATGAGCAATCATACGTCCTCGGGTTTGCGAAAATAAATGATTTGGTCTTAAACAGATATTTTGTACTCACCAAAAAATCACTCGACTTCTATACGGATATCTCACGTTTCACAACGACTTAAATATTCTTCCAACAATCTCCACTCAGCACCCAGCAGTCACTACAAAAAAGTCCACATAAATACCATTAACTATCCAAACGTTTTTACCTCTAATTTCAATCCCTCACACTTCCCAATAATCCCCCCCCCTCCCGTCGTCTTAATCGTAGCTAACCACGAGACTTATAAAATACTTAGAAAAATTAAAAATAATAAAATGTATTTATTTTTATTTTTTGAATTATAGTACCCACCAGTATAAGGATCGTCAATTTATAAACGCTATAAATTGACCACCCATATCAGAGCATATTTTAAGGGATTTGTACTGGGTAGCACTATGATTAAGGACTAAGCCAAGTGCCTATCCTCAGGTACCTTTTTAGTTTATGATTTACTTAAATACAAAGGCATTCGTATAAAATAATATAATAATATATGTAGCACACCCACCAACCACTGGGTGGCAACCTAACCTACTTTATATGTTAAAATATGCTCTGATACTTATTGAAGTAATGTCACGGCCAACGGGGCACCTCTTTCTGCTATAACGCCACCATACATTGTATATACGTAATAATATCAAAATTACCTATTGTAAAAACAAAACTACAAATATTGTATATTATATTTTTAAACAATAAAAAAAGTACGCACTCGCGCCAACTGTCTCGGCCAGTGGCGTGGCGTTGGTTGTGAGTTAATGTAAGCAGTATATGTTACTACCCTCCCCTCTCTCCTGCGCAGTGGCGGCGCCGAGGGGGGGGGGCTAGGGTGGGCCTGGGGCCACCCCAAAAATTCTTGGCCCCACCCTAAAATTTATGTAAATTATGTAAAGACTTTTACGAATTATACGTAATTGGTCATTAAAAATTATCTTAGAAATATTAAAAAGTTTTACAACTAATGTATTTCAATAATTGTAACAGAAGTTTAACCGTATCGAAAAGTATTCAAGCATCATAAATAGACAAGTAAAAATATTGGCCCCCCTCTAAAATTGGTTGGCCTCAACCTTCTGCAAAAGTTCTGGCGCCGCCTATGATATAGACATATCATAGGGACCGCTACCGGTCGGGTGGATTATTTGTTCAGCGGTGATTTAATTACGAAATAAGTAGTACGCAGTTGACGGTTGATCGTGTGTAATTGTGTGTTGTGAAATCCACTGCGCTCGGATAAATTGCTGCCTATTATTATTATTTTGACTATTATTATTATTTAATTCGTAAAAAGTGTCACAAGTGATCAATAATTGCTATTGATTATCAATAATTACATTTATTTTTAACATCAGAAGTGTGATATTTGTAGTACGTTCACGTTGTTGAGAAAGGCTGTTCTCCTGTTAAAGTCCACGTGGTCAAAGAAAAGGAAACTGGAAGGAAATAGGAAATTGGAAAGTAAATTTGATTGAAAACTTGAAAATTACGCCATGTGAGTATAAATATGCCATATAAATTATATTATTTCGTATTTATGCCGTATACTTCGGGTTTTTCCAACAACAAGACTGTGGCATTGACGACAATAAATTGGACGGAGTTCATGTAAAGGGGGACTTTCGACCATTTTTGGTTTATACATCAATTCTGTAGGAAATTTTACGGCGCATCGTTTGGTGACACTGTCGTTTACATGTGGTCAATTGTTATCGAGTTATTATCAAATGCGTTTAGTGACAAGTCAAAACGGTGTTGTGCTTATGGGAACAAGTCAAAACGGTGTGTTATGCATATGGGAACAAGTCAAAACCGTGTTGTGCGTTAGGAGACAAGTCGTATTATTATTATTTATAATTTTGGTATTTTATTAAGAATTACATTTGTAAAATGTCCAAAAGAACACAATTTATTATAAATCTGGCTAGTGGTATAAATAAATATCTAGGTAATAAATTAATATCAAGAATTAAGTAGATAAATTATAATAAAAAGTTATAATACATTTTCATATTCATTTTACCACAGATTAATATAGATAGGACACTGAACGATTTTCCTTTGTTCTCGAGATTATAATTTCAATGGCCTTGAAATCAGCTGTTTAGTAATTATCACTAATTTCTTACCATACGAGGTGTTTTTATCTACACATTGTGTTATCATTAATCGTAGAATCTGTGTTTGTACGTTTTTATTTATTACACTTGTATCTTATAGGTGTAATAATATTATATATAATAATAATAATATAATTATACAATATTTTTTAGAAAATTATATATTTTTATTAATATTATGTAGGTAGGTACAATCAATCTGTACTTAATATGGTACGATCGGCGGACGAAACGGAAAAAAAAGATTATGGTAGAGACGTGTTGTAGCGCGTTGGAATGCGCGCGAAACCGGCTGCGTTGACAATGCGCATGCGCAGGTTTGTTCCTAACATCATATTCTTCCGCTGTGTCGCTAACATCAATCATTCCGCTCCGAAATGAAAAAAATCGAAATAGTGGGGGGAGTGTCCATGGCCAGATTTTACTTTAGATACAAATAAAAATACACCAGTAAAAAAAAAACTGCTTTTTACAAATCAAAAAAATTTAAATCTTGAACAGCAACATGTACAGGTAGAAATAGCTTTCCCTTTACTTTATAAATAATTAGGTATTTAAGACTCCTAAAATATTATGAAGTTAGTAAAATGTATATTATTAACAATACTCATTTAATAAAATTATGATATATTATATGACTTGGCTGTATTTATGGCTGTGTAAATTATAGTATAAAATATTGTTTTAATTTTGCTTATTAGGATATAGATAAACCAAATAATGTAGTAAACATTAATGGAGTCTTTGAGAATCAGTTAACAGACATTCTGCATGAGGTGAAAATCAATATTGTACATCATGGCTCTTATAGTCTAAAAAATAAATAGATTTCAACCAACATGTAATGTAGATTTTGTAGTCTGTAGGTATATTATTATGAAGGATCCTATATAATTATTGTTTCGATTAAACTATTTTGGCAGGTATTTTTATATTATATATTATAATTTCTTTTCTTTTCTCTGTTTGAATTTCTTAAATGTTCACATTCTTCTCGCGAGAGCGAGAGCGAGAGCGAGATATGTAATTTTTCAAAAAAAAACGTTTCCCAAAACGTATACCAAAATAAAATTTATTTTATATAAATTTATTGTTGTAAAACTTTTCCTAAAATTGATAGGAATGATAGTTTGTAATTTAAAAAAGAATAATAAATCCGCAATTCGCAGTCCACAATTTGAGTAATAAATATCACAAAAAAACATTATTTTAGTGCTTTTGGCTCAACAAATTATACAAATTTAAAAAAGCAAATGTGAAAAAAATTACAAAAATAAATTGGGTTGTACACACAAATACGTGGACGTTGACTGGCCAGCCGGTACTTAGATTTAGGTTTTATATAAATGGAATAATTATAAATCCGCCCATATAACTAGATAATAATTCAAAATTATTTAAATAATAAAAACAAAAACAAACTTTTAAACAAAACGGTGGTGGACGGCGCGACGACGATTCGGCGGCATAAGTTTTCGCACACCACGGGATTGCCCTCTTACGTAATAATAATTCACAAAAAGATAATACAATAATAATAATATATGTAATAATATCCTGCCTCCCCCACCAAAAAAAAGTGTCTGCTAGTAATTTTAATTTTATTACTCATGTCAAAAATTTAAAAACAATAATTTCGTCGTTCTGTACAGATCTTACAGATTTTCTTAGATCTTACAGATTTATCTAAATAATATTCATACATTTTTACCAGTATGAACATGACTATAAAATTATTTAATCACAGTGGGAATTTAAGTGCTGGTGGCTGGTGCCGATATCATGGTATAGAAGACAATTATGCTTATATAGGTATGCCGTATGCATATTTAAATGTAATGTAAATAATTAAAATATATACAGCAAATGGGGAGGGGGGACGAGCTTCCTGTATACTATTTACCCAATTTAAATGTAAAATTAATTTTGCACCCTCTGAGATAATTCTCTGTGGGCGCCCCTGGTGTACGCTACGCCCCTGGTCTCGGCCATATTGGAAAATGTCATTCGCGAAGTTTTGGTGTCCGTTCCTATACATTACCATACGTTCCTAATATCATTGATTATAGAATATAAGTACAACACGATTGAGCACGGTACCTTTTTTTACCTGCTTTTTGGTGTCACGACTGAGCACGCTCAATATTTTTAAATATTCAAAACGTTGCCAAACTTCTTTCGTTTCGAAAAGATATACTCGTATAGCACAATTTTTATTATAATATTGTAATTGTTTTACAATGATGATATGTTTTTTTTTTTATATTCTATTATTTTTATTTATTTATTTTTTTTTAATCTAGGTATTTTAACATTATATAAACAAGTTAATTAATTTCCGATAAATTAAATTTTTCTTAGTTTTCTTACTTTTACCGTACTCTTCGTTATCGTTCTATAACAGTCGGGTTCATTGACGGGAATTTTCACACAACTCAGTGTTTTTGATTAACGTTTACCTTTATAAGTAAATTATTAGATAGGGAACATTGGACAATCGATTTTGGTGCAGATAAATTTGGAAACGACAACACGTTAAATCCAATTACCAATTACGATCACCGATATATACGAAAACAGTACCTATATCCAAGTACCCAAGTTTCGACATTCGACTGCTATACTGTATCGAGATTGTGTTATTAAAAATTTGTGTGTTTAAAAAATGGAAAATGAACTTCGAATTATTTTATCTGAAAGGGGTGAAAAATTGGTCATTTATAATTTAATAATTATTAATAAAACTCCGGAAAATGTAATTAAATATTTGGAATATGTTGGTTTATGTTACCAGGGCATTATATATTAATGCAACCATTTGCAACCACTTCCACAATGGAAGTAATATGATTTTTTTTTAAATTTTATTTTATTACATGAATTATGATTTTAATTTTTTTTTTTTATTGCATGAATTATTATTTTAATTAATTTTTTTTCTTTTATTATTACATAAATTACGACTTTATTTTTTTATTTTTTTTATTACGAGTAAAATAAATATGGCAACGTCGAACAAGAAATCGTGCTCAATCGTGTTGTTTTTCGGGTGCAGGTAGCTAGTCCTTTGTTATACACAGATTGTGCTCAATCATGCTCTACCGATGGTATTATGTATATAAATTTACGCTCCCAGCCCGTACCTACAGGTACAATAATATCCACAAGGCTACAAGCACAGTTATTTAATTGCAAATCAATTATTTATTAGATTACTTATTATTACAAAATATTGTAGTTAATATTTTAAAAAGAATTACATAGGTTTAAATTTTTGAAGATTTAATAACTCCTGCAGATTCACATTCGAATTGCAGATTACATTTATTAATTTTTTTCATGTCAGCCTATTACTAATAATTGAAAGTCAAACCCACCACCCATTAATAATCTACGACCTAGATTACGCATTTACGCCACTGTTACAACCTACTTAAGTTTAATAAATTAAATATTTTAAATTTTTGATTTTAAAACCGCGAAGAGTGAAACGGGGTTTTGAACAACCGTGGTATAGGTATATTGTCAAAGTCATTACATTATAATCTCATAACCTTGGTACACGATAATTAACTCAGACTGACCATGACTGCGGTATGTGCGTATACCGTGTTAACGCGGCCAGCTTGATAACGTCGGTTAATAAGTGATAACGATAACTCGCGAAGGGACGCGTGTTTTTGGTGTTCATAAAAATTATACAAAATTACAAACGCTTCTGTTATTTATAAACAGTTCACAGTATTTAATCGTATACGGAGTTATATTATTATTATTATTATTATTACTGTTAAATATTCGGAAGTGGAATGAAAATTCGATTTTAATAGTTAATATTGTGTTTGTGCACTTTCAGCTGTTCATTGATTAATTTTGAACGACATGTCTGCGTTCCAGTATTACTCCAAGATGACGTTGTCCGAAGATCGTAGGAAACGAAAAAACAAGAAAAAACCGAAATCGACAATCCAGTTTAAAAAACCCAAAGTCGAAAATTGTGTCGTCGATAGTATCAGATCAACAGGCAACGATGTTCTGAATAATATTTACAATCTTAATTTGAAAAATTCCACCAAAACGGGACAAAAACTGTTGGAATGGTTAATACACCCAATTAGTGTTGATAATTTTATGAAGTGAGTATTTACCGTCTATGTCAATGAGCTGTTAGTACACAATTTATGTTAGTCAAATGGTACTGTAACAATAGTTCGCCATATAAAATCATTTTAAATATTACGCACTCACTACTACTTATTCGTTATGTTTTACAAAAATAGGGTCATTATAGATTGAAAAACTTCTAGTTAGGTCCTGATTTGTTTTATTAACAATAAGGCGTTTTCGAGGACAAAACAACATTCCATCTATTTGTATTAGTATATGTAATAATAATTGGTACGATGTTATGGTTGTTATAGATTTACCACATATTAAAAGGTTGGCATAATGTTGTTCTTTTCTGTCGTATTTAAAACTCATCTAGGATTCTACATTATACATTCTTGTATTCCAGTTTGTTTTAGGAAACAAACTTATTAAACAGTTTAAAAAAAATTGAGTGATATATTTTATATATATATATATATTCCATATCAGAAATTACTACCAAAAAAGTGTGAATACTTTCTAAACTACTTCTTTATTTATAATATATTTGAAAGAGAATGTTGTATATTTTTATATTTACCTGTCTTTTCCGATATAACATTTTCAGTTCTTATTAACATTGTTATAACTAACAGTGGTTCCTAACCGTTTTTATTCCCCCCTTGTGTATTTTAAAAAATCTCACGCCTCCCCTCTCCTTTAAATTGGAATTTAGGTGACATATTTTTTTTTTAGTGAGTCGTACAAATAAATTCTACAAAATAACTGTATATTATACAATTCGTTATTTCATCATCAATATATTCCTCCCTTGCAGTATCTAAATTCCCCCCTCCCAGGTTGGGAACCACGTGTTATAATTTACGTAGTATTCATAACATATATAACGATTAAAAAAAAAAATTGTTTGGTCCATTATATTGTCGAACTTTTAGTAAAACGAGTATATTAAAATTAATTGTTTTTTCAGAAATCACTGGGAAAAGGCCATTCTTCATGCACCACGGAATAATCGAAATTACTTTTCTCAGTTGTTCTCTCTTACTGAATTTGATACCATTTTACGCGAAAATAACCTTCAATATGGAACAAATGTGGACATTACATCTTACACTAACAATGTGAGAGAAACGCATAATCCAGTTGGGCGAGCCCATTCACATGTTGTTTGGGATTATTTCAACAACGGATGCAGTGTCCGACTGTTAAATCCTCAACTATTTGCTCCCGAAATTTATAAATTCATGGCTAATCTTCAGGAGTATTTTGGGTCATTGGTCGGTTGTAATGTTTACCTTACACCACCGTTTTCTCAGGGTTTTGCTCCTCATTATGACGATATTGAAGCATTTGTAGTGCAAGTGGATGGCGAAAAACATTGGAGAGTTTATAGTCCACGGTAATATAGTTTTTATATTATGTTCATGGTTGATATTGATTTGTTTTGTGAATTTGTGTTTAAACATGTTTAGAAGTGAATATGAAACCTTGCCAAGAATGTCAAGCCGAAATTTTCATCAAGACGAAATAGGCGAACCAATCCTTGATGTAATATTAAGACCAGGAGACTTTTTGTATATGCCTAGAGGTTACATCCATCAAGCTGACACCTTGTTCACTGAAACCCATTCTTTGCATTTAACATTTTCATCATATCAACAAAATTCTATGTATGATTTTCTTCAAGTGGTAAGAATATTAGTAGTACTCATATCATTAAAATATTATTGTTTTAGTTTACGAATAATATGATAATTAGGGTTCTGGTGTTATACGAACTAAAATATATAAAAATATTATTATTTATTTTATTTCAATTTATAATTAATTATTGTCATTTGATTAATATCGCATAATTTCAAATTGAAGATATTGGAAGCGAATATTTTCTCTCTTTTTCTTGCACACACAAATTATAGTAAAATAAATTTTTCGTACTTCCAATATACTGATCGATAGTGATGCTATACAGATTCTGAAAACTGATATGAATTCATTGTAAATTTGACTATAGAATGACTTTCCCACTTTTTAAATTTTTTTATCTTAAGATCTTCAAAAATTGATTGTTAGCAATTTATTTTATTTTATTTGTTCATTCATTTTTTAGGGATTTATGAAAAAAAATTAGAAATGTGAAAAAGTCATTCTATAGTAAAATTCACGAATAATTTAAATCCATTTTCAGAATCTTTATAGCATCACTAAGTTAATTGATACATTAGAAGTATGAAATGTTTATTTTACTATGACAGAGGAGAAAATACTTGTTTCCAAACCTTTCAATCTAAAGATTCATGAAAAAATAAGTTTATTTCATTTCAATTAAATAAAATTTAAATGGTATTGAACATAGATTTTTTTTTCATAAAATGTTGGCTTTAATTGATCAAATTTAAATTTATTTAGTTATCTTTTAGATTTTGAGTAAAACAATAGATATATTAGTTTCATATTATTATTATTATTATTATTATTATTATTTATTTGTGATAAACAATTTTGGACAATAAACATAGTATAGTCATAGTTTCGTACGATGTCTTTGTAGATTCATTATACAATTGATATTATAAATTATTTTGAACCAAATTTGTATTTAAAAAAAAAAAAGTTGGTTCTCTGAAACTTGTTTGAACAATTTTTGTAAGAAAAGTAATAATTTATTATTTTCAGGTGGTTAATAATTCTTTAAGTAATGCTGTAAAGAATGATGTATCCTATAGATCTGGATTACCAATTGGCTACCAACATCTTGGTGGTTTATGTGAATCAGAAAAACCACTTCCTCCTTCTGTTCAAAGACAAAAATTTGAAAATCAAATCAATCATCTTATGAAGAATTTAAAAAACCATATGGACCTTGATTATGCCATTGACACGTTTTCATTAAAAAATTATTATACAAACTCATTGCCTCCATCATTAAGTAATGGTAAATTTACATACCTGATTTGGTTTACTTCATATTTCTTGATTTGTACTATTATGGTAAACAGAAACGTATAATAAAATGAACATGGTTTATAGTTGAACTGCTTCGAACAGTCGATAATGGTATAAGAATGCAACCAAATGGGAAAACAACTGAAGGTATAACACTTGAAGGTGCAGAAATTAAATTTCTTAGGAGAAATTGTTTTAGGTAAAATATAGATTATATAATAATTTTTATTTATTTTAAATTTAAATCATAGTTATATTATGTTTGTACAATATCAATTTTATAAACTTCTATCAATGAAGTTAGCCTTGTATATTGTCTGACTAACTTCAAGTCCATGCCAATTTGTCACAGCTATTAACATCAAAGTCTTAAAATCTTAATTCGTAACTTATTGCTATTTTAATTTTATTAAATTAAATAGATATGCTAGACTGCATCTAGCAACCTGATAATTATTATTAAACATTATTAGGAGCCTGAATTAAAAGTTCTAGGGCCAACACCGACGTCAGCATATACCAAAATCACTATGCTAGCGCAGACATTAACTGTTGATTCTCAACAATAACATGTATATTATAGAAAATATTCTGTATGTTTATGTTAATATTAATTCAATAAGTATATTCTTAATATTGTGTGAATAATAGTATTGATTACATTTTTTATTATTATTATTATAGATTAGTTGAAGAATGTATGTTGGATGAAGAAACTGATCGAATGGTCAACGAGTTGAGATTGTATTATAATCTTGACAATTCTAAACAATTACACGGCAACGAGTGTCAATTTGTTGTCATACCAGATGAAATGGGGTTGTTTGTAAAGAAACTTTTCAATATTTATCCATCATTTATCAAAGTCTCAGACCTATGTGATGAAAACGAACAGGTTAATAATTAAAAGAGGGTCGCCACATTCCCATATTTGTTGTCTCAGTCTTTCTAACAGACAATATAGAAAAATTATAATACGCAGCAATTTGGTATTTCAGCTGAATTTAAAATTTACATAATTATTACAACATTTGATAAGAAGAAAACTGAAGAGTATCTCGTAACCTTTTTGTAACGTATTGTCGGACAAAGAATTTATGATGTTTTCAAACAGTTGTGAACTTCTTTGTCAAACATTATTTGACATATATCAAATGACTATGAGATGCTTTTGAAAACATTTTTCTTTTTAACATCAATAATAAGTGTTTAAATTTAATCCATATACCACAATTCAGTGGCACAAACAGAATTTTTTTAAGAAGAGGGTCTTTAATTGTTTAAACACAGACATTTCAACTAAAAAAAAGTCTTGTTTATACAGGGTGATCTAATTAAAACGCAACCCAGAAAAAAACAATTGCATTTTTTTTTATTAAAAAACATTTGAAAATGACATAAAATGAGGAAAACTTCTGATATTATAGAGAACATGTTTACCCCATGCCCCAAATTTTCAACAAGTACTCGAAATGAGCGTCGTTATTATCCAAGCACACTTTTGCTCGCTTTACAGTGTTCTGCGCGACTGCAACATGCCCGGTGTGATCTCTACGATTATTTGCTTGATGTTCACCTTCAGGTTATTTATAGTGGCTGATTGGTTCACATACGCCCGATCCTTAATGTAACACTATAAGAAAAAATCAAAGGGACTTAAGTCCGAGGAGCATGGAGGCCATAAACCATCAGAGATGAAACGAATAAAAATAAAAACTCGTTCTTCCCGATTAAACAGCATATTGCTTTTTGTTAACCACAAAACTACAGGAACGTTTTGTAACACGTGCAAGTAACAAACTGTTGGCTTTGTTGTCTTGCCAGATATCTTTCTCATCAAGTGCATCATTATTGTAACTATAGTTTGTCACCTTTTTATCTGCTAGGAGGTGATGAAGTTTGGGTTGCATTTTAAATGGATCACCCGTTACATACTATAAATTTAATAAATTTTTCACAAAAATATAAATTATTGTTTATTAAACATTAATTCTAATATTATAGTTCCATATAATATTAATATTATATTATTTAAGTTTTATTAGATTAAATTTGAATCATATGAAAACATATTGAAGTTTTGAAATCTCAATGGGTTTTGAAATGCCTCCCCCTTGGGTACGCTCCTACCACAATTTAAGATTGTGATTTTGTTGTTATGACTGAGACAACAAATACAATTGTGACATTTTAATATTATATATAAGGTTATTAAATTACTCATGTATATTCTATAACTTGCGTACTGTATATATTTATATAATTCATATTAGATATAAAATGTAAACTAATTAGTAATACTAAACAGTAATAATTAAAATATTTAAAAAAAAATCCTTAACAATATTATAATAACAAAAGTAAGTTACATTTAATACATTTCAACTACTTTTTTTGTAGTACCTTGTAACACAACTAAATAAAAACAAATAAAAAAAGTAATTACTGTAAATTTCTCAGTTACTAAAATTGAGTACCTTGCCCAGATTTATCTAGCCTTCAGTACTGTTCGATATTCTTGCCTATCTCCAGTATTTTTCTTTTTAAACATGTTCACTATGGATATTGTTACTTTGGAGTTTGGATATTTTTGACAACTACTATTTATTATTAAATACTTATTCCCCAATATAACAATAACCTGTAATAAATAGAAAATTGTATGTATATTTTAGTTCCAGAGAGTTCTGCCTAAGGCAGATTTCCTTATGTAAACACTTGATGTTAAAAATTAATATATTTTTCAGGCTTTGCAACTTGTGAATGATTTATGGGAGCGTGGATTGTTGATTACATCGAAAGATATTACGCGTGCATCAGATTAGTCATACAAAAGGAAAAATGATGATAACATTAGTGATTTAAATTCGTGTTCAAAGTTATAACAAATTTAATTTTTAAAACAAATATACATCATTTATTAATCTTGTAAATGCTTGTTCTTGGCGATGACATATTCAGGGTAGCTGAGAAATCCATCATAATTTGTATCATCGTCGTACAATATTTGATCGACTAAATCTAAAATTATATAATTCATTATAGTGTGTTTGTAACCATGTAAATTGTTAATAAAAGTGTATATGAATTCCACAAAAAATCTTTTAATTTATTTTAATTTTGAGTATGTATCATGTTAGATACAAAAAAAAGACCATATTGGTATTAATACATAAAGATAAATATTTTTGTGGAATTGAATTTCTTTATTATAATAGAACTTAGATTACCTGTATAATTTTCTAAATTGGGGGCTTTTGTGTCTTTGTCACCATAATTTTCCATATTATGGGCGAACGCTGACATCAGTTCTAATCCATCGAGCATTGTGTTCTTATCGTAATCGTGAGCACTAAGACAATAAATTATATGAAAATATAATTTTACAAGTGATCATACTAGGACTATTATATTATATATTACATTTATAAAAATAAACAATGTGCTTGGTTGACGTTGTGTATGTATTGCTATTTTATACTTGGATAATCCGGTATATTGGAGAGAATTGCAAGTTCCAATTCAAAAGATCAGAGAAGGAACATCACAACAAAGAGTATTGGATCATTTCAAAGGAGTTAATTGCAATGCATAAAAGAGGACGATCATTGTTATTTAACATCTTATGACTGGAATAGCAAACAATGTCCTGTATTATAATGGTGAAAATCTGCAATATTAACTGAATACCGTTTATTTTAAAAAATATCACAATCCTGATAGCCACTTTATATAATAGGTATATTATATTTATATCAAGGTGGACATTAATTAAAACATTTTATATGTACTAAATTATTTTGTCATTAGTTAACTTGATTTTTATTATTATTTTTTTTATTTGCTTTTTAACATAACTATTTTGTTTAGCTAAAGACGAAGACGAATACTTTATCAAAGATTGAAATTAAGTATTATAAATATTATAAAAAAATAGTCTACAATTCCTAAAGACTTTATTATATTATAATTATACTAATTTATTAATTTTTTTTTTTATCAGATAATTTACATTCACATACTGCTTTTTATAAGAAAAAATAAATTTTAATGTTTTCAACCGATTTAATTAAATACTTGTTTTACATTTTCACATAAACAAGAAAAAAAATTGTTGAAAATGAATTTTGTTTACTTGGTATATCGATTTTTATCTATAAATAATTTTATTAAAATTCAATTTTTTTTCATTATCCATTTGATACATATGTATTGTATACATTCACGCTAATACTCACATAAAATATCTAAATTCTAATTCTTCATCCGTCAAGTTACTGTCGTCAATGTCCTGAAGTCCAAGATCTTCCTCGATGTGTCTGTTGAAAGTTTCAAATTGTATATTTTTATTATGAACACTTATGGATAAATATAAAAATATTATACAAGGTGTTAGCAGGTTAGGTACCTAGGTGTGTATAGGGCCATTTAAATCTGAACATATATGAATATAGAAATAAACGTTTCGTTATGAATTTTGTTTAATTGAGTATTTTTTTTTTTTAATTTAATTAAAATTTTTTTATATGACATTTTTGCAAGTTTGAAATTCGTTTGGTACAATAAAGTACGGGTTCCAAAAAAAAAAATTTGAAAATATGCCACCGGCATTAGGGTGGGTGTCAAAAAATATAACTGCACTGGCTTTTGAAAAACTTGTGGGCGCCACTGTATATCAGTGGCGTAATTACGAATGTTATGTGGGAGGGGATAGATAATTTAGCATTATTGGATAATCCATAATAACTGTAACGACTAACGACCCTTTAAACGTTAATCAATCGAAATTAATAAAGTAATTGCGATACTCGTATTTTTATTATTTTCTTTAATGAAAATGACATATTTTATAATAAAATTTCTAATTTTCTTCGTTTTTTTTTTTTTTTTTTTTTTTAGCTAATTTATTAAGTACTTCGTCCAATTTTACTTAAAAATCTGAATATGGATAGACCTTTCTTCAGTGACCTAACCTAACCGTATCATACCAGTAACTAGTCAATAAACTGAGGAATCCTATGACTTATGATAAATACTAACAAATTTTGTTAACGCAAAAAAAGTATTATTTTTAACTATTACATTTTTTTGTACATTAGACGATATGTTATGTAAAAAAAGAAAGCCCATGGGAGGGGATCCATCCCCATATCCCCCCGTAATTACGCCCCTGCTGTATATATATATATATATATATTATTTATTTATTTTATTGTGATGCGTCGAAAAGACGCCGTGCATTTGTTCGTGTAGGTACACAAGAGTGTTCCTCACGCAATTTTTTTGTTTTCCTATAAATCGACCTTCGTAATAAAATGTTTTTTTTCCCCATAACTCGAATCGCAAACTCAGAAACTGGGGGCGTCCTTCTGTCCTAAACGACGTCAACGACTTTCGTGGCACAACTCTACGGTTATTTGCTAAGAAAATCGAAATTAAATTTACCAGCTATTCTGCAGTGGCGTAACTAGAGCTTAGAGGGGGATAGTGGGGGAAGCCAGGGAAGGGGCAAAATGCTGTTTGCTATTTATGCAAATTCGGGAATGATACTTAAAAACCTTGTTGTTCGTTGACATTTTCACTACAAATTGTTGTCGTATTCATGTTAGATGTAGGTTAAGTTTATCTATGGAAAAAAGTTTTCAAAAAACAAATGTCCGGGAATGAATTAAAAAAATATGCGATAAAGTATAACGATATTCAGTGTATATTTTTATTTTTATTTATATACTTGTTAGAATGAGCTATTCGAAACCTGGATAAGAAATGTGCACGATTTATATATCATTTTTATAAAAATAACACCAATTTTATTTTTCATATTTGGATTTTTTTTATTAATGCATATGAATATATATATAAATGAAAATTTGAAGTGCATATATTTTTTTGAAATCTATACGAATTTTCGTATTCTCGTATTTTCGTTTATCTATTCTTATTTCCAGTCAATAAAAATGCGTCAAATTACGTTTTTGAATAAAAACTACTATACATATTGTATAATAATATCACGAGTATTTATATACCTGCAGTGGGCGTCATTTCAGTTTTCGAAAGGGGGAGGCAAAAGATCTAACAGGCCCATTTAATTATTTTCCACTTACATAATAGCTCAATACGATTTCTGTTTTACATAATTTTGATATTTTCGTTATCATGTGCACGAATCGCCTGATATTTTTTTTCGGGGGAGGGGAAATTCATTACTTTGTCAGCCATAGTAAATGTATGATACATGACTATATTATATAGCATAGAGTAATATTACTCTATGATATATAGTAGGTACATTAAAGTCATAGTAGATTAAAGTTTTGAAGTTTCCCTTGTCGTGACGTTAATAAACGTGTTAGAAATGACGTTTTGTGAACACTTCTGAGCATTTTGTTCGGTTTTTTTTTCTCTCTTCCTCGTCGTCTTGGTCACACCGATCTTTAGCTTTTTCCATTTTTAGTTTTTCACACTTGCCGCTCACAAATTATATACACATAAAACATTCCGTTCGAAACGTTAAAGAACGGCTAAAGAAATTCGTTATGTCGTACGCGATACAGGTAGGTGTACCTACGTCAACCGTTAAACGTAGGTCCATCGTATTATATTCTTCGAATTAACGTTAATAATTTACGCACTGCCTTTAGGAAACGATAACCATGTTTATCGAAAAAAAACCCAGAACCGCGGTAAGTTGTAACCACGAATTAATCACCTTTAAATTGTGGTTATAATAATATAACCCGTATATTTTTTAATTTTATTAAGTAGCAATTCAATTTCAAGCCACGCGATTTATTATTATTCGTTACTCGGTTATAGTGATGGTAATCTGCTATTTTTTTTTCTAACATTAGCTAATGCTATTGCTAATTTAAAATAGCAGTGAAAATTAGCAGCTATTGCTATTTTTGTAAAAACAGCTGATAATATAATGCTATCAAACGTTTTTAAATTTGTTGTTTAGCATTAGTTGCTAATAAAAAATTAGCAGTTAATGCTAATAGCAATAAGTGTAGAAATTTAATGATCATTTTCCTTATCCCTTATAGGCATTGAGGCGAGGTATTTTTAGTGGATTGTTGATACTTGATATGCATTGTCAATTAATGTTAATAGTCAACTGATTATTGCTCTCCAGTAAAAGTGTGCATGTCAAAAAAAAATTAAATCATGCAAGTAATAATAATTATATTGTAGACGGAATCCATTATATGCCCATAGATATTATACTATAGTATCACAGATTAGATGAATATTCATTAAATCTGTGCTTTATAGTATACTGCTATGTTGATTACTTATATTGACAATTAATATCTGTGCATTTTATTACACGTTGATAACAGAAACAGATTATCAATTTTTCAATAGCAATAAAAGTAGAACATATTCATAGACATATATATATATACGTCCATGAACATATTACATAAGAATACAGTGTAGGAAACCATAAAAAAGTACAAAACCTACTTTATGAAAATTAGCAATCACTGCTATTAATTACACTAAATAGCAGTCTGCGATTGCTGTAGTAAAATAGCAGTGCTAATATAACTGCTACTGCTATTTTTTATCATCACTACTCGGTTAGTCCATTACTACAGATTTGGTTAGAATATAACTGTTTATATTTCCATCATGTCCGGCACAGATCATGTAGGCCACCGATTTATACTATTCTTATTTTCATTTTCCAACGTACCTACAATAAATTGGACTTTATATCTACGGTCTACAATATATTAATATCGATAAAATTACGAGGCGGTCGGAGATAATAAATTGTCAGTGTAAAAAATTCAAATCCCCGTAAAGACCACAATTATAAATTCATAAAACCGCATATTGGTGTAGTGTGTTAATGTATTATAAACGGTAAAACGGCGTGACTAAAGAAAAACTCGGGTTTTAAAATAATGAGGACAATATTACAACGATTTTGGAAGGACGAGAAGAGAACGTCAACAGTGTTATACCGAAAGATTTAAATATGCAAGTGATATTACATATTGTGTGTATGAATAGTACGCTCCAATAAATACTGCCGATGTCGAGCGTAGTTTTTCTAAATGCATATTATATATTATATTATAATATATAATATATATTATATAATATATAATATATAAATATGATATATATTTATAAACTTACTCGCTGATAATCGGAGAAAGTTATCGTTCGACCGTATATCAAGCAACTCCTGCAGATTATTATCGGGTGCAATAAATATGAAATTTATGACGAATAAATAACTCTTTAATTTAAACAATGTACCTAATTATAATTTTTATTTTATTTTTATTTTTTTGTATACTGAGAATTACGTTATTGAAGGTGAAGACTGCGAAATTAATTAATAATTTTAGATTCTGAGCGGAGCGATGAATCTATTGTTTTTACAATAATGTTCATTTTAATTTTTTTCCATACTTTGTACAGATTTTCGACCAGAAGGAATGCTCCGATCTCTTCGGCCACAGTTTGTTTCCGGCAGCAATTCGCATCAAGTTGGTACTTTAGAGTGGTCGTTTTTCGATTTTCTCAAAAGCACATAAAAGTGTAACTAAAAAACGCTGAAAATGCAATTTCGTCTGGATCGATCGTTGTTTATTTTTTTCGTAATTTTCAAACCAATAGTCATAGAAACTTGAAATTTTCACCAAATATGTATAACTTTAAACTATATTTACGAGAAAAGTGAGCTCCGCTCAGAATCGTTTTATCGAATGCAATGACTTATCATTGCTTTCAAAACTCTAAAATCTTTATCCGAGTAATTCATTTAGGCGATATCCGCAACACCCCGCGGCTCGTTACCTTTTGTATTTAATTATACTACATTTCCCCCCCCCTCCTCCCCACGAATAAAATCTAATAAATATATTACGCGTATATATTTAATAATTATATATTAAATTTTAAACGCGCGTTTTTCGTAGCATATTACGGTAGAATATGTTGAGGTTTTTTTAGTGTGTATATATATATATATATATTACCGGCCAAACCCGATTTCAGGATAAACTAGTTTATCCTAGGCTAAACTAGTTTGGCCTAAGTGCGTTAGGATAAATTAGTTTATCCTAGGCCAAACTAGTTTATCCTGAAATTAAAATTTACATTTTAGGAAAAACTGGTATAGCCTAGGCTAAACTAATCAAGACTGTCAAAAAATATATTATTATTATTATTATTATTATATCTTGTACAAATAAATAATAATCTTGTAAAAACAAAAAAAAAACACAAAAAGTGGTAATATTAATAATATAAAAAAAAAAAAAAAATTAAAATAATAATAATAAACCAAAGCATATCTTGTACAAAACAAATAATAATCTTGTAAAAATAAAAAAATTACAAAAATGGTAATATTAATAATAATAATAAAAAATAAAATAAATATAATAATAATAAACCAAAGCATCTGTATAATAAAATATATGTGTGTAATAATTAATAATATGTATTAATATTTTTTTTTGTTTGTACAGTCTTGATACGTTTGTATGAAAGTTAATTTAATAATCAGTTTACTTATATAAAATATACCTATAAATGTGTTATAAATAATATTAATATTTTTTTTTGTCTGCATATATATTTTTTGACAGTCTTGTTTAGTTTAGCCTAGGCTATACCAGTTTTTCCTAAAACGTAAATTTCAATTTCAGGATAAACTAGTTTGGCCTAGGATAAACTAGTTTATCCTAACGCACTTAGGCCAAACTAGTTTAGCCTAGGATAAACTAGTTTATCCTGAAATCGGGTTTGGCCGGTAACACATATAAATCGTAGCCTTATATAGACATAAGTATATAACAATTTTCAGTGTATATTTTATACTGCAATAGAAGAGGGCCCCCGTTGGCGCAAAAAAAAAACACTGCTGCAATCGTCGGGTGCCTGCGGACCATTGCGAAACCCCCATCAGTGTGTTATAATATAATATAATAATATGTAGCGCTTTTTTATTATTATTATTATTATTATTATTATAATGTTATATAATACGAGCGTATAATGAACAGCGACTGAACACTTGGAGTGTGCAGTGTAGTGCGTGTGTGTTGCGCGCGCGCGCGCGCTGCACTGACCTCTTGTCGTGCAGTATCGGTCTGTCTTGGGTGAATTTCGTGTCGGGCCTGGGCTCGGGATGCCGGTGTTCGCCGCGGTTATGGTGGCTCTCGATTCTCGGCTCGCCGGACACGGCGGCCCGGGGATGATGCGGACCCCGCTGGAACCCGAAGGCGATGCCCTGCAGCAGCAGCAACAGTTCGGCCAGCACCGTACCCTTCATGACGACGTCAGCCGCTGTTTTATATATATATATATATATTTAATATACCGAATTTATATACAGCATACTCGTATACCAGTAATCCCGTCCCTTTCCCATTCGTCGTTATTATGTCCGTCTCACTCCTGCGCGCGACGCGGGGTACATTTTATTTATAAAAATTTTTTTTTCTTTTTTTTTATATCATTATCGGCTTAGCAGCGGGCCGACGTTTTCGCGCGCGGGCGACAGATGCGCTCGGTCGGCCTCCGCCGCCGCACGAGCGCGAGCCAGCGATCTGCAAATTCGATTTACTCCGCCGCGCGCGCGCTCGCGGTTATTTCACGGCCGACATGAACGCAGCGTGTAGCGATCACCCACTCACCCGCTCACTCGTCACCAGTGGCGGCGGCGGCGGCGGCGGTGACGACAATGTCAAATTCAATAATCGGCGAGAGCCGGCCGTGTTGTAGTTCCGCCGTCATCGCGCGCACGGTACGCAGTCGAGGACGGTGCGGAAACTACGAACCCCTTTTTACCTTCTCCTCTCTCACTCTCTTTCTCTATAATTTATACGTTTATACTTCGATTATTACCCCCACCCCCTCTCCTCTCTCCCTCATCTCATCACATACTTGATTATGTGTATATGTATGTATGTATATATATAGTCTCGTTCGAACGTTGTATAATATATATTATTTATTTATTCAAATAAAAGTCGTTAAATTCCTGTTTTCATCTTTGAAAAACGTTTTAACGAGGAATTTATCGGTTTTACAAGGACGCGTTTTTTTTTTTCACTGTCATATCGAACCGTTAAAAACGCGGATGATTATGAAATTCTATATAAGACGTAAAAAGTACCCAGTTTTAGCCGCGGTATATATATAATATACTCTCATATTATATATACATATCAATAATAATATAATCGAGGTTAAGTCAATTTTCCAACGTTGTAATCGACCGGACTGCAGGAGAGATTGATATCGAATACCTACTCATATGCCATACCTCGA
Source organism: Slavum lentiscoides (assembly GCA_032441835.1). NCBI lineage: Eukaryota > Metazoa > Arthropoda > Insecta > Hemiptera > Aphididae > Slavum > Slavum lentiscoides. The sequence goes on from CM063706.1 coordinate 30,515,331, forward strand.
TAAATTCATTATTCGTATCTGTGATAGTTATTAGGTATAACTTTATATTATATATAGGTATACGACAATATTTTACGAATACATCGTATTTTTATCGTTCAATTTACATACTTATTTGTAATAATGATGAATTTGATGTAAACACGTGAACTTAGAAAAAAAATTAGTTTAACTTATTGTGTTAAAAGTTAATTTTTGAAGAAATTAAAGAGCGTTGAATAACTTAATTTTTATTCGTAATTGTTCGGTTTTGTTATAATAGCTACAGCGAGTACCTGTATAAGAATGGAAATTATAATGCGGTATACGGTCTCGGTAACGTATGTTACAGTTATCTAGTTAATGATTATATCATGAAAAGTCATTTACTTTGCATATAGTGTACAGCCGTTTTTATAAATTATAAATTGAGAACAAATCAGACATTATACGTATGTACCTACTCGTATTAAGTACAAGTACTATAATAACTGTACGTTTGACTTGATCGTTTTTTTTTCTCGCATCGACCACCGTTTAATTTATTTTGCAATTCAAACCAATTATTATGATAATAATAAACATTTCAGACAGGTATACTTTTACGGATACCTTGTACGCACGTAACTACGTACGTAATTCAAAAATAGTTTACAGTATAGAAAATATTAACTACGGCCAATTCAATCTACAGCTTGATATTATTATAATATATTATTCGTGCGAAATTCACAACTGCAGCGTATATTTTATACGAAACATTATTATTCGTACTGGCATCTGAATAACTGAATTTGTCCGTTTGACGATAGGGGGTTATGATATTACCTATATAATATGTATATCGTTGGTAAATACTATACGGATATATTATTATAGCTATAGTATATTATACAAAAATCTATATATATATATATATATAACGATATTTATATATCTCGAATGTGTAATCAAATACCTGTATGTATCATACGATTCGATATTCGCGATAGACCTACGATTTTCTATACGATTTTACGAGCAATTCGCTTTAAGGACCATAAGTGAGATTATAATCACAACGTTCTCTTTTTCCCGCAGTGCTAAAAGGGTTGTACTCGTATACTAACGGCAATATGTTTCACGAGGTATTGCAGGGGACACGCAGGGATACGAAGGGGTATTGAACAATAGTCGGTTTCAAATGTACACACGTACGCACATAGGCGACAGGTTTATTCTACGTACAGCTGACACACACACACACATTTTGACCATAATGCTCGTTTGTAAAAACGTTTTCATTGAAACGTTCTGTTTGTCACCACGAGACGTTCGTAAGCTATAATAATATGATGTTAATACGACATTATATATGAAATACGATTATTGAAAGTTTTGACAAAATTATTGTAAATATATATATATATATACTGCTATTATATTATGTACGATTAGAATATAATATTGTGTATGGGGAAGAATTCGTTTCACTCGCCGCGTGTCGAAAATTGTGATTTTGAAACCGTATGAGTAGGAATCTGTGGCGTAATGTGTTCAACACATTTTCGGTGTTGTATACACATTATGAAGTCCATGTGTACACAATATAGTGTATAATATTTTGCAAAGTGTGACATTTTCCCTCCCGTTTAAAATGAGTGTAATTAGGCGCGCTGAATTGTTGAACATTTCTTCTCGTTCTTATTCTTACTACAGAAGTTATTGTTATAAATTGGAAATACTCGATTTTCCTAAACGTTATATTTCGCCGCGCAATAAAACGTTCAAAATACTATTTTGTTCGATTCGTATTAGGTGTATTGCTTATAACGCTGAAAATTATAGTGAAATCAGACTATTTGGTCATAAATATTTTAAAAATTTAATTAAATTTTAATCGTCACAATATCGAAATTGTGTTCACAAAATTCTGATTTTGCAATCGTTTTAAACGTAAAACAGTGTTTAAACGTTAAAAAATAATTGCAACAATTAAAAAAATAAAATAAAAATGTCACTACGTGAAAAAACCAATAGCCGAAGAAATCAGTCGAACGAAAAAAGAATTCCAAAATTTGAATTGTTTAAACCCAACATTATTCTATAATTACATTTTTTCAAAATAAAAACCAATTAGCTAGTCGTGTCAAATCATATGTTTTTGATGATCAAAACCTAATTGTAACGTAAAATTATTTGGAAATTCTATATTTTAGCCATTATACTATTAGCCATTTACAGCTTATACGTTATAAAATTAATGTAAAAAAAATGTTTATTAATAAATTATTAGTCTGTAAATATATATTTTTTTTCGAAAATAAAATTTCAAAATAAATTTTGATCTCGGCAGTAATACTGATAATCTATAATAATTGCGTTTAAGAGAAAAAAAAGTCATCTTAATGATACATTTTGTTTAATCTTGGTTACGGAATACTTATATTTCAACTTTGAAACCCTTTTTTAAGCCACTATTAGGTACTAATTGACCTCAGACCTATGACAGTGTCACACAAGCATTTACCTATGCATTTGTATGAATGAAAAACAAGGCTTGTTTTTAATAAGTCAATGTATTTGTACTTATATTATAATAGCATTAGTTGCCATGCGTTTAATAATTTTTGAAACAAAAACTACAAACCAACTATATAAATATTACGCTTATAATAATGATAATTAATAATATTATAAATGTATAAATACACATATTATAGTAATTGTAAATTATTATATTATTACGTAAAATACGTACCACGATCGAATCCAAAAATGCACGTTAATTGTGATAATATTATTGTGTGAGAAGTTATGATAACAAAATATTTTGGATATCAGCGAAACGGCCGGTACACTTGATACAGTCAGTGCCGCAATGTCTGTACATATCGGATCAATAAAACACGGTAAAATGGTGAACGGTAGTTTCGCTTGACGCGCGTGTACCCTTAATATATTTCCAGTAGATGGCGGTGATGTGTTAATCCTCACTCAAATGTTCTCGTTTTTTTTTTTTTTTGAGTGCATATTTCATAAGCATCAGTGGTGGATCTAGGATTTTATTTTGGAGGGTAGAGGATACGAAAAAAAATATATATGTATATACATATGTGTATGTACTTTATTAATATAGATTAAATTATTCATAAAACAAAACGGAATTTTGTAGAAAATCATACCATAACAATAACACAACCTATCACTTTATCAGATAATACAGGTGTTGTTCTGTGAACGGTCAATATGATAAGCGTATTCAGTCGGTTCCATGGCTAAATATTATAGATATTTAGCCACGGTCGGTTCTATAAAGGAAAAAAAGAAAATTAGAAAATAAAAACGTATTAAAATGTATTTATCATTAGTATATATGTATATGTCCAGTAGAGTTTTTTAAATACGTCTTTAATCCTTTCAATGTCGAAAAAGTTCTTTCCGGAGTAACTGTAGAAACTGGTAAATATGCAAAGAATTTTCAGTAATTCAGCAATATTTAGACAAATTTGTTTATCACATAATGAATGTGTAGTCTTGGGGATTAAATTGAGTCTTAAAAGGTTTTTTTTCCACACCTTTAATTCTGCTGTAGTTGGTGTAATATTATGATCTACTAAAGGTATATAAAACCGTAATACATTTTCAAAAGCTTCTCTTTCTTAAGATGACATATACGGGAATCGGCAGTAAATAAACACTCGAAGTCTATAAAATTGAATACTTATTACAAGGTATATCATATAAAAATTAAAAAACACATCTTAATTTATTTTCAAAAAATTGTTTACGAGTCAAAAATCTTAATTCTGATTGTGATATAAAATTATCAAAATACACGGCACAAACAATGACATTTTATAATATTCTTCCAATCCTTGATTTTGAACATTGAAGTTGTGATTTGCTCGGTGTTTTTGCTTTTTAGTAATTCGTTTTCTTTCAACTTCCATATCAATAGTAATTTTTTTTAGCTCACGGGTAGGTGATATGACCTCCATCGGCTCCATTCAACCCTTAGATCCGCCACTGATAAGCATATACGTGTCATGCCGAAAAAAAGAAATGTACAATACGATATCGTAATATAAGTTTATATGCGTTCTCTCGATCCAAATGCGGACCTAATAATAAAATTCATGCATTTTCTACGTCACGGTATTTTGCAATGTTTTTATTAGAAATAAATTATTGAAAAAAAAGTGGGGAGTACCGTTAATGTTGTGGATTTTGGTTCAAATGGGACACTGAAACTAAGATTTTAGATTTGTATTATTATTATTATTATTTATTATTTTGAATTTCAAAGCAATAATAATATTTTTCGAAAAACGATCCTGTGCGTTGCTATAAAATTGATTATGAGTATGATAAATATTGTTAAAATGTTTATAAGGTTTTATTGAAATTTGAGCTCTAAAAAAAAAAATACAAAAATTATCCACATCCAAAACGAATGTGTCAACAATTTTACAAGTTTTTTTTATTATTATTTTGTAATCGTTTACACTTATAATTAAGATCGTGGTCGTCATGAATATTAATAGTCTTCTATAGAAATAGGTGTCTAGGAATTTTCCCGTTACGAAGGTGGTATTCACGATTTGTCCTTCTTATGCGTCTTTATATGCGCCAATGTATATATCCGTTTACGTATTGCATCGCCTACGTTGTACAAAACACTTGTCAATACTTCAATTTAGTTTTGACATTTTTTTTTCTTCGTAATTTTTTTTTTATTTAGTGGACTTTTCGTACATTTTTTTTCTATACCCAAACGTACATTTTGCTATTACATTCATCAGTTTCCTTTTTAGATTCTTTCTTTTCAAATCCTTTGCAATATAAACTCAAATACATATGCCCCTTCACATCTATAGTCATACCATTCAATACTTTCCTGCAACTATATGTTGTTACCATCTATTTTTCTATTTTGTTCACAATATACTGAAGTCGATTCTATCCTTTTTTCCCCCTTCTATTCAATGTTGTCACATTTCTATTTATCTGTCTTTTCCATACAATAGCATTCAGTATTTTATTATCTATCGAATAATATATAGATAACACCTATACACGGTACACATAAACTACATACGTTACACATATACACACATGACATATACATAAACATATTTTATATATATATATATATATATATATATATATATATATATATATATATATATATATATATATATATAAAATATGTATAACATTAAAATTGACAGTACTACACGCAAGTACATGGATTGAAATTTCAGAGTTGTATAATATATTAATATATTAAATTTGAAAACAATAATATTTAGTTATTGATTAATGTTTAATATGTTATATGTAAGAATTAGGATAAACGGCTCGTCTCGACTTTATCATAATAAATATAATACATGTAATTAATTAATGACCAATGCCGTAAATGAAATTTCAAATGTTCATAACATGCTTTTGATTATATCGATTTGTATAAATATAAAATTGTACAAAGAAAAAATATCTTCAATCCTGTATTTCATTTTCAGCTCTAAAATTATATATTTATTATTTTATTATGTATATTACATATTTTGTTATACACCATACTTATTATGTAATTTTATATATATTATTTGTACTTAAACCTCATTTAAAAGTAAATAAATAAAATAGAAAACTTGTACCCGTTAATAATAATAATAATAATAATAATAATAATTAAAAAAAAAAAAAAAAACGGAAATTATTGAAATTTTCAAAACGCTAAAAGGTCAAAATTGATTAAAATGGTTCATGAAAACTTCAAAAAAAATGTCGAGGTTTCTGAAAAACAATTTTTGGAACTATAACAAAACAACGAAATTCGGTTCGGTAAAAATCGTATGCGATGAAAATTTCACAGGATTTTTGTAATTTTTTCCGCGCATATATGAAAACTATTGAGAAAATCGAATGTTGAACAAAGTACCAATTAGATACGATTTTTTTTGTCAGAAAGTACGGTCAATTTTGAAAATCAGTGCTCTTGTTTTATAAAAAATTGTGTTCACGGACAAAAAAAAAATTTATCGTGGTAAAATCATCATACACGATATTCGCTTACAGAATCTAATATAAATGATTCACAATAAAAAAAGAGAAAAAAAAAACGGTTTGAAATGAAAAATTTACTTAAAGAAAAATTCGTATTTTATTGTTATTATAACAGTTAGTACACACAACATACAACTTATTTTAACTTTGAACAGTGTACCTATAAATATATATAATAAATCAATTGGTTGAAAATGTTCAAAATTTCGATGGACGAATTTAATGGTTAATGTATGAGATGTAGTGAAAAGGACATTATTCGCTGCTGACAAATTCTCTATTTCCCTTGTGTTCAGTTCCCTCGATGCCCTTAGGGGTAGTATATATGTATATATTATATTCTTCCCCGGTTGGATCGAAAAAACTTTTGTACACAATATTTCGTTCGCGGACCTTTCAAACAACTTCTTCCGTATATATATATATATATTAAATGGAAACACGATTTGGTTTATAAAATATTATGTTATACCTACACGAATTATTTCGCTCTTTTTTGTTACTTTTGTTTATTTTTATTTTTTGTATTCGGAATTGTTTGAACAGTCTTTAATTCTTCGTTTTAGAGAATTCATCATTATGTTTAATGCAGAGAAAACATACTGTTATTGTATAGAAAATAACACAATCATAAAATATCATATATTATTATTTATTAAAAGCATATCAATTTTTTCTTCAAATATTTCAAATACTTTATTTCAGTATCGTATTATATTTTGATAAATTGAAGATAAAACGCTTTTTCTTTGGACATTAGAAATGTATTTATATATTTTATTACTATACAATAATTTCTTCTTAGAAACGTAACAATTAATTATATTATTCATTTTCCTCAAAATATACTTTACACGGCATTAATTTTGTATAAAAGTAGAAATAATAATTAATAATTTATTGTTGAAAATAATAATGTTTTCAGTATATACTACAATACTGTGAACAAAATATTTTCACGTTTTTGTAATAAAAAATTCGATATAGTCATCAGTTTTCGTTTTAAATGTAAAGTACAACGCATTTTGTAGTTGACTTTGATGAATATGAAACAAAGTTCTTCTTGAAAATTAGTTCAATTATAAAATAAACCACTTTGGATCTTAAACTTTAATACTTTTCATAAATTGTTCAACACACTTACAAAACTTTGAAATAGCGTCATTGCGTCGTCTCCTCGGAAAGCAAACGTATTTTTTATAAAGAGTTGTAATTATGTCTGCATTGATATAGTTTTATTCAGGAAGAAATTAATTTTGAGTGATAAAATTCAATCTCGAAATACTGCCGTAAACCATGGAGTGTTAATAATGCTTTTACGAGTATTTTCTCAATACGTTTAAAAACTTGAATAAAAAAAAAAAAAAAAAATGTAAGTATGTTACTGTTGTCTTTTTATAATGATATTAATATTATTATTACAATTTATGATTTATTAGTGTTTATAAATTGACATTTATGCCGGTAAAAACTTATAAAAATAGAAATTACCACCTAATAAACCCACAATATAAAAATTAAAAAATCCAAAATCAATATTCAACATCTAATCCACGACTAATAAGTACAATATCGATAAAAGAACTTAAATCCTTTTTTTGAATTAAATGAATATTGGTAAACAAAACTGAAAAAAAAAATCTTCATTAAATACTGAAAAGCGGTATTACAGAAATTAAAAATTAATAAATACAAAATTATAATTGGTGTTTAGTGCCTGATATACATCAGTTGGGATACATTTCAGATAACGTAAGAACGTTTAAATATCATTTGTCAAATGTTTGTTATGGAATTGTTAAAATTGTACAAAAATTGTACATGAGTTTAGAAATACATAATATTGTTAACATTTATTAAACGTTCTACAAATGTTGATGGAACCTAAATATATTATTATGTCAGTTAAACGAATAACGTTTGTATTATATTTGTTTACAAATATTATAAAATTATTAATTTTGTAATATACTACACATAACGCATTATTATTTATTATTAAATATTTGATAATTTTTCAGAATATTTTTAATAAACATTAATATAATTAATAATAATGATAGAAAATGATTGAAAAATATTTTATAATAAAATTATTCACAAGATATGTATTATAAATATTTATCAATTTGAAGTCGACAAATGTATAAGTTGACTTGATACTATAATCAAAATAATCAATAAAATTTCCCGATATATTAAATTAATGATAATTGTTTTAAAGTTGTTTGATATAACATTTTAAAGTTCGTCATGTTTGCACATTTCGTTTTTAATCCTTAAAACCATTTTCCCAACACCAATCACTCGAGAATCAATATTAATAGGTAGTTTATAAACGTAGAAGAGCTAAGAGTTCAAGTTTTCGACATTTATGTATTCCATTTTATTCAATAATTAACATTATAATGCTAATATCAATATTATAATTATAATAAACCTTATAATTAGAATTACACTAATATTGTACATTATGCAAAATAATTATACAGTCAATGTTTGATTAAAGTTTGGCATAAGTTACGAGTTAAATATTTGTACACATATTTTCTTTTTTAACTGCATAAAATATGTTAAAGACTTATTGCCCAATATTACACACCCAATAATTGTTTAAAAACACACAAACATTTGAATTAAAATATCTGGAAATAAATTACAAACATATATTCAATCAAACTTTTTTTTTTTGTATTTTATTTTCTGAGCGAAGAAAAGAATGTGTTGGATTTACAATGAAGTGTTTTTTTAAAATTCGTATCGTATTATACTTTTCGTAAAATAATTATAAAAGATCGCGACTAAATCTCCTACGGCCAAATTTTCCGTTTGTTTAAACCACTTCGCGTCCTTGAAGAGTGTGTAAGTATTCGTGGCTCCAACGACGCCAAAACGATTGGAGCGCCTGTCGAATAAGTTGCCATCGTTTTAGGCGATTGATTGCAATACCTGTGAGATCATCTTCAGGCATAGCTAGGAGTGGTTGACCGATTAAAAAATGTCCCGGACTCAGGGCTCCTAAATCGTTTGGATCCTTAGACATCGGTTGTAATGGTCGAGAATTCAAAACGCCTTCAATTCTTACCACTAATGTTGTCAGCTCCTCGACAGTATATGTTTGTGCTCCCATAACTTTCTTCAGATGCGTTTTTGTGCTCTTAATTGCTGCTTCCCAAAGTCCGCCAAAGTGCGGCGCACCCGGTGGATTAAAATGCCACTCGCACTGAATCTGAGAAGAAACAGCTTGACGAGCGTTATCCGTGTCGAGCAACGTCTTAATCTGCTTCGCGGCACCGACATAGTTCGTGCCACAATCCGTGTAAATATTGGCTGGAATACCACGGCGTGATGTGAAGCGGTCCAATGCCGCGAGAAATGCTTCAGTTGAAAGATCAGTTACAATTTCTAAATGTACTGCTTTCACTGCCATACATATGAAGAGAGCTAGATACGCCTTGTGAGTTCGAGCTCCACGCCGGTGACTCTCTTTCACGACAAATGGACCTCCATAGTCCATACCCACGTTGTAAAATGGCCGATGTGCAGTAACTCTGGAAGCAGGTAGGTCCGCCATAAAAGGTTGAGGATTACTTGCTCGGTATTTTGAACATGGTACACATGAATACACCGCACGACGTACGGCTGCTCGACCAGAAATTATCCAATATCGTCGGCTTATCATCGAGAGTACTATTCCCGCTCCACCGTGCAATAACAAACGATGGTAATATCGGATAATTAGATCTGTGAGATGGCACCGTTGTGGCAATAAGATGGGGTGTTTCGCTCCATCGTCTAATGCCGAATGTCTCAAACGTCCTCCAACTCGTATCAACCCTGTCTGGTCTATAAAGGGAGCTAGTTGAGCCATAGTTGCTGGTAGTATGTCCTTACGTTTTTGAATTTGTTTATACAGGTCGGAGTAATACATTTGTTGTGTATAATTAATGATCCGATGTAAGACCTCGTTATGTTCTACGTGTGAAATAGGCCCCATCGAAGTAGATCGCTTTCGCGTTCGGTCAGCAAAACGAAGACAATGTCCCACTACCCGCTGCATCCGAGACAGAGAGGAGAAGCGTTCTAACCATAGATCCTCCTTTTCATGAACGTGTAATATTTGACGCGTCAAAGTCCTAAGTTCCGGTATATTGTCCATCGTTGTCACAACTTCTCCAAGCGCCACTACTGGCCATTGAGCGTCATCCTGACGTAGAAATTCCGGTCCTGCTAAATGCTTCGCACATGACAATAGATCTCTAGGAAGCATTCCTCGAGAAGCCGGATCAGCCGGATTATCAGTCGTACCCACGTGTGCCCATTCACAACTGGGCAGCAACGCTCGAATTTTAGTAACCCGATTGGTCACGAAGATCTTAAATTGCTTCTGCTCCTGAGTGATCCATGCTAGAACAACTGTTGAGTCTGTCCAGGCTCTAACTCTGTCAATGGTAATGATATTTTTTAAAAGTCTGAGGCGGTTTGATAAAAGTTTAGCCAAAAGTAATGCCGCGCATAACTCTAGACGAGGGATAGTCAATGTAGTATCGTTTTGTGATGATTTCAATGGTGCAATCTTGGTTTTGCATGCGATAAAGTAAACATTGAACTTGCCCAAATTGTCAACTGTCCGTAAAAATAACATCGCTGCATACCCCCGTTGGGATGCATCAGCAAAACCAACCAACTGTACTTCCTTCACTTGTCGAATGTCGATATGACGAGGTACTGACACTTGTGACAGCAATGGTAACTCTTCCAGAAACTGACGCCATTTCATCATTAATAAAGATGGTAACGGAGAGTCCCATTCAATTTTCTCGACCCATAGTTCCTGCATCACCCTTTGGCCCACAGCAACACCGGCCCCAAAGCACCAATCGGGTCGTACAAACGTGCGATTGTAGATAACACAGATCTCTTGGTAATCGCCACTTCGACGGTCTTGGCGTGATATCCGAAGGCGTCTGTAGGATCCCAGTGCACACCTAAAACCTTCAACGCCGCGTCGTCAGTTGGTGTGAAAGTTGGTTCTATTGCATGATCCTCGATCGGTACGCACTTCAATACGGCATCACAGTTACTTGCCCACTTCTTTAATTCGAACTCGCCTTGTTGTAATAAGTGAACTAGGTCCTTCTGTATGGCCAGTAAGTCTTCTGCACTGTCAGCACCCGCAATTATGTCGTCGACGTAAGTATTGAAAATTAAAGTCCCTTCGCCTTTGGAAATTTTGCACCATCATCACAGTCCAATTGACGTAAACACCGCAACGCGAGAAATGGAGCTGCATTCACTCCATACGTGACAGTTTGTAATTCATACTCCTGCACCTCTTCCTCCGGAGACCAACGCCAAAGGATATGCTGGTACACACAATCTTCCTCGCGTACGCGAATTTGTCGATACATCTTCGTAATATCGGCGACGAAAATGTACTTGTTGAATCTACTGCGCAGAAGTACATCACTTATTTCAGTTTGCAACTTTGGACCAGTGCACAGACAGTCATTCAAGGACCTTCCTGACGTAGATTTTGCCGAAGCGTCGAAGACAACCCGAATCTTCAGCCCCTTTTCCCCACGTTTGACCACGGCATGATGCGGAATAAAATATTTGCCTGCCACCGACGCAGGTCTCATGTGTCCCAATGCCAAGTATTCTTCCATGAAATTACGATAGGCGGCGTACAACTCCGTGTCTTTAATTAATCGTCGCTCAAGGTTATGTAAACGATTCAAGGCTAAAGAGTGAGATGAGCCCAAATCGGTCGGGCTCCCGCCGTGAGTTGACCCTTTCTGCGTCATTGATAATTCCGTTTGAGCACATATAGTTGACCGAAACGGTAATGATACACAGAATCGTCCGGAGGCATCCCTACTTGTTGACTTTTGAAACCATGCCTCGCACTGTTCATCCTCTGTTGTTGGTACGTCAGGTATATCTGGTTCCTCTACAGCCCAAAATTTCTGCAACAATCCGTCTACTTCTGGTGTCACTCTTACCGATAATGAGACCATGGGTGTTGTTGGCGATTCTTCCAGTGCTCCTACCACGATCCATCCGAGGTGAGTGCTCATGGCAGACGGTAGACCCGTACTGTGTATAATATCTGCCTTGGACTGTAACATGTGTGGGTACAAGTCACTTCCTATTAACATATCAACCGGCCCGGGCACATCAAATTCTGGATCGGCCAACACTAAGTGGCGATAACGCTCGCGTACCGCAGCAGGCAATCTATCACCGGGTAGTTGGCGTGTAATACGTGTAAGAATAATGACACTCGAAGTGCAAAACTGTGGTTCTTCCGCATGAAGGGGGATGAATTGACATTGAGTGATCCCCTTAACTTTATTCACTGGTTGTTGTGAAAGTCCAGTGACCTCTACTCGACTCTTTGTACGTTTTAACCCGAGTCGAGTGGCGCATTCTGATGTGATCGCCGTAACTTGGGACCCACTGTCCAACAAAACTCGTATAGTTTGTAATTCTCCTAAGCCGTCACGAACACGCACTACAGCCGTGCCTAAAACCACCGTGGTTTCGGTACGTGCAGTACCCGCGAACTTCGCTGAGCTGCCAAGCACAGCCGTCTTGTTTTCCGATGGAACCACCTTGTCCGTCGAGCATTCGGCGTTATTGGACGATGCTGGTTTGTCACTGTCTACGTGTAATAGCGTATTGTGTTTGCCGTCACAGATTCGGCATTTAAACGTTGATGAACATGATTTTGCTTGATGTCCTACCTTTAAGCAAATGAAACACACCGTTATTACTGACAAACTTCCTCCTAGATGCTACGGATTTCTGTTTGAATACAAAACAACGATAAATCGGATGACTCTGTTCACAAAATACGCATTTTGAACTATTCGAATGTGAGATAGCCGTTAACGAAAATTTACCGGATGGGCCGCCTTTGCCTTTTTCACCGTGCTATTGATATTTAGTTCCGTTCTGTCCGCAGTAGTCCCAATATTTTCCAATATTTACACCGTTGGGAGACAAAATCCAACAGGCTTTCTAAGGTTGGTATTTGTGACTGCGGTATACTGGCTTCATAGAGTCTTCTGGTTTCGATATCGAGCACCCGCGCGCCGATATAAAATAATAAAATCCAGAAATGTCCTCTATACCCAAGGCTTTCATTGCGGCGACGTTTTCGCGGAATGTATTGACAAACGCCGCGAGTGACGTTGTAGACTCCCTTTTGATTGAGGAAAACGCAAATAATCGATCAATATGCGCCGTCGCTAACAAACGATTATTTTCAAACGATTTCTGAAGTGCATTCCACGCGATATTGTAATTGTCGGCCGTTAATGGAATGGATTTAACGACCGCTAAAGCCGGACCCGATAAAGACGATTTTAAAAAATGAAAACGTTCAATGTCCGAAATATTCCGATTATTATGCACAAGTGAAGAAAACATATCACGAAACGAACACCATTGGACTACGTCCCCATCAAACTTCGGTAATTCTATTTTAGGCAACGTTATGGTAGGCACCGTATGAACCGATCTCTTGACACGGGGCCTGCCTTGTTTCACTTGAAGCAGCTTGTATTGTTTCGGCAACCGTACGAATACGTCCACATATTTCTTCCATCTCGTCTGTTGTAAATATGTCTATATTATCGAACTCGTCCTTTAATTCTGAGTCAATCATAATATTCAACACTTCTTGTTGCTGTACTTCGAACTGATTTACATATTTGTCGAGCATAATATATCGCGTTTTAAACACCGATTGTTTTTCTACATCTGTTTGCGCCTCCTGCGCCAACGTCTCTAAATTACGAATCGATCGTAATATCATGTCGCGGGATGCACGCGCGTAATAATATCTTCGGCTCGGTAGCCTCAACATCAGGTTGACGTTTTGAACGACCCATAATAACAAATATGACAAACGGAAATAAGAGATTAAGAAAAAACACCTATGTATAACTTAATTACAATATTTAAAACGATTTATCAACTAATCCTATCCGGACCGATTGGACCAAATGTTTTATCGTGTAATTGTAACAAAACAAATAAAAGTAAAAATTACAAATGAAAACACAACATTGACGAATTCAACTAATAATAATAACCCAAGTGGACTGTATATTAAATATAACAATTAACACGATTTAATAAATAATCTCATATACAACATATTATGAATTGTGGGCGCCCACCTACTACATAAAATCATATGAAAAAAAATATAATAATAATAATACCATAGAGTCAATGACAATATTTACAAAATTGACGTATATTATATGATACCGCGTTACCGGTTAACGCTGACCGCCGAAGCTGAATCCCGATTATGGTTTTAACCTTACGTCTGCCCAGCGCGACGATGATCGACCGTTTCAATGTTCGTAATACATAAATCAATCTCGCACCCGCGTGCGTATGTAAAAATATTACGAATGAAAAAAATACTCCGAGCGCACCCGCGTACGCATAGACCGTGTAATAGAAATGTAATTGTGTATCAAATTTCGCACCCGCGTGCGAACAACAATGACGAATTATTAATTATACCCGCGCGTATGTCGTCATACACCGGCCGCTCCGTGTATGAGACGCACCGAAAGAGAACGCGTCGAGCAGAAAACCGACACACTCCTCGCGTACGAACTAAAGACGTGAACACGAACACGACGCGGGATTTGCGACCACGATGGCGAGTCCAACGTGAAGCAAAAAATAAAAACTTTAACGCGTAAAATTCAAGACGTGTACACCGACCGATCGGTTGCGAATATTTTCGACAGACTAAAAAATGGCCGAGAGAAGAAAAAAAACACGGATGGTTGCTGTATGGTATTTATCGTTATTTATAGTATTGCACAGGATAAACAGACGCGGACCTAATAGCATTCATATTTTCTACGTGAAACTTTTTCTTATTATATCTTTTTAGAAACAAATAAAAAAAAATTTGTGAGCTGCGAGTGCTGTCGATATGGCACAAGTAAGTTACTTAGTTAGACATTTTAGACTTTGATTATTATTTTGAATTTGAAGCAATGACAAACCATTGTATTCACAGAAAATATTCTGAGAATATTCTTAAATTATTTAATATATAATATTATATTTTAATATAATTAATGAATACAATAAATATTCACTGTGTCTGAGCTTTTATTATATTTTCAACTATTGAAAACAGTAATTTGTTCAATTATAAAGGCTTTTAATAAATTTATGAATAGACGATAATCGTCCTCGTTATATTAAATTGTATAGGGACGATTTTGGTTTTGTAGTGGGTTTAATTTTTCTTTATTATGTGTATGATACGCGATATATGCGTTATTATGAAAATAAACTTGCACAGAAACGCGTATTACCCTACCTTGAATTTATTATATTTATTGATAAAAATAACTGTTTTCTTTAGCGTTTTTTCTCGAGTTATTTATGCATTGTCGTTGCAAAACGCAATATAATTTAAGAGGAAATCGCGACACACAAGTGTGTATGTGACAAATATGCATATTGTAGGCACATTATATTATACGCCTGTTCCACGCGTACTCAGCAATTATTAACTTTACTTCAAATTCCATCCGAGTGTTTATAATATTTTATTCTTTGTAATCTCGTTCCATTACAATGATTTGGGAGAATTGAAATTTCTCAGGAATATCACGAGCCGAGTACAATTGTTTCGCGTGTTATTTCCTTTATCTTATACTGAATA
The DNA here is from genome assembly GCA_032441835.1 of Slavum lentiscoides. Taxonomy (NCBI): domain Eukaryota; kingdom Metazoa; phylum Arthropoda; class Insecta; order Hemiptera; family Aphididae; genus Slavum; species Slavum lentiscoides. The sequence goes on from CM063706.1 coordinate 30,531,082, forward strand.
AATTTATGTGACAAAAAAAAAAAAAGGGTACGCGAATAAAATGTACAAAACAATTTACGAAAGTGTACGTGAACGTACGCAGTTCAATAAATTGACTGACGTGACATGTACGTAGATTACGGTGCAGATGCGTTTAGCTCTTAAAGTTCAAAAGCCCGCTCAGAAAATTGTACTTTTTTTTTTTTAACAAAACAAAAAAAAGTTAGCTATGGACAGCCAGGTGGATTGCGACTCAAATGAGTCGAGTAGTTGTTTAGAGTTTTATCGTTATTTTCTGATTGAAAACACTGGTAATTCGTTGTATACGGTAAACACTCGATTACCCGCGGAATAGGTTGGCGCGGCAACCACGGATGGGTGAATTCCGCGGTCAATCCGTAAAACACAAATTAAAACGAAAATACTATACGTACTCAGGGACGGAGTGGACGGTCTGGAAAATGGGAGTTTTCCAGATAGCCTGGATCATATTATGGCCTGGTGTTAAACATTTTTTTTCAAACCAGCTCGTTTTTTTATTTTTTATTTATAGTTTACACTAATAAAGATACATTTTAAGAATTTAACAATATTATTTTGTTTTTAAAACTAACGACAAAAAAATCTTTGAAGTGGAATGAGTTGCTATTAATGAAAAAAAAAAAATCGTGTAAATTTTTTACTTTTTTTTTTGGTAAGTATGTGATGGGCGGTCTGGATAAACAACAGTCTCTCGGCCTGGATTTAATTCCCACTCCACCCCTGTATGTAAGTGAATAAGAACTCAATCATTTCAGTATATTCACGAGTATAAAATTAATTTTTATTCCATCTTAGAAAACAATTTTGCCTTCGTCTGATTGAAAATGTAACTACGCCCCCATGCGCTTATATAATATACTTGTATAGTTGCACAGTCGTGTTCTTAAAACATTTGAATATTTGTGTACGTATGGCGCACGGCGTATAATTATTATTATAGTTAAACACGAACAAGAAGTTTGTATGGGCGGAAAATACGGTTAATTTATACATAGGAAATGGCAAACACTAATAAATGACAATCGTTTATGGCGTGCAAGTAATTGGTATTTTAACATCGAAACATCGTTCAAAGTTGGGATTGTTAAATAATTCTCCACTGGCGGAACATGTGCTTATACATGTTATATATGCTTTACATGTCTATACGTATTCGATCGATATAACAATCTTTGACCGCGGTAAACTAATTCCCAAATATGTATTTATCGCACACAATAAAATATTATCCAACGTATTCGAGAATTGGCGCCCTGAATTCTTGAGATTTATATTATTGTTCTGAATTTAAAAACTATGATAAATCATTGTATTCAGGAAACGATCTTGGTCGACGCCAATAGGTTACGTTACAATTATTTATCGTATTTATATTAGTTATAGTCAGGGCTCGGGACTTAATGCGCTAAAAAACCTTAAGATATGTATTTAAATATGCACTTAAAAAAAGTATGAATATGCAATTTAATATGCACTATCGATAATATATACGCAGTAAATAGGCAGCAATATATATTTTTTCAGTTAAATTTAAAACTGAAAATAGCCAATAGTTAATAGTAAAGAAACAGAAAATACATTTTAAAAAAATCATATAAATAAAATAAATTTAGAATAAACCAGGTAGGTACGTTTATATATATTTTTTCTAAATAACATTTTATAACACGTAAAAATAAAAATTTACTTAATTTATAAACAATTTTCGAAAATTTTTATTAATTAGGAAATAATTAGAAAATGTGTAATAAAAACGAATACATCTTTACAATATGCATGCAAAGAAAAAAATCTAAAATATGCAAAACTATTCAATATAATTTTTTAAATTTGAAATCCTTATATCATGAAAAAAATATGTATTGAATCCGATTTCTCCTTCCTATTTCCCTAACAAATATGCAAATGCATAAAGTCCCGAGCCCTGGTTAGTGGTTATAATAATGTAATTAGTGAATTTTAGGGCGCAATAAATAGGAATAATTAGGCTCAATTCGATTTTATTATGAAATTTATTTATATGGATATATCGATGCAATAATGTCACAAAAATCACAAATGAATTTTGCACGTAAATAACATTTTTTTTTTTTGATTAAATCAATTTTTATGGATTTTGTAATATATATATATATATATATATAGAAATATAGCTATAATTTTGTGTTAAATTTTCAGTTCATAAATGTTAAAAATTAAAATTAGCCAATGCTAATCAGGCATGGAAATCTGAAATGTAGGGGGAGAGGTTGTTTTTCGAAATCATATAAAATTAGTTAATAATAAATTTAATTTAAATTTTTTCAAATTTTTGTTTCCATTATTTTATTATTATAGTTTGGCGCAATGATTGTCCAATTTAAAAAAATATTTGAATGTAAACGCTTGGAAAAGTATTGTGACTAAACATTTGTTAAAACTTATCAGCAACCCTATATGATAGATTTTGTATGGAGATTTCAAGCCTTTGATCATAATAAGTGTTAAAATTTGATTAATTTTTAAACGAAAAAACTGGAAATGACTGATATTTTCAAAATGCTATGTTTAATACAAAATAAAATGTTTTCGCGAAAAAAATATTATGCATGTATATTATTGAAATTGATATGTGGTAAAATTTTTAAATATTTCGAAATATTAATTTTAGAATTATAAAAACAATTGAAATTTTATTTGATAAAAATTGAATGTGTCGAAAATTTTACCGGTTTTTAAAAAAACATTTTTGTGACTTCCAACTATTTTTGAGTTTTTTGTGTTCTGATGATGGTGGCCATCAATTGATGGTATCAATGGTTATCCAGAGATGATAAGGGACCCAATAGTAGAAGTTACGTGAAAATTGATCCAGTCGTTTTTACATTTAACGACCCCAGATATTATTTAGGTATACCTAAATATTATCTAATTAATATACTCGTTGTGTAGAAATTAAACTCCGAATCTGTAATTTGGAACTCACAATATTTCGAAAAATACTTTGTCTTTTTCCCTGATTACTTTCTAAAATAACAGAAATTATAATTAATCGAATACTATTTAACAACCTTGGTACGTAAAACATTTTTATATTTAAAACAGAAATCGAAAATAACGCTGTGTAGTATATACACGAGATGGATTATGATTAATGTTAGCTAAAAGAAGTACTGGACCGTATATCGTAAATTCAGTGAATTTTTTTTTCTCTTGTCACTTTTCTGCGAAAACTGATGTATAGTTGTTAAATATAATATTACAGTGCGTTCTTAGAAGAGACGAGTAGAAAGATAAAATGCGATTAATATATTGGAGTGATATATAAAATGATTAAATTTAAGCGAAGAGGCAGTACAAATATTCTTAATTTCAACACATGCACTTGTTCTCGTAAAACCGTAAGTTAATGTAGTTATCACGAGATAAATCCGTGAACGCAATTTAGTAGTTTATTGTTAATCACTTTATTTGTCTAATTTTTACAAATTTCTCAACTTTTTTTTTATTTCAACACTATGTACCACATATATGTGTACAGATAAACAGGCTGTAGTCGAAATCAAATTTCATAAGATTGACTACGTTTATCTATCAAAAGTTGTTCGTAATCACACATTTATATATATAATAGCAGGGAACTTTTGTCGGACGTTCGTGCTAAACGAAAAATACTTCATTATCGATCGGATTGACTTTTGAAACTTCTCTGACCGTTCGTCGGCACTATCGTCGACCGTCGTCCGTTGGTTTCGTACGAAGTTGTAATAATAATATATTCCCGTGGAACTTAATTGCATGATTTGTAACCGATAATAAATATTGGTAAAAACAATTAAAAATTGAAATCATAAAAGAAATCAAAACCTGTATTCAACATCTTAAGTGTAATTATATAATATAGATACGATATTCAAAATCAAAAATCTCTATCGAACTGTAAATAAATATAGAGATGTCAAATTGAAATTTGAGACTTAATTAATGAAGACCGATACTTGATTGAAATAGAGAAAGAAATAAAAAAAAATAATTAAATAAAACTGATAATTAAAATCGTAATAAACCGGAAATTAAAACACTGGGAATTCAGAACATTAAACATTGGGATTCTTTAATTTAGCCTATACAAAAGGAAGGGCCGTAGTGCAACTAGAACAGAGAAAAATTTTCGAATAACTGCCATAGAGGAAAGTGAGAAAATGGGCTTGAAAAAGATAAAACCGAGTACATGACACTATTATGAAGGAACTAATTTCCTTTTATTTTAAGAGGGTTTAGACTCGTTTAAATACTTATTGTATTTGGGAGTAAAGATAAATTTGTCTGGAAATAATTACAAGGAAATTTAACATAGAAAAAACGTAGCTAACAAACTTTCATTTTCTTCAAGAATAATATCTCTAAGAAACACGAATATGAACACAAATGATCCGAGAATTGGCAAAATGAATCCCAGTGGGTAAAAGGCTAAGCACGAGATAGAGGTAGATGAATAGGAGGACCTGAACATGCTCGAAATATACAATTGCGAAGAAACGTCGACTAATATAGGGATAGACAGAAAGAAGTGTTGGCTTGCCAAAGGTCATAATGGCCTTTATTAAGTCAATGAAGAAGAAGAATTAAAATCGTAATAATACAAAAATGAAAGTACAAAAATAACATTGGGATTCGGTGACCGCGTGATAATATATGTATTATGAATTAATATAAGTACCTAGTCAACTTATATTTTGATGGGCATTCTACGTTTATATTAATATATATATATATATATATATATATATATATATGTATATTTCGTGATAATAATAGAAATAATAATATCTTACAAATATTTTCTGTTCTCAATGGAATTAGTAATTAATTACACGTACCTACTGATGACAATTAAGGTGGGTAGAACACGATTCCGTATGCTCATTGACCATTGTTCGACAATATATTTTTTTCGACACGATTCCGTATGATGTTTTAATGCAACGTTGCCACGATTCATCGCAAGGACATGTATATCGTAGTATATGCATAGAGATAAATAGGGCAGAGGGGACTTGTAGCTCTAAAAAAGCACTAACTATGCAAGTACTTATGCACTAATGCATTAAAAATATGCAAAATCAATATTTTATTCTAAAAATATAAATAATTGTTTAACAAAATTGTTAATACAATTTAATTTTGAATAATAACTTTTTATTGATTTAATTAAAAAGTAGACATTAATAGATACATTATATTGATAATATCAAATAATAAATAATTATTGAATTAAATTGAATTAAAATTAATCTAATCGACGAGCCTCAAGCGTTTCAATTACAAAATGGAAGAAATATGCTCTAAAAACTAAAAAAAACTCAAAATATGCATTTATATGCAAAATAAAATTAGAAATCTAACTTCGTTTTAGCATAAAACGTATTTGTTTCTTACTCTGCTATTTTTTTGATTGAGTAAAACAAATATGCAAATGTTACAAGTCCACTGCCTTAGTGAACGTCAAATGCACGGCTTTTAAGGGGTTTGTATAGGCAATTTTAAAGATATTTTAAAAACTATTAATAATTTACATATAATAATTAATAATTGTTATCTTCACTACACCATGTGTGCACTGTACCATGATTTATATCTTAAATCGTGATTGTACACATTAACTACATGTTCGCCTGAGTATCGAGGCACAGTGATATATATTTGACAACGTTGCACCCAAACTCATATGGAATCGTGATGTATTTCATGGTAACAATGACCATAAGGAATCGTATTCTTAAAAAGTTAAAACGTACGGGATCGTACTCTTAATGAATAAAGTAAGCATATTAATAATAATTAATTATTATTAATTATTATAAAATACTTATTTTGTATATAACTCATGTAATTTGTACGTTATTTACAGTCAAGTAGCTATAATGTATCTTTTAAAAAATTATGAATAAAAAATGGTAGACAAATAAACAATTGGAAACGTACGGTATTTTTCAACTATTGACTTTTAACTTTGAGTCATATTACAATTTAACTAAAATTATTTGAGTTAATTTTTTTTCCATATACTTGCGTGTTCTAATTTAAATGTGTTGTCAGGATAATGTACATTATTTGTTTTGAACATTTATACTCGAATATAAAATACTATAATTAACTATCGAGTCTAATAGAATTAATAACTAGTGCATGTAATTTTTTAATTCGACAAAATAATTACATTTATTTCAATAATTGTATAGACGTAATAAACTTTATTGTAATCACATTAGTTATTCTTATGTAGGTCCTACTATACGAGTACAAACATGTTATTTTCCTTATAATTTTCAAAGAAATAAATGTATAAATAAATAACCGCTTTGTTGTAGGCAATCTTTATAAAAATATAAAATTACATTATAAACCTTTTATTCAGTTCTCTGAATTTCTTTTAGTTTTAGGCTTTAGTCTTTGTTACCATTAATTGTTTTTAATGTTTCAAAATTATTATCAGTATTTCAAAATTAGGCATTTAGAGCAGGTACATAACTTCATATGCGAGTGTCATTAAGTCCAAGCTTAATTGACATTGGCTATATTAATTATAACGTATATTCGACCTGTATACTCGTTGTGTTCTTTAATTTGATTGAAATTATCTATGCAATGTAGCAATGTGGTTCAGTTGATACACAATTAATATTGTCTTCTTTTTTGTTATCGTTATCTTCACTTGCAAGCAAATTATAATCGATTAATTTCGAGGAATTACGTCAAACGAATTATATCAATTACTTTTATTAAACAATTTTTTTTTTCAATATTAAAAAAAAAAATTGAAACCGGTTAAAACCGATATTAAATGAAACTTGAGCCGAATCCGCAATTAAAATATTTAAAGAACAGTAACCAAAACCTAAAATGAAATTAATTTTTTTCCAGAAGTTAAACAGGTATACTGAAGCCAAAAATAATCTTTATGTGTGTACTGTTTTATAATAATATATAGGTATACCGAATCGTGGTTAAACTGAATACAAATTTATATCAAAAATCTTTTACTTAAAGAGGGCGCGTTTGTTTTAAAAAAAAATTTTGACCAATATAAGCGAAAAAAAAAACATATTTCAAGTACCTAATACGGTTTTATTTATGAAAATCTATTTAGATTAGTCAGTGACTGTTATGAGTTGTGTAGGAAATTTATTTTGTGAAATGTGTGTTTTTTTGTTTGTTGAGAAAAAAAAATAGTAGGTACTTATAATAATTACGGATGCGATAAATAAATGAGAAATTCATTTCAAAATCTACTTCTCGCAAATAAAATAGAATAAATATTGAAAAACTAAAATCGGTTTTCAAAATAATATAATATTAAACTATAGGTAGTCTGTAATATGTGTATTTTCGGTACGCTTATCATTGTTTGGAATGAACGAGTTTAAAAGTTAAAATCAACTGAACTTTTTAATTTAACGAATTATTTTCGGTTTAATATTAAATTATTTTCCCTTGCATTAACCCGAACTTAAAAAGGTCTTTTTTTATTCAGAATAATTCGTTTAACTTTGAATTTTCATTGATTCGAAGGTTTATTTGTCCTGCACATATTTTGTCTTAAATACACATTTGGCGTTAGCACACGGGCGCTATTTCAGTTTTAAAATATGGCTGCCAAATTTTCAGGCAGGCCATATTATTTTTTTCACCTGGCCATAGTGATGATGGCATACACAATCTTGTATATTATAAAATAAATAGAAAATTAAAAATTCTTACAGTTTTTTTTTTTAAGTTTTAGTGATTCTCAAAAATAACTCCTAAAATACATTATGTATATTTATACATTTTTAAATTTTTAAATGTAAATTTGTATTTTTCTCGTTTATCTACGTTTAAAATAAACATATTAATTTTAATAATAACAAAAAATGGTCGAATTATAGGTTTAATAGACTATAATCTAGCAATTAAACAATATAACTTCAGTTTTTATAAGTAAATATAATGTCCATTTTTCTTTGCTTGCCATATAATTTTCACTTGATAACTTGAAAACGCTTTTACTTTATATGACTATAAATTGTAACGTATATTAATAAGTATGCAAATTTTAGAATTTAGTAAGTGCCCCCGGACACCGATAAAAAATTTCTACAGGCAAAACGATACACTCCATTCTAAGATATTATTGTGTATTCAATCCAATTATATAATAAATAATAATTTTAATTAAAAATAAAAATAAATCATATTTTTTGTTAATACATTAAACGTAATAGGCTACTGATGAATAATAATATTATATTGTATTTTGAAATTAGCTGCATAGGCGCAAAATATTTTTATAGCAGGCCAATTAAAGCACGGAAAATATATAGAGCCGCCAATGCATAATACCCTGCGATAACCCAAACGGCTCTCCTGCATGAGCATAATGCCTAGAATGAGTATAGAGACAAATAACTTCAGATTTCATATAAATTGTTTCGAAAAAGTATTTTATATAAATTAATGTATATATTTATTTCAAACGAAACAAAAATCAAAGGGACGATTAAAAGAAAAAACTTAATAGTAATATACGTTAACTTTTAACTTGACCGATATATTTGAATTTTTAATTGGCATTAATTTTTAACTCTGTAAAAAAAGAAAAAATTGGGCAACTTAATTTTAGGGTGTTAAAAAATATCATTAACTTGCTCACTCTCGCAATTTATACATTTATAAACATGATACATTGGATACGTGATATGTTCATTGTTTATGAGCGTATAAGGAATATACACAATATCACAATATATATATATATATCTATACGGATAGAATCACGTACATGATTATATTTTACAACGTGTCAACATACATACTAAATCGACATACATGCCTATATTAAATTGCCTATACACGGCCCTTTAATCTTAATGACTGCTTCCGATCCTGTTAAGCTCTAAGGAGTTTGAAAATAGTGTAATTTTTGTACCATTTTAGCTCTAAAATCTAGACGAAAATTTGACAACATTCAACATTTGTTTCAGCGTGTACTGAAAAAAAAAAAAAACTTTAAGAATGTCGAATTCGATGCATTTTTACTATTATAAAAATTTACTTTACGGGATAAACTCTCATATAGTCACACACCTCAAGTAATTATCAGATTTCTATAATATATTTTTTTTTTTATTTGAAAGAAGAACCTTTTTTTAACTGGTTGCTTCAGATTTCCTCTTTTAAAATTCGAATTTCGGAAGTTGTCGCGGACACCGGAATATTTTCAAATTATATTATTTTTTAAATGTATCCTTCTGGCATTACTCAAAAAGATAATGGAAAATCGGGGTCGAATGTGTCCTGTAAAAAATCTTCTTATTTCGAATTGAAAAAAAAAAAGAAATTCAGATATAGCAACATGAATGAGTCTTTCCAGCTTTTCTCATAGAAACGTTGTAATTTTTTGTAAAATTGCTTTTATTTTACTCCGTAATAAATGGCGGTGGGCTTCGAAATAATAAAATAAAAAAAAAAAAATAAAATACAGTATTTTATAATATTGAAACTGGAATTGTTTTCGTCCCGTTACATTCATATTGTACAGTTTATACACGTTTTCGTTATATTATTGATCGCGGTAATGATATCGTAATTTGTAAGGAAACGAATACAAAAAAATACTACTGTACGATGTCATTTACATAGAGAATTGAAAATAAACACATGGTCACGCATGTACGTTAACAATTTGTCTGATGTTATAAATACTTGGAAACCTTAAAAGAACGCTTATTCAAAAAATATAATTTATTATTGCTATCAAGAAATTTGCGGTTTCACGTGGACGTTTCTTATTTTTATGATTCTTTTGTGTCTCCGTCTCATTATTGTTACACGTATTAAACTATATACGAGTAAAAGACAGCGTGAAAAATGAAAAGCCCAAAAGCCCATTGTGATGCGGCTATAAAGAAAATCAAAACATTTTAAAAACAATTAAAAAAAAAATTTTTTTTCTAAATTTGATCAACGTATACAAAATAAGTTTTTATCCGAAATAATAATTGAAAATATTATATTATAATTATCTTTATTTATATCGCTGTTTAGAAAGTGTACATTTTTAATGTTTTTTTTTTTTTTAGAATTTTCTATACAATATGTTTCATAATTAATACACTTACATTAAGTTTTATTACGTTTATGTATGATTATCAGCTATGAATTTGCACATTTCAATTATTTTTGATGATTATTTATAAGATGAGGTTACTTTGGAGCCCGAATCATCTACAGTAAACGGTAATAATACATTTTGATATTTAATTTTAATTCTATATACTTATAGGTATGTATGATGTATCTATATTATGTATACCTACATATATGTATTACGTATTTTTGTCAAAGCGATACTATTTTTTTTGCTATTAATATTATATTATATTGAGTATTTTTTATACCTGTACAATCGTCAAAAAGCACATAATTTTTTGCCAAAACAGTTGTCAAACTGTGTTATTATGTTTTATAAAGGCTGTTAAAAATAATTTTATTTATACTAATTTAAATATTATATTGCTAACTGTGCAATTGGATTCTTACCGATAGTTGATTACAAGTTCTTGAAATTGGACTTTGAAAAATATTATTAATTGTACGTGGAGAATAAAATTGCCAAAATTATCGGTTTTATATGTTTACGTAGAAGTTAAAAAAAAAAAAAAGTGTTTGTAAAGGGACCCTATCAAAAGCCAGACCGTCACTGATTACATCAATCGGTTAACTCACCGTAATGTGGTAAGTACCTAGCAAAGTATATCACGTTCCGCGCGTATGGGTCCAATGTAATTATATTGTAAAATACACATCGTGTGGTAAAGGGTGTTTACGTACTGTTATTAATATCACGATGCCCAAGTTGTGACTTGTTTAATAATTATAAGCGCGTTTAAAATATTGATCGTTTTGACAATCTTTTTCTCGATAGTACTTAACAAAGCGTTTTAATAACAATATGATTTTAAGGAGGGTTCTCATTTGAAAAAAAATTTTTTTTAACATTCTGATGGTTTTTATCGTTATTCAGCTTTTACGTTTGTCGTTACGGATTATTCGTGTTGAACGTTAAAGAAAGTTTTATCGTTATGCAATATTTACTTTTTACGTTTATCGGTATTCGAACGTTATTCGGTTTAATATCAAGATAATATTTCTAGCCAATTATATAAATCCATTCCTATTCCACAGACATGTCTTTAAATCCCATAAACGTAATGTACTTCATTAAACTTCATAGATTATAAAAGACCTAATATTTTATCCTAAAATTTTTTACTTCATATATTTTATCAGTAAAACCCTTGGTTTATTTTTGACTTTATATATATATATATATATATATATATGTGTGTGTGTATGCATATATTAATATACGTTTTTATATGGATAAAACTGGGTAAAAAATATTATTATATAATATATATATAATGGTAAACCCACATAATAAGTACCATAAAACGTGAAAAGAAATCGGTATATTTTTCTCAAAATTGTCTTTCATTTCTATAAATAATTACTCTTATTATAACACTATAGTAAATCTACCCCGTAGGCTTATATTTTCCGTAGTAAATCGAAAAACAAAAACATTAAAATAACTTTATTTTATTTTACGTTTTTTGATATTTTTATTTATAACTTTAATACATTATTTCGTTTAATGATACGTTTTAATTTGTCATAGTTTAAAATTAGTGTTTATTGTTTTTCGTTACGTTTTTTTTTTTTTTTTTTGGTATTCTTTTCATTTGATATTTTGCAAGTATAACGTTCGCGAGCCCTGATTTTAAACGTATTGCCGTATACCAATAATATTACAACGCAAAAACAGAAAAATTTTCTAGTCGTTCGACGTCGGCCACCGTTATTCAAGGTTCTAGATCGATTTTCAAATCGTTCAAACCAAATTCTTTCAACATTAGGTACCAAAAATGTATTATTATCAACATTGACTACGGGCAAATGAAAAATCAACACTTTGACGAATGAATTCAATTACCGAATACATGGACGTTTGCTAATTATTATGTAATTCTGTCGGGGGCCCGATGCGTATATTAAGTGCGTGTAAAACACTGGAATAAAAATTCTTCCACCTCGTGGAACTGGCAGATTTCGAATATATTTAAAAAAAATATATACGTATAGGCAGGCAGCTGCCATTCTTGCCTAATGGATAATACGGCCCTGTAGCTCTATTCTGTAACTCGATAACGTGTTAACGAATTAATTCGATAAGAGCTTCTTATTGAAATTTTAAAAATGTATCGAATTTTGCTATCGACATCGTTATTCTGTAAATGACTCTATCGATACCTTGCGCTTACAAAGTGTATGTCCACTAAAATGATAAGAAATCGATAGCTAACAACAATTTTCTGAGAATTTATAAATCGTTTCGATAGCTCAACGAACCGAAAGTTTTCGTTAACAGGTCTTATCGAATTACAGAATAGAGGTACTGGACCAGAGCCCGACTTGGGAATTTTGGGGCCCGGGTCTAATTTTTTGATGGGGCCCTTAAATTATAAATTCAGTTTTTTTTGCTATATTGAGTTTTTATATTTAATTTTTTTTTAAGATTATAAATAAATTGTACTATAATAGTCTATATATAATACGACACATCTATACACACGACCTGATAATACAATCAACCCGACTGTCGGGCCGACCAAATCGTGTGTGCAATCCGTTTAACATTTCACAGTGCCACTAATAATTATCGACATTAATTAATATCGGGGCCCGGGGCTGCAGCCCCCCTAGCCCCCCAAGTTGGGCTCTGCACTGGACTCATAACTTATATTACGCCACTGTTCCGTATGTCTTACATTTATCATACGCATACAATCGACTCCGTTCGCCGTCCCTCCGGACACTGCACACACACACACACACACACACGGCGGTGCACAGTGCACGCCGACGGAATGTATTATTCATGGCGTTTACAAATTCGTATTTTGTCACCGACGCACGCGCGCGCGCGCCGTTACACATCAAAACCTGCAGGTCTTGGCCGCCGCCGCCGCCGCCGTTCAAAACGTTCGTCGTACAGTCTCGAAATGTCTCACAGCCCAGAGTATGCGCTGAGTACACGTGTCTGTGTGTGTGTGCGCGCGTATCCAGCAGAGTCGTTAGCGGCACCGATCCTCCGGTTTTGCACACTACCCTCCCCGAGTAGTGTATATAGTGTACGCGCATATATACTTACCTTTTCAAATCAATACCCATCTCGCCGACAACGTGACGCGGCGGTGTGGTGGGTACAGTGCACACGTATACGTGTGCACAGTCGTTTCATTCGGCGGTCGTGGCCGTAGTATAGTAGCGGTTGCCCCTGGTAACCGTTGCAATCCGGTCACGCCCAATTCGCGCGCGTACACATAACGTACACGCGACTCTCCTCCTTTAAGCCCTCCATCGCCACCGCTAACTCCCTCCCCACCGTCGCCACCACCATCCCGGCGATACCTTTGCAGACGCCGGAGCTTTTTTTTTTTCGGTCTCGTCGTCGTCGTCGCTCCGAGCGCTCCGCAATAATAATAATAATAATAATAATAATAATAATAATAATAATAATAATAATAATAATAATAATAATAATAATAATAATAATAATAATAATAATAATAATAATAATAATAATAATAATAATAATAATAATAATAATAATAATAATAATAATAATAATAATAATAATAATAATAATAATAATAATAATAATAATAATAATAATAATAATAATAATAATAATAATAATAATAATAATAATAATAATAATAATAATAATAATAATAATAATAATAATAATAATAATAATAATAATAATCCTTACCGTTTTCAGTATACTCGGTTTGTAAAAGAGTGTTTCTAATTCATCATTTTTTCTTATCCTCCACTCACCACTTAGCGTGTCCTTTACAGGTCCAAAATCTTTCGCTGTAGTTTTCTCTCTAAAACTAAGAGTTTTCTTTCGTCACTTTTTCTTCACGGCCACGTTTCAGCTCCATAAGTAATTACAGTTCGTATTAATGTAATGTATAATTGTATTTTTATATAAATTGACAGTGATCGTGATTCCGGTAATTTTGCTAGACCATAGGAGACATCTAGGTATTTCCAGCCTGAATTCTCGCTGTTATTTCTTTTATCGGGCTGGGCATGCTTGGCGTAGTCAAAATCCAATCATACGTGTCGAAGAGGAAGAAAATCCTACTGGGAAAAGACCGCTGGGAAGACTACGTTTGAGATGGTATGACGTAGTGAGGAAGGATGTGGAAGCGTTAGGAGGAGGATACAGGCATCGGATAGGGAAAACTGGAGTCAAGGTTGTGTGTCGGGATGGTCCTAGGGGTCGATTTACCTAAGATTAATAATAATAATAATAATAATAATAATAATAATAATAATAATAATAATAATAATAATAATAATAATAATAATAATAATAATAATAATAATAATAATAATAATAATAATAATAATAATAATAATAATAATAATAATAATTCAAATAATAATAATAATAATTCAAATAATAATAATGGTGGCCGTCGCGATCGAGAACGCCAACAGTCTTCCGCTGTTGCACTGTACACTTACTTGTGTACCGTAGAACGAGCGAATGTTTCTATAAATTTCGCAGCGTTTTCCCTCTCACGCCATTCGTATTACTACGTATATCTTTTGAAGACGAAATTGTATTTATTCTCTCTCTCTCTCTCTCTTTTTTTTCTTTTTCGTTTTCGTTTCTCGTTTTTCTTTCCCGGCAACAAAACCGTCTCCGCGCCCGTCTTTTCTTCCACCGAACACCGCACTGCACGTTCGTGTGACTTATATACTTTTATCCCCCCCGAGCAACACGCGTGATCGTTATTGTGCGCGCGCGGAGTCGTTGTACCGCGCGGCGGCGACAAAGCAGTCTGCGGCGCGCCTGCAGAGGCGGCGGCGGCGGCGGCGGCGAGCGCGCAGGAAAAGGGAAAAAGAACTTTTACGGAACCGTGTAAAGCTGTGATTTATTTTCATTTCGCTTTCCTCCCCTCCCCCCGCTCCACCACGTACTTTTTCGAGATTACTTTTTTTTTCTGCGTACATATTATATTTATATTTTATAAAACAGTACTGAGATTGGATCCGAGAATACACGCGGTGTCTTGTGCGGTACGCCGGTAAAGCGCGTTTTTAATAAAAAAAAAAAAAAAAAGAGAACATAATAAAAAACACGATTCGGTATATGGAAATTCATATGAAATTCAGAATTTTAAGAAAGAATAAAAATACGCGTTATAGTTGGTGTATAGACTTTTGTGAGAGCCACATGCTCGGAAGTAATCGCACAAACGCCATTTTTTTTTTTAAATATTTATTATACGTCGTCGTCCGTTGTTGTGTTATTCATGTAGCGACGAAAGGTTTTCCGACGGACAGACTTTGATTTTCGAGGTCCATAGATACGAAATGGTGGGATGGGGAGCAAGCACGGATTAAGAAAATGTTGGACCCGGAGCCAAACGTAATTTGGGAGCCCATGCCTGAAGCGGGTTTTGTTACTCGTAAAGGGAAGGGTTTATTTTTTAAAAAGTTAATTTTTTAGGCAAGAGAATTCACCAAATAAATGAAAAAGTATATTTTTGTATCGTCGTCTGAACAAGGCCGTAGTGTTGAATTCAGTGGCGTCATTTCAGTTTTCGAAAGGGGGAGGCAAAATATTTAACCGGCCCATTTAACTATTTTCCACTTACATTTAGCACAATACGATTTTTGTTTTACATAATTTTGATATTTTCGTTATCATGGGCACGCGCGAATCGCCCGATATTTTTTATTTTTTTTTTTTGGGGGAGGAGAAAATTCATTATTTTGTCAACTATAATAAATGTATTATAAATGACTATATAGTACTTATGAGATTCAAGTTTTGAAGTTTCCCTTGTCGTATAACATTAAACATGTTAGATAATATTACGTTTTGTGACATGTTCTGAACATCTTGTTCAGTTATTTTCCTTTCTTTCTCGCCGTATTGGTCACACAACCTTTAGCTTTTTTCATTTTTATTTTTTCACGCTTGCCACTCACAAATTATGTATACATAAAATATACGTTCGAAACGTTAAAGAACGGCTAAACAAATTCGTTTATGCCGTACGCGATACAGCCATACAGATTACAGCTAGGTACGTGATCAACCGTCAAACGTACATCGTATATTCTTTATTATAATTTACGCACTGCCTTTAGGTAACGATAACCGCGTGTTTATCGAAAAAAAATCCAGAACTGTAGTAAGCTGTAACCACGAATTAATCGCCTTTAATCGTGGTTATATGACCTGCATACTTTTAAATTTTATTGGTAATTTAATTTTAATCCATTGTTTGCCACGCGATTTGTTATTACTACTCATAACTCGATAGTCATTACTTCAGATTTGGTTAGAATAACTATTGTTCGACATCATCTCGGCACAAATCATGTCGGCCCACAATTAACAAGGGGGGCAAATGCCCACCCTGCCCCCCACCAAATGACGCCACTGGTTGAATTTCGTTTATTTCAAAATTAAACCTTCTCGTACGAAGGGGCCCACAATTAATTGGTTTTTGGTGGGCCCGGGGCCATGGCCCCCCTGGCCTCCTTTAATCCGGGCCTGATGGGGGAGTTAGCCTCGAAACAACGGACGTGAAAATGTTAAAACACTTTTTTTTTATCTCTCTACATTTTGTCAATATTATCATCAATAATTAGAATAATACATTTTTTCACGTGTAAACGTCTATTGCGGCGGTATGAGGGTAAATCTCGGGAAATGGGACGGAAATGTGTTAGTTGTTGTCGTGACAACTGATAATCATATTCATTATTAATATTAATAATATTAATTAATTTACGCGCTATTATGAATTGCGCGTAATGTGTAAGCTGTTGTCGTGACAACTAATAACAATATTTACTATCGAAATTACTTTGAATAAAGATACCAATATTCACAGAACCCAATCACAATTCACTTTCATTTTTACCGCTCACGCGACGTTTACACATCAATGTCTCGAGTACCAGCGGACTCGTTTTTTTTTTTTCAATTCGTTAATAATATAATCTTCATGGTTATCATGTGTCCGGTATTGATTTCTCTAATTCGATAGCTTTTTTCCGCTGATTTTATTCCCAAGACGAGTTTTGCGTACCTACGCGTGTCTTGAGTTTGGAAAAATGTCCTTTTTGCGCATGCGGAGGTGACCGAAAATCGTTAGTATAATACACGAAGAGTGAAACGTTTCCCTTCTTTTAAATTTTATAATTTTATTTTGTTAAAGGTTTTAGCCGTTTCGAAGAATTTTAGGGTTATTTGAAATCTATCGAATTTTATTACCCTCTGAATTTATGTTATTATTTATAATTATTACTTGATTTTTTTTCTTTATCTTCACTCGGTAAATGTATTAAACACTGAATATAAAAAAAACTGAAACGTTTGGTTTACACTAGTTCGTAAATAGTTTATTAAACACAAATCACAGTTTTATACAAATTTAAATATTAATAACGATTTTAACAATTTAGCCGTATGTCACGGTTTTTATACGAATTTAAATAAACTTGAACAATTAATACATATGACTCGGTTGCACATATGGTGAAACACCGTTAATACGAGTAATACAAAAGAAAAAAATATCGCAGTCGCGGTTACACAAAAGTAGTGAAACACCGCAAAAATGGACTTTTTACTACATTACCTTCGTTACCTTAAAAGCCACGGTTACACTTAAGTGAAACACCGTTAAAAGGTAAATGGGGTAAAATGTAGTATAAGAAAATTAGAATAAAACAATAAATTTGGGCCCTACTTCTGTATAATTTTAACCACTTAATAGTATGAGAGGTTATTCGATATTCACATATTATATTTTACACGATTAAATATGATTAATTATAACGTTCGAGTTAAACGCCATCTACCGACCGTTTCTTACAATGGATATCGCGTCAGCTGATTGCTCTCGAAGACACCGATGCGTGATGGGTCAAGAGCAACACTCTAATGCTTGGAAGTGAACCGATGGAGTTTTTGACCGTTGAAAGTGCTTCGATTTTCCACCGACAATAGACTTGAATAATAATTATAGTTTTGCGTATAAATCCAATGCGTCGATGACTTATTGTGTCATCACCATCCGTTCAAACGATTTTGAAGATCAATACAATTATTCTTTTGAAAAGATCGTTGTCGTTCATTTCTGCGTTATACATATATTTCCCCGCTAAATAATAATAAATGTATTTCAATTAATGTAATTTGAAAAGTTAATACAAATTCTATTAAATTATATATAAATTAATATAATACATTTATTGTTGTTTTAGTTAAACTATTATTCACAATACAACGGATGTGTATAAATTATTATTATTTTTTAATAGCAGTCTTGTAAAGTATTGATCAAATAAACATTTTTGTAGCTGAATACCGTTTTAAATACTTGTTTTATGTGTTTTTTATTATTATTACAGAGTATAAAATAAATTAAACATAAAAAAAATCCAAGAAAACTATATAAATTAAGACTAGGCCGAAAAAGTAATAATGTCTAAATCGATTATCGAATACATATTCTGAATACGTTTCATGAATACTATTTACAATATACTGATAGTGTATAATTTTTTTGTATTGAAGAACGTACTCGCATGTAAAATGGTCAGCGTCTATTCTATAGGTTATGTATAAATTAATTTTTACTCGTTTATTTTGTGCCGTTTAGTTTTTTTTTTCTTTTTACAAAAAATAGTAAAATTATAATGAATTATACAACGCGGAACAGGCTCTAATGAATAAAATTAAAAATATTAAGATACATTTTTTATGTAAGAATACTATTCTAAATATTTTTAACATATTTATTCAAATAAATTAGTTTTCTCTTCGGAGATAAATTTTTGTAAAATAAAAAGAATCTAAGAACATATAATGTAGAAAAATTGGTCGCTCTATTTATCGTTGTTTTTCGATGGCCGTGTATAACGGATGATTTTTGTCTGACCATTAATTACATTTTTACATTATGTATTTATGTATGATATATACCTAATACTTCAAGTCAAACGATTTCCAATCACTTATTTGGAAGTTGAAAGTCGTATCGCTTCAATATAAAAAACAATTCTTTTGATAATATTTGTTAAAAGAATGTGAAGTATTCGAATACTTTTCACAATATTCGAATGAATAAACTAAATACATTTTTGGAGTAAGTATTCGAAGTAGGTGTATACTAAATATCTGTTTTTTACTCGATTACATATTTTGATTACGTATTGAAAATATGTTCTTAACATCTTATTAATCGGAATTTCTTAGTATTCGGATTGTAATGTCCTAACAAAATAAAATAATATAAACATAAAAGTGTATTTACGATGAATAAATAATTTCGTTATTATGAACGTAAGTAAAATAATTTAATTTAAAAAAAACGAAATTCGTAAAACTTCTACATTATAAAAAATTGATGCATAATAATATAATCTAATTATTTATTAATTTTTTAATTTTAATAAAATGTTGTATTTTGATAAATCCTTAGTGTTTTTTTAAATGAATATGTTGAAAACAATATTTTGATCTTTTATTTTTAAATTATATATATACATTTAATTTATACTTAAATTTAAGAAGATAATCATCGTTTATATTTATATAAAGAGGTCAAAATTAAAACAGAAATATATGAATTTAGCATTGAATTCTACTATGCCTAGTTATCATTTGATATGTACAGGATTGGTATGTCTAGTGCTTAACATATTGATGTTATAATTATTAAAAAATATAATTTAAAATAATTTTCTATAGAATGTATACAATTTTATAATTGTAAACATATACTGGTATATTTTGTTTATTTAATGAGTAAAATGGGCCAACATAAATTTAATCGAATAATGTATTATATTATTATTCATGAGGTAAGATCACAGATTATGTTATGAACATTAAATTAGTTAAAAGTTCGTTTATTATAAAATCGTTGTTGTTAAAACTTTATAAACTAAAATTTAAAAATGTTATTCAAGTCGCATTTAGCTTTCAGTGTAAGTTTTAAATAATATAGAGCGCTTTATATTCTAAATATTTTATATATTATAATTTTTAAAATAAAATATGTATATTTATAATAAGTCGAGTTTGGATTTTGAAGACTCCGGTTTCTATTTATTGGCATCATCTTTTCTCGTACGAGATATGCAAGTATCTTTTTTTATTTATTTCTCGCAAATCTAAATAAAATGATGACTTAATTTGATTTTTACTTTCACGAACAGCTGATTAATATTGAAATTTAAAATTTGTAATTAGGATACTGATTTTGTATGACATAATAATATAGCTTTATATCGAATAATATAAAATACATAAAACATTTTATAATCAGTATCGAGAGATTAGTATTCAACAGAAAAATCCTATGAAATGTATAAAGGTAAATTGTCGTTATTGAATTAAATTAATAATTTATGATTAGGTCTATTATACTCATCTATTATAATTGATTTTACGAATAATTTTCTTATATGCGCGAGAAAAATATCATTCAACTTATTAATCAACTTATTTGTTTTGTATTTGAGACCTGAAAATTTATTAAGAGCATATACACATATAATATGTTAACAATATTTAAAGACAAATTGAAAAATAGTTTTTCTTTACTTTTTTTAAGTGTGTAATGTTTGGGTTCCAAAAAATTACAAAAAAAATAATAATACAATTTCAGATTCAATGAATTATTTATCATTAGTTTAAAATTTATAACCATAACGCAATACTAACAACACCCGGACTGACATCCATAGAATATTTGTCTCTCGCAAATTGTTTAAATTAAATTACATTTTTTAAAAAAAATTGTCTAATCGTACAGTTAATGATACAATATTGGGTTTATGATTAAACCTGAAACGCATACTTAAATATTATTTTTGGTATAATATATACAAAAAATATATAGTTTTTAATTTGTATTACGTATATATAAAAGTAGTTTTTAAACTTTTATAATGTGCAAACCTCTAAAAACGACTCTTTGAATTCGCAGTCGCCTTTTATGTTCTATTTTAAATAACTTTTTTTTTTTATATATACATTTATTATTACTTAATTATAAGTATATATATATATATATATAGATTATTCTTCTCATTGCAAATGAAAAATGAAATCGTTTAAAATTAAAATATATATATAAATTATTTATGAATATTATTTGATTTTCCAAAAATATACATTGTATTTGTCATTATTAATTGAGAATGATGATGTTGCATTTCGAATACAAGTTCTGGAATATTAGGCTCAATGTCAAAAAACTCTAAATTTATTTTGCCTCAGCAATTTTTCAATCAGTTTCTGTACATATTTTTTATTTACACGACAATTTTGACAGAAGTAGATAGTGAAAAATGGTAAAAAAAACTTTCAGAGCTGTATTTGATATTTCTAGATAATGGATTTATATATTATGCATCCAGAAGTTCACTAAAGAATTTTGATTGAAATGCATTTTAAAACTATTATTTATAAGGATTCCAACTTTTTTCTCGATGCGATTATCACGCGATTTCTTAAATATTTATTTCAATTGTATGTTGAATCTAATTTTTAATTATATTTGATTCAGGAAAATATTTGCGGAAGCTAAGTTTCATAGCTTTCATATTTTGTTTGAAATAATTAGAAACCAGGTCAGAAAACTGTTCGTCAGGTTACTCAAGAAAACTATTGTAATTTCACTTTAATATGCGGAAATATTAAATATGTCTCATATTTTATTCCCATATTTTAGCCATTGTTTTCAAAATTATGCCATTGCTTTATCTTTGACTCTTAGAATTTTATTCCTTGAACACATGATTTCAATGTATTTAAACAGGAAGATATAACTGCCAATTTTTATGTTAAACTAGCAACACATTCATTCATCGAAAATAGCAAATTATATCCAATGAAAAATAACACGATATATTATTTAGTCTATTTAAAAGATCTCATTTTGTATGATAAGCACTATAATATCATATGTACATTATATTATTTCTTAAAGATTCCAGTGATCGTGCACTATTATATTAACAAATTGAACAGGAAATACGAGTATTTACAAAGGTATTTTATTTATAACCCTGTGTTGGGTCATGCGCACGTTCATTTAAAATTATAGAACTGGACTGCGTTCCAAAACGTGTCCCCAGGGAGCAAGTCTCAGCTAATTATAATACTAATATACAATATTTTGGCAAGAATATGATAGTATATAAGGGACATGTAATACGGGAGAACCTGCTCACTATATTTGGTTGGAACCAAAGACATACAGGCAAAAGGGAGGAAGGGAGGAAGGGGTCCGTCAAATAACATTTTTACAAAAGTGATTGTAGTAATTGGGAGACGACGTATATGTAGTTGATCACAACGAAGTTTAATACAAGATTTTAAAACACAAAAGTCCATTGTTAAAAAGCGCATGATAGGACTGTAAAAACATTAATTTTAAAAGTGTTAATATGGAACTATATATTTTTTGGCTATTAGTTTTGTGTAAATACTAAATTATTTTATAATTATATTTTATTTAATGACTGCAAAATGTTCTCAATATTGTACAGAATAGTGGCGTGTGCAGTTATTTCTCATTGGGGGAGTGTAGAGTGTGTGTATCATTAAATTAGAATATAACGCAAGAGAGCATATACATTTAATCGAGCCCCACCAATATAATTTGATATTAAAATCATAGACCAATTTTTTTCTAAATAATAATATAAAAAATTAATAGATGATATTCTCGAGTAGAAATGAATCGTGTATAGTAGGTAGTGTAGTTATATTATAAAAAATCCTATTTTTTAATTTATTTCCGAACTTCTTCTCAATTCACAGGCCATTGTTTACCAGATATTTATTAATAAAAAATCATGTTGGGAATAGTTGTGGTAATTTGAATTTTAGGCGAATAATTTCTTTATTTTTTAAGACAATAGAACATTTAAAAATAGAATATCAAAATATTGAGCGCATAATTTAGCAAAGAATGTTAATATTCACTGCCTCCCCCAATCAAGAAAAACTGCATAATATGCCTATCAGAACGTAAAAATATATCTTGAAATAGAAAAGTCGAAGTTAGATTTTTATAAATTGTAATAGAACAATACAAATTGTATATTTGCATAGTGTCATGAAAAAAGAATAAATATAATGCTATTATATATAATTGTCGAATTTCGAATTTTTGAACAAAATGCGATGGTAAATTTAAAAAATACTTACGTCTCTTATAACTAAATAGGCATTAAATTCAATTATATTATTTTCGACTCAGAGCAAAGTAAAAAATGAATTGGTTTTAGCAATATGCGTATTCTTTTTGTCTGTCAACACTTATTCTTTTGTATAAATGACTCCACATCTAGATAGCATTGATTTGTTATTTGATTTGACACTTTTCAAGTGCACGGAAAAACTACCAAAAATTTTGTAAAAAAAAAATCTACATACGATTTTTATTAAACTGAATTTCATTTTACGTTAAAATTCCAAAAATACTATAACAGTTTTATAATTTAATAAATTTAATAACATAGATACATACATAGTATGTATTACATTCATTTTTTTTTGACAAAATTCCATTAATTTGGGTTTCATTTTGAAAAAAATGTCAATGTTCCCGGGTATTTTTATATTTATAAATACATAAAATTTTTAGTTGTATAACCCAATGCCTGATAATGTATTTAATATTCAAAATATTTATTTTAATGTTTGAAATTCGAAAATTATATTCGATTTTCCCAAAACTGAATTAAATATTTTATTATTCGTAATTCTAAACGTATTGATTCAACGGATTTAAAATGTTTACTTATATATAGAGAACAATAAACTTTTTAAAAGAATTCGAACAATTTTAGATTAAGTATGACTTTTCGAAAATTTCAGTAACTTTCGGATATTGAATGTTTAAAATTAAATACAATTTTAATATTTTACTCCCGAAGGCATGAAAATTGAATACAAAGTTTATTACATAGTATTCTTACAAGTTACAATGGTTCATATATTCTAAAAGAAATAATTATATTTTTTTTCCCCAACATTCAATTTTTTGTGAATTGGACAATTATTAGGTAAATCGAAAAGATTTTTTTTCTGGATTAATCGCACCAGTTTTAGTACTTAAAAGCTGAAAATTCAATATAAGTATAAAGATATAATTTTCTATAAAAAATCAAAATTCCTTGATAATCGATTACATGAAACAATAACTACAATCGTTAAAAATGTCATTTACGGCAAATTTCGTTAATATTGTGTGTTATGATGTCGGCATTCAGCGTAATTCCGAATCGTTTTATCAATGATTTATCATCGCTTACAAATTCAAAATAATAATAAAAAAAAATCTGTAATCTCTGTCTAGATATAATATACTAAAAGAGACATTCTGGGCAGCAATAGCGTTAAATTCTCGTTTTGTATTTTCAATGAAATGTATAAATTTTTTGTAAAAATAATAAATATTTTATAAACTACTGTGAGATATATTATAATACACATTTTTTTTTTTTGTATTTTCTATAAGCGTCAAGTTAAACAAATAAAAATGTGCGAGTAAGAAAATGCAAATCATGATAATCGCGTATTACTTTGCTTTTGGGTAATTTTTAATTTAAAACGTAATTCATTATTTAAATTTTAAATTCGACGTATTACATTTTAAAATTAGAAAGTTGACTTTAATTTATTTAAATTTAACTACTTATTCAAAACAAGAATTTAATTAATTTGATAAATATTTAAAGTGTGTTTTTCGTAAGAAAAAAAAAATTAAAGCAAATTGATAATTTTGCCTCGTTTCGGTATAAGCGATTTTTTTTAAAAATTTTAATATAATTTTATAGTGACATTTTATAGGACGAACAGTATTCGTATATAATTTAAGAGTACTGAGCTTAAACATTTTATTTGTAGCTAAAATATATAGTTGGAACGAAACGGGTATGTTTGTGTATATATATATATATATATATATATAGAAAACTCGTCTGAAAGAAAGTGTGTAAGAGTACGGCCAAATTTACGAAGAGAAATAGAGAGAAGACGGAGGGTGAAAAATCGTCAAACTTTAAAGAGGTAAGCTTGATGGCCATCACTCCGAGTTAATTTCGTTAAGACTCTCGCCCGTTTTCCAAAACCATTTTAAACTCGTACGCGCGCAGGAACGACAGACTTAATTTGACAAGGAAAAGTCGAAATTGTTTCCAAAATAATTGACATTCAGCACGTCGCCGGAAAACAGTTTTTTTTCACCTCCTCAAAATAATTATAATAAAAAAGTCATGGCGGCAGGTATGTATGCGCAACAACAACAACAACAACAACAACAATTATAAAAGTAATAATTATTGCATTAACAACAACAATAAAAAAAAAAAATAAATAATAAAATTTAAAATTTAAATTTGTTCTATTTACTTATTTATTTAGAGATGCTGTACACTGGAATTTGAGTGACCAAGTCAAGATTTTCATTGTATAAAAGTAAAAACATATAAAATAATATATTTCATTCCTCATTATTGAAATATAACCATGCAAATGATGTAATTACTTTGGTTACATATATTTTTTTTTAATTTCATTTTTTTTTTTGTCTCAAAATTTGCAGAGTTCGGATTATATTTGTGTTCTACAATACAGTCTCCTTACGTATTTTTTCATTTATACTAAAACTTGATTGTTTTATATAGTAAATACAGTTAAATGATTTTTCCGTATTAATCGTTATCGCATACGGTTTTTATGAAGAATAGGTTCTTCAAGAGTTATTATGTTTGACTCGGTTTAAGGCACTATCGAATTTTCTCGTACAGAAAATTTCGAATAGTTTTCTACAATCAAGTAAAAACAAAATCCTTATTAATTTTGTTTATATCTTATGACTTGTATACATTCACTTACACACGTGTAGCATAATTGTAATGTTCAAGATTATGAAATTTATATAATTATACGCTGTTATAATATGCGCTGAAATTCAATTCTATTACTCTCACAATCAACGGAAAACAATTTCAACATTTCAAATAGCAAGAACAATTTGTTTGGAGGTCTGGGGAAGAGGGGTGGAAACCCTTTGCACCCTCGCCGTATCTAAACCACTGCAATAAGGTATATACAGAATATATACGGTATATATATATTTTACGTATGTAATACGGTATAATACTTAATGCGATGGCTGTAGTTCTTTTCTAACTACTATAGACGTGGTAAAAACTAAACGGGTAAAGTGATAATACCTGTCATTGTATCAATTTACCGTGCAAAAGACAATTTTGTGTTTTTTTTGCATACAAATATATATGGTAAATTGAAATTGAAAATTTTCACCGTGAAATGAATTTTAAATTAAAAAAAATAAATAAAACTTTCGATTTTCTTACCATCTTAATCAAAAGTCACGTCTGCGCCACATCGGGTACTTTTATATAGGGAAATAAGCGAGTTATTTTGTTTTCGCTGTACTGAAAATACCAAATAGGCTTTGTGGCTACATGGAAATATGCGTATATATATATAAAAAAAAGGTAACGAGCCGTGGGGTGTTGTGAATGTCGCTCAAGTGAATTACTCGGATAAAGATTTTAGAGTTTTTTTTTTATTATAAATTCGTTGCATTCGATAAAACGATTCTGAGCGGAGCTTCGGTGACGAAGAAATAAACGAAAATCGATTGAGACGAAATTGCGTTTTTAGCGTTTTTATGTAATTTTTGGTAGTTTTTCCTGACATTTGAAAAATGTATTGAGAAAATCGAAAAATGACTTGTTTAAAGTACAAACTAGATGCAATTCGCTATCAGGAAAGGTGCTACACGAAACGATCGGAGCACTCCTTCTGGCAGAATTTTCGGGTACAGACATCAACACGTCATTGTATATAACCAATACATTTCTCGCTCCGCTCAGTATCTAAAATTGAAATGAACCGAGCATAGTGCACTAGGACTGATGATTTTTTCGGTATACCGGTGTTTGGAAATTTGTGTGTTGAACGGTATACCGTAAAAAACCGTATAATACGGTATACCGAAAAACCGTTCTTTACGGTATACCGTAAAAACCGTGCTTAACGGTATACAGGAAAAAACAATTGTATTTATTGAAGTAATCTTTTAGTGGTTTGTGATATATTTCTATTTATAAAATCGGGTTTCACTATCGGACCATTAAGATTCATAATATACTTTGTATATAGTATAATTTATAATATATAGTCTTTATTATTAGTTATTTTATTATTATTCATTACTTAATATTGTAATTAATAAATTATTCAGCCTCGGTAATGTAGATTAATTTTTCAGTTTTTGTAACCCAAATTTTTAATTATTAAAAAGGTCAATATTTTTTAAAAATAAATCAAATACACCAATTCATATTTAATCTGCTTAGACAATAATAATTGAATGAAAATTTTGGATTTCATCTGTACTAGTCATAACATCGTTTGACAGTGGGTTACTCCATAATTTCAAATCGTCTTTAGATACAATAATTGGCAATAAACAGCTGTCCGTATACAGATGATGGAACTGATGGAAGTTTGTCCACTGTCTCCCTTCAGTCCTCGGACAGGACAGTGCATTAATTAAATTTCGGTATACCGGTATACTTATCGGTATTTCGGTGTACCGGTTCGTGTCGGTATTTTACGGTATACCGGTTCGTATCGGTATTGAAATCAATACCGTACTTTCGGTATTCATTTTCAATACCGTCAGCCTTACTGCAGTGCACGACGTCGCGGACGACGACACGTGTTTGGGGGGAAAAAAAAAAATAATAATAATAATAAATACGCTCCGATCGTTTTTCACGAACTGTACGTCCGTTTCACGAAAAGATCGATTACGCCGTGTGGACGTACAAACCGTATGATCGTCCGACAAAGATTTCAATCTGTAAACAGTAGCGAAAATGCGGCTAATTATTACACACACACACACACACACAACTTGTACGCATTATATTGAGTATAATGAAGTGCACACCGTAGTGAGGGTGTCTTTTGCACATACCCTCTCGGTCCCGAAGGGTGCACTGCGCAGCGTTTCCGGCAGGGGCTGTTGCGGCGGCCGGCCGGCTCGCGCGGACGGACACACACTGCGCGACCCCGCCGCAGCCGTCGACGACCGATGATGACAATCAATCGGAAATATTTAAATTGTGATCAAAGCGCCGCGGGGTAAGGCGGGTCGCCCATCTGTTACCGCCAGAGAGAGAGAGAGAAAAAAACCAATTACACCTGTTTGGCGCTGCGTTACAAATGCGCGCTGATGACCGGCTATAACGTAGTCGTCGCCCGCCGAGGGGTCCGACGGGGCTCCGGCGGCGACGATATGACGGACTGGTGCGGTATATTTTAATCCGCTCGTTCACACCCCAAAAACTACACGCCATACGCGACACACACACATAATGCGTAGTGTCCTCTTACACAAACTGTTTTCTTTTCACAACGCCCGCGATTTGTCACCAATAATATGTGCCAGTGTATTGTACACAATTTTATAACACCAGTCCATTCGTATGTGTTCAATATAATGTGTGTGTTTTTTTTTTTTGACACCTAATGCACTCGGGTCTGTGTACTACGGTCTAGTATATGGAGTTTTAAGTACACACATCGCACGAAGTTACAGGACCCCCTGTGTTTTTAATGTACATAATTTATATATATATATATATAATACTGCTGCTGGAGAAACGGGCGGACGAAAGCCTGTTTTTGTCGATTTCAGAGGAATTTATCGTCTTTGTTTTTGTAAATCATATGCGGAGCCGAGGGACGTGACGTTGTCTGAACGCAGACAATTCAAAAAATAAAATAAAAATTGCCGTCTTCGCAAATAACATAAACAGCGTTCATAAAGAGAGTACGGCACTTACACGCACGGTTAGTATTATATTTTTCGTCAATTATTTTATTACGTTTAATCGTTCGAATCGTTGCTAAAAACTTTTACCCTAGAATATTGACAGTACTATAACTGATCCGGCCGATCCAGTAAATCCAATACCGTCTCATAGACGTTAGAAAAACGGGAGCGAACAAAATCGGGACCGTATTTGAGCCGTCTGCAAATTCGACGATTAGACATTGAAATACAACTGTTGAAAAACAACGATAACTTAAAAACGATTTCACTTCATTATTGCCTACGGTTCGTTAAACCTATCTGACAATAAGTCATATTTTTAGTAATTTTTTTTTTCCAGTTTATCAAAAGTTTATGATAATACCAGTTATTATGGTCGTAAGTGTGACAGATCTTTTTCGAAAATTGTCCGTTATAGAATCAAAATTCCGAACGACAATGACGCGAGACACATTGACGCTTGTCAGTTTAAAAGTAAATGTTGATAACGGATGCAGTGATTGACGGTTTTTAAAATGAATGTCGAGCACAAACGCCGTATGATATTGTGAGTAATGACTAATATTATTGTGAGTATTCTGTACAAATATAGGTAGATATAAATAAGAAACTGAAATACTATTATATTTTAAGGTTATTGTGCATATTATAAGATATAGCCTATAGAAAACCTGGTTACGTGTAATTAAAAAAAAAAAATTATGTTGTTACTTTGCACTATTAAATAAAGTTAAATTTATTTAAACGAATATAATAAAGTGTAATATATGTTTTTTTTTTTTGGAGGGGGTGATCTTCTTGCACCCCCTGAACATCATGTCTGGTTCCGCCTATGGTGTAAATACATCGTTTACTACAGCACAAAGGCGACTTGACTTAAAATAATTAATTAAAAATTAATAGTTGCGGAACTCTTTATTCATTTTGTTCAATCGGGATAACGTCATGTTAATTTTATTGATTAAATTTCGATAAAGTGTTTTCGTAAATTCTATTAGATTTTACGCGTTATTTATAGGTTCTTTTTGTCTTTGCTGAAAAAAAATCGAAAAACTGCACTTGCCATCCCATTTCTGCTGTTAACGATTCACGTACACATACGGGCCAGGAGTATAATGTGTACAAATTAATTAATGTATCCGGTGTACGCAACAAAACCGTATACGCATTATAATATTATGTAAAATATCGCGCGTGACGACGACAGACGAGCGTGAATTTCCGATAAACCTCGCACTATACAATATATTATTATACGTCACATTACGTCAGAGTCTCAGAGGCAATGTTGATATTCAGTCCATGTCACTAATGAATAGTGACCGGATTTTTATGTTTTTCCATATTTTGACTGATTGTATGCAGTTCCAGTTAGATGAGCTTTCTCGACGATTCATTTTCCTATATACAAACATTTTGATCGCATATAAATGCTTATTTCAAGGTAAGAAAATATTTTGTGCAAAATGATATGTTTTAGGAATATATTGGAGTTTAATTTGAACATTTCACAAAAAATGTAATGGTCTATAAAAAAAATGCAAAAATAATATTGTGACCTCCGTCAGTTTATACCCCCAGGACGCCATGATTAGATCGGGCGAAGCTTACCGTTCAGATTGAACACATGTAAGTATATCAATATTATTTAGTAAAGTAAATAAAAATTCAATAAAATTATAAATATTTCAGTTCAGATTGTTTTTCACTTGGACAATGTTACACGTAGTCAACTACATACACATAGCGACAACTGTAAGTGCTAAAATCTCTAATTTCCCTGTGATGAAAAATATATATTTATCCGGATGTACTTTTTGAAGGACTGAACGAAGTCAGTTAGAGTTCGAAAATATCATATATATATATAAAACCTTTCTTGCCAAAAATGTTAAGAATTATACAGACAATATTATTATTACTCATGTTATTTATTTTAATGATTTGAACGTTCAAAGGAGATGACGTCTACACTTCTATATAAACATTCAACCCGGACACAGCCGAATACGGTAGCTAGTATTGTATAATTTAAATTATTACAAATAACAATATAATATGTATTGTACGTACGTTTTCGACACGATTATATCGGATTATCTCATCACGAGTTACGAAAGCGGTACATATACGTATATCTGTATAAATCAAATACACATCAAAACTTTACAACAATATCATTGACGTGACGACTACGTTTCCCATTAACAGCGTCAGTGTATAAATGGCCAGAGGAATATCGATTCCTCATGTCGAGTATGTTTATTATTGGCTATAGCTATTGCGTATTCTATGACATTATGGACAATTGGCAGCCTGTTGCAAACTGTTCGAATACTTGTAATGAAATTAAAAAAAAGAAAAAAATCAAATGTAAATACCTTTTTAGATCCTGAGCGGAGCGATGAATCTATTGTTTTTACAATGATGTTTATTTTTTTATTTTTTCTAAACTGTGTACAGTTTTTTGACCAGAAGGAGTGCTCCGATCTCTTCGGCCACAATTTGTTTCCTGTAGCAATTCGCATCTAGTTGGTACTTTAGATAGTATCTATAGATATCATTTTTCGATTTTCTCAAAAGCACCTAAAAATATAACTCAAAAACGCTAAAATGCAATTTCGTCTTGATCGATTGTTGTTTATTTCTCTGTAATTTTGAAACTAATAGTCATAGAAACCTGAAATTTTCACCAAATATGTAACTTTAGACTATATTTACGAGAAAAGTAAGCTCCGCTCAGAATCGTTTTATCGAATGCAATAACTTATCATTGCTTTCAGATTTAAAATAAAAACAAAACTCTAAAATCTTTATTCAAGTAATTCACTTAAGCGATATCCATAACACCCCGTGTTTCGTTACCTTTTTATAATCGAATATTATTATAAAGACTTTTTAAAATATAAACACGAATACGTGTTCTTTTTCTAATTTTTTTTCTTCTTCGTATTTTTGTTCTAATCGTCGAGCACTTTCGATTATTCATTTTCATTGACCTGCAAACTGTGAAAATTTCGCCACTCCAGGCAAATATACTATACGTAGCCTACACAACCTAAGTGATAATATATTAATATGCCACTCTCAAGTTTATTATTTGCACTTAACTAAAAGCAGATAAACTGATGTTTTTAAAAAAAATATTTATTATTATTTTCACACAATTTGTTGCACCGAAATTGGAAGGCCATAACAGCGCGTCTTGAGAGCCACAAGAGACCTAGCTACGGGTTTCCGGGGGCTGCATTAGATAATTATAATTTATATTGTTATATAAAATGTATAAAGATAATTCCACTTTTCAATAAATACTGTTCTTCTATTAACACACATTTATGTTCCATTATTTTTCCTTGATATATGTATATATATACTAGCTGAATTATCCAGCTTCGCCCGTGAACATTTAAACTATTTAACTTATTTTTACATTATAATATGGGTATAATTTATATTTAACAATATCTGCTGCTCGGTACCCGGCTTTGTCTAAATTAAGACGTTTATGATACAAATAATCTTAAGTAGGTAAAATGTAAGTTTCTAAAACATTTAGAATGTTTTTAGAATATTCGTATTTCATTATATATATAATGACATGAGGCATAACCCTCAGTCTTTTTCACGCGACCAAATCGTAATCGTACTAAGAAAAAATTCTACAACAATTCATAAAGCCAAAATTGGTAATCATGAAAATCAATATAATATATATATATATTTTTTCCCTGGTTACCGGCTGAAGAATTTCAAAAGACGCCAAGTCTTTAGTTGTTCGATATCTTTCGGAAAATTGTTATAGTCTATTTCGGAAACAAAATTAGACTGGTAGTCGGGTCAACTACAAGAAATTTTCAATTGCCAAATTACAGCAAGTTTCTCCTCGTAACAGTAACCACTTGATTACCTTTAGATACATTTTGTGTGCGTGTTGAAATAATTGTTAACACTTAAAAATAGTTAAATATTTTTGGCCGCATTGTAACTATGGTAACCAGAAAATCAATAAGTATTTTCTCAAAATTTACCTATAACCTTCTGCGTAGATTAATCTACAAATCAAAATCGGATCACATGACGATTGGTTTATTTTAATTCCAAAGCCAACCCGTGACTAGTTTCTATTTTTACTCAACACCGCACTGGCGGCGCCACGTGGCTAAAAAAAAACCAATGGAAGCACCGACCAAATAGTGTGAATATGTCGTATGTAGCTTATTATATTCTTTATATAATATACAGTTACAAACATTAAATTCATTTCATGGCATAAGTCGGAAAAAAAATTTGACTATCAGTATGTATTATGTTATTCTTGAAAAGCGATCTTTTCGCAAATAAAATGTGCGGATTTTCAGGCTGACGATATCGTGCAGTCGATATTAAAATATACGATTTTTAAGTCAAATAAAAACGAGGGCAATAGGGTCACACAATTGTACGTTTAACACATAACTGTAAAATGTAAAAGAAAAAAAAAGTACTCTCAATATATACGTTCAAGTACAATAAAGTATGTTACATACGTTTTTATTATTTATTTGAAAAGACTCGATTTTGTAAAACAAGTACCCAAAAATTAATGACTACATTTTGACAGTTTCATATTATTATATACCGGAATATGTTATATTTTGTTACACAAAAGAACGCATTGTCATATGTTATGTTTTCAAAACGGACGAAACGGGGTCTTTTGTGAGGGCTTTTTTTTTTTATTACATTGGTTACTCATGTAATACAAAGACAAATTGAATATGTACGCCCACCGTATTAGTTTTTCTGCCGCTAGAAGCCGCAGCGTACTCGCGTAAAAGGGTCTCTGATCACAGTGCAGCCCGCGAGTGTATTTCCTCTATTGTCGCCGACTGCGTTTCTTTTCAGTCTATCAAAAATCCATTATAACGGGACTAGACACGTGACAAAAACCAGAGCGGCCCAGTCCGTACTTTATTTAAAACTTAAAAAAAAAAAAAAAAATAATGTTCTGGCAACATGTTGTTACTATTATTTTTAACAAAACGCTTTTGACGCATGTATTCCGTACCGCGAAACACAATATCCTTGTATATACAGTGCCGTAGCAACGAGAGGGGGGGGGAGGCGAGCGAAAGGTGCCTGAGCCCTGGGCGCGACGTTTTAAAGGGCGCAAAATTTAAGAAATTAAAAAAATTAATATAATAACAAAATAAAAGTATATGATGTAATATTATTATTTTTGATTATTTTCAACGATAATTTATTTAAATTAAAAAAAATATATTTATAAAATTAATACTCTGCTAGTTCTGTGGTGAAACCAAAAGGGCGCAATGTTCGGTTACTACGATCCTGTATATATATATATATTTATCACGTTATATTATTTTGAATTTCAGCTCATATGGTACGTAATATTATATTTATATAAAATTAAAGTAAACGCTTTCCAAAAAATTCTACGATTTCTATATTTTTATCAATGTTTTCTGGTATAAAAATGTGTTGTACCATCGATTCGTACATAAAAACGAAATACACGAATATTAAATAGTACAAATAGCGCTTCGCTTCATATTGAAGCCAGTTGATAAAACGAAGAAATACGCATTAACCTCTCATATACGGATGTGCCAAACAAAACGACAGAAACGTTTCGTACTTTGAACAGAAATGAAATAACGAATCATTCAGTATACGTGAATTCACAACACGTTGCACCATTACACATTACCATTGCCATTACTGTATGTTTATATAAAAAAAGGTTTTTTTTTTTTTTTATTAAATTATTCGCTGCGAATTGTCGGGTGGTTAATTGCAGGGCTGTGCAAAAAAAAAAAAAAAATTCCTGCTTAAGGGTGATCCTTATTTGTAGGTGACCCTAATAACACTTGCGTAAATGTTTGCATTCAATCGAGCTATACTCGACTTGCGTACGTATACGTATATATGCAGAGCATATTTTAAGGATTTCGTACTGGGTGGCACTATATAACTAAGGGGACTAAACCAAGTGCCAATAACCAGTTACCTTTTTAGATTATGACTTACTTAAAAAAAAAAAAATCGCTTGTGCTCACGCCTAGTTCCTCTGGCATAATTTGCAACGTACTACACAGTAATTGTTTAAAATAGTGGTGAGTTATTCTATGAGGGAAAAAAGTCGAATTTTAAAACAAAATCTCAAAATTGTAATATTATAAAATTTAAATATATATATATATACAGGTATTCGTATAAAAATTAATATTTTATAATAATTTTTCTTCTTTTTTTTTCCATTTTTTTGCTACGATTTATATCACGGACTGGAACCTTAATGATTTTATCGGTTCTGGTTTCGGTTCGATTCTTAAAAAAAAAATAAAATTCCGGTTCCGGTTAATGAAAATTGTGAATTTTGGTTTCGGTTCCGGTTCCGGTAAATACCGGTACTAACCAGTACATCGAAATTACGATTAAAAGGTGATTACATATTAATTTATAATGTGGAGTAATTATTATTACGGATTTAATAATTTTTTTTAGCGTACCAATTTTTTTGTTCAGTGTGTTTTTTCACCTTCAGCGTACAAGTATACCAAGTACAAGTTATAAGTAGCCCGTCTAATCATTTAAAGTTTATACAGTTTTGTATTTTTTTTTTTTTTTTTTTGGGAAGTTTATTTATTGGACTTTTACATGATCTCTTGTGATAAAATATACTAGTGATATAATTATAATAACCTGTATTTTCAAATATCGGTTCCGGTTTTGAAAAAAAAAAAAATTAGGGTTACGGTCTGCAGGTTTCGGTTCCAAAATTTTCAAAGGGTTCCGGTTCTAAACCGATACTTTCGGTTCGGTTCCAGTCCCTGATTTATATATACAATATATATATAAAGGGTCATTTGTATAAAATAATACCATGCGTGGCGCGTCCACCAACCATTGGGTGGCACTAATTATCTCCACTAGTGCCAAAAAAAAGTACTCTCAATATATACGTTCAAGTACAATAAAGTATGTTACATACGTTTTATTATTTATTTGAAAAGACTCGATTTTGTAAAACAAGTACCCAAAAATTAATGACTACATTTTGACAGTTTCATATTATTATATACCGGAATATGTTATATTTTGTTACACAAAAGAACGCATTGTCATATGTTATGTTTTCAAAACGGACGAAACGGGTCTTTGTGAGGGCTTTTTTTTTTTATTACATTGGTTACTCATGTAATACAAAGACAAATTGAATATGTACGCCCACCGTATTAGTTTTTCTGCCGCTAGAAGCCGCAGCGTACTCGCGTAAAAGGGTCTCTGATCACAGTGCAGCCCGCGAGTGTATTTCCTCTATTGTCGCCGACTGCGTTTCTTTTCAGTCTATCAAAAATCCATTATAACGGGACTAGACACGTGACAAAAACCAGAGCGGCCCAGTCCGTACTTTATTTAAAACTTAAAAAAAAAAAAAAAAATAATGTTCTGGCAACATGTTGTTACTATTATTTTTAACAAAACGCTTTTGACGCATGTATTCCGTACCGCGAAACACAATATCCTTGTATATACAGTGCCGTAGCAACGAGGGGGGGCGAGCGAAAGGTGCCTGAGCCCTGGGCGCGACGTTTTAAAGGGCGCAAAATTTAAGAAATTAAAAAAATTAATATAATAACAAAATAAAAGTATATGATGTAATATTATTATTTTTGATTATTTTCAACGATAATTTATTTAAATTAAAAAAAATATATTTATAAAATTAATACTCTGCTAGTTCTGTGGTGAAACCAAAAGGGCGCAATGTTCGGTTACTACGATCCTGTATATATATATATATTTATCACGTTATATTATTTTGAATTTCAGCTCATATGGTACGTAATATTATATTTATATAAAATTAAAGTAAACGCTTTCCAAAAAATTCTACGATTTCTATATTTTTATCAATGTTTTCTGGTATAAAAATGTGTTGTACCATCGATTCGTACATAAAAACGAAATACACGAATATTAAATAGTACAAATAGCGCTTCGCTTCATATTGAAGCCAGTTGATAAAACGAAGAAATACGCATTAACCTCTCATATACGGATGTGCCAAACAAAACGACAGAAACGTTTCGTACTTTGAACAGAAATGAAATAACGAATCATTCAGTATACGTGAATTCACAACACGTTGCACCATTACACATTACCATTGCCATTACTGTATGTTTATATAAAAAGGTTTTTTTTTTATTAAATTATTCGCTGCGAATTGTCGGGTGGTTAATTTCAGGGCTGTGCAAAAAAAAAAATTCCTGCTTAAGGGTGATCCTTATTTGTAGGTGACCCTAATAACACTTGCGTAAATGTTTGCATTCAATCGAGCTATACTCGACTTGCGTACGTATACGTATATATGCAGAGCATATTTTAAGGATTTCGTACTGGGTGGCACTATATAACTAAGGGGACTAAACCAAGTGCCAATAACCAGTTACCTTTTTAGATTATGACTTACTTAAAAAAAAAAAAATCGCTTGTGCTCACGCCTAGTTCCTCTGGCATAATTTGCAACGTACTACACAGTAATTGTTTAAAATAGTGGTGAGTTATTCTATGAGGGAAAAAAGTCGAATTTTAAAACAAAATCTCAAAATTGTAATATTATAAAATTTAAATATATATATATACAGGTATTCGTATAAAAATTAATATTTTATAATAATTTTTCTTCTTTTTTTTTCCATTTTTTTGCTACGATTTATATCACGGACTGGAACCTTAATGATTTTATCGGTTCTGGTTTCGGTTCGATTCTTAAAAAAAAAATAAAATTCCGGTTCCGGTTAATGAAAATTGTGAATTTTGGTTTCGGTTCCGGTTCCGGTAAATACCGGTACTAACCAGTACATCGAAATTACGATTAAAAGGTGATTACATATTAATTTATAATGTGGAGTAATTATTATTACGGATTTAATAATTTTTTTTAGCGTGCCAATTTTTTTGTTCAGTGTGTTTTTTCACCTTCAGCGTACAAGTATACCAAGTACAAGTTATAAGTAGCCCGTCTAATCATTTAAAGTTTATACAGTTTTGTATTTTTTTTTTTTTTTGGGAAGTTTATTTATTGGACTTTTACATGATCTCTTGTGATAAAATATACTAGTGATATAATTATAATAACCTGTATTTTCAAATATCGGTTCCGGTTTTGAAAAAAAAAAAATTAGGGTTACGGTCTGCAGGTTTCGGTTCCAAAATTTTCAAAGGGTTCCGGTTCTAAACCGATACTTTCGGTTCGGTTCCAGTCCCTGATTTATATATACAATATATATATAAAGGGTCATTTGTATAAAATAATACCATGCGTGGCGCGTCCACCAACCATTGGGTGGCACTAATTATCTCCACTAGTGCCACATGCTTTATGTGTTAAAATATGCTCTGTACATTTGTGCACGTATAGTCACCATGTAAATTTATTTAAAAAATAAATAAACGAATTGTTGTTATTGGTACTTGGTCGTTTATGTACGCGTATAAATGATGGCGTTTTGTTCGCGTATAATCTGCGAAAATCCGCCGTCCTCGCCTCGTGAACAAAAACCGACAATAATAATATTATATTTTGTAGCCCTTTCTAGCCGGCAGTGGCCGGGACAAAAGATCGCCGCCGCCGCCGCCGACTCCAGTCAAGAGTTCGTTCGATTCGGAACCCTCCCGACACGTGCCGGCAATAAACCCATACAAATTTGCCGTCTTAATATTTACAGTATCGCCGCGCCTGCGCACGTGTCCTGTCCGCGTTTAACGCGCATTTAAACGCACGGCCAATTGTCAAACCGCACGGCACAACCTGCCTGCCGCGCACGCGTCCCGTTCAAAAGGCTTTAATAATAATAGTAATAATAATAATAATAATAATAATAGCCGGGTGTTTAAAAAAATATTAATAATAATTTTTTTTTTATAACATAAAACTGCGCGGCCCACACATATAATTGCCGTACACCCCGAGTGAGAATTTTCGTTGTCACAATAAAATCACACCTATACCCACCCATATATTATATATTGTAAAGGAAATAATAATAATAATAATAATAATAAAAAAAAACAAATAGGAAGAAATAAGTTTCGCGTTTCTGATTTACGCGGAAAAATCCCGAAACTGTAACACGTTTGAAAATACGATTTACGGAACGTAATACTGTATGAACGCGTTCGTGTCACCAGAAATAAAAATTCATACGAATTAAAGCCTCTTATTTCAATACTATTTTAAATACGTATTATTATTATTATTATTATTATTATTATTATTATTATTATTATTATTATTATTATTATTATTATTATTATTATTATTATTATTATTATTATTATTATTATTATTATTACTGTACCTAGCTGAATACTTTTTTGTGAAACAAAAAAATAAAATAAAACGCAAAGAAAACAATTATATTTCCGTTTATAATATTAATATAATTTAGAAACTGGTTGAAAAAGCAAGAATAATATGAACATTGGTTAGACAATATTGTAGGATAATCGTCCTATAGTTGTCGTTGTGCAATGACCATATAATATGTAATTTAATTTATGGTATGTATAATATATACATGTGTTTGTGTGTGTTTTTTTTTTTTGTAAACCAATCATTTATTACGACTCTCTTATTCGGAAGTAAAAATTTTAATAGCGTCATTATAAAAAATAAATTTGTTAACATTATTTATGAAAAACGTGTGAAATATCCGAATGCTTTCGGAATACTAATTATATTGCATGAATGGTTGATGGCAGCGTTTACATTTTACTAGTTACGAATTTATGATGAATATAATATATCAGACTCTGCGTGAAAAGAATATACTCGTATGTGGAATTTTCTACGCCATTATTAATTCGAGAGTGTTTTATATAATCAAGCAGCTCGGATAGGTATTAAATATTCAACACTTATGGAACTTCAAAATTCTTGTGTCCCTTGTTATTTGTATAAAATATGGAATTTTTCCATTTTGAAGACCTCAAACCTTAATACAAAATTAATCAAGTAGGTGTATACCGCGAGAATATACAAAAGTACGTACTGCAATGGTGGAATTGCTGAAAAGACTTTCTGAAGACCCCTGACGGTTGGCATTGAAATAAAAAATAATTCATTGAATATTTAAGCATAATAACCATAAAAATAATTTAAAATGTATAAATAATAAACATCAAAAGGAGGTAAAAAAATCGTTTATTTCTATATCCATGCATATAAAATTAAATTTTATCCTATCTTAGGAAAATTTTTTGCCCTCCTCTCTGATTTTAAATCTAGCTAAGCTCATGAGAATATATGTATATATATATATATATATATATATATAAATTGAATATTATTGCAAATTTTTACGTTCAAAAAATGACTAGAATATTTTTTAGATTTTGAGCGAAGCGAGGAAGCTATTTGTTGTGCAATAATATATTTTCTGTATAAAAATTTTCGACAAAAAGGTATGTTCGGATGATCTCGTCATGCTTTACGTTTCAGAAGCAAATCGTAACTAGTTAGTATTCTATTTGAAACGTTTTTCAATTTTCTCAGTAGTTTTCTTGTGCGTAAAAAACCGAAAAATTAAAAGAAAAATTATTTTTTCAATATTTTTTATCAAAATTTTATTTTTATAATGAATAGTAATTATTTATCTCAATAATTTTTATCTAAATCTTTTACTTAAATTAAATTTTGCCGAATTTTTCTAATTTTCTAAATCATCGTGCTATGTACAATGTACATATAATATTATTAAACTCTTTTTAATTATTCGTACATTGCGATACATTCATACTAATATTATAATTTATTTCCCAAAAACGATAATACTTATTCAGATAATTACCTATCCAATATTTCTTAGAAGAAACGCGTCTAAGCGTTTTTTCACATAAAAAAAATTTGTGAAATTTTGAAATTTGTGTACGATACTGAAATGTAATTATTATATATTTCGGAAATTTACATTTACAGTACACATATTTTTTTAATTTTAAAATATTTTTAGTAAACAAACAAAGATTGGCTATTTTTTATTTATTCAATTTTTTAGAAATCCTAACTTTAAAATTTAACAATAATACATAAATATAATACATAACGTACTGCCACGTGGCATGCACGTTATTTTAGTGAGTAAAGTAAATCGATCGAATATTACCAAAATTATAAAATCATTAATATAATTTTTTTTTTTTTAGGCTACCTCCTTAGGTATTGAGTGTAAGTCTAATAAATACGTTTTTCGTTACCTAAAAAGTTAAAAAATAATTGTGTTCTACGAGTAGTTTAAATGTTAGTGCTTTAAATAATCCATAATTAAATGATAAACAAAGCTTTTAACATTAAATCTAGCCAATTCAGTATAATATATTATGTTAAACATCAAACGGATTATTTGGTAATGTACAATTAAGAATGCGAATTCATACGCAATGTTAAGCATATAATTAAACTTGAATTTTTTTTGTGTAAATCTTTTTTTTTTTTGGATTTCCTTAATATATCGAATTATGTAAAAAAAAAAACAATTGATTAACTAGACATTCGTGCAGGGAGTACAAGGAGAGAGAAATTCAACTGAAAATTATAAATTTTCTTTTTTAGAATTTTTTTTTTTTGCCTAATATTATTGTTATTCTTTACAAAAAATATTTGCGAACGCCCATTTAACAAAATTATTACGGACTGGATAAAAGATATTTATTATAAAATATATTGATACAATAATATCGAATAAATGTTATATGGTGTAGAAGTATTTTTTTTTTTTTTTTTTATATAGGTTATTTGTTGAATCGTTTTTCCTGTAATAGTCACAAGAATACAGCAAGAATCGGCATTCCTTTTATATACGTTTATATTGTAGTCCTTCAATAGTAATAACACGTTTAACTGAATATCAATTTGAGAGAGTTTAACATAGTTCTGCAAGTTCGTAATGATAAGTAAAGGTAATTTCGAGACATTTCCCAAGAGAACCGCGTGCGATGGTATATTATGCAGTATAGTCGTGTGTACCTACATTAATTTATATAATGATAATAGCCTTTGTGACAATTTGTGTAGAGACTATAATATTATACGTGAATTACAAATAAATAACAACAATAATATTGTAGTAATAATTATTATTACGAAGACGACGATGAATTAAACGTCGACGATTTATTGTCATAATAATAATAATAATAATAATAATAATAATAATAATAATAATAATAAATAATATATATATATATATATATATATATATATATATATATATAGACATCAAAACACGTAGCTACACGTTAACGGAATATATAAAAACATGTAATTATGCCGAAATATGTAAAATAAATTCTACATAATTTTATCAAGGATAGTTTAAATCCTGGAAGTTTCTCGTCATAATTTTTATATCTTGCATTCTAATAAATATTCTAATATTGTAATATTATATTACTCGCGTAGTCACCGGATCCCAGTGTTATATTTTTGTGTTTTAATTCTTCTTTTATTCCGTTTTCTATTCGGTTTACAAATATTTCCATACATGTTTTGATTTTGAACGTCGCGATATTCGTATATTTTATTGGATTTTGATTTCTTTTTATTTTAAAGATTGTGGACCATCAACCTAGCTTGGAAAATTTTATTTTCACGAATATGAGTTATTTTCAAATGTCTGAACTCTAAAATATAATATACAAAACAAAAAATATTAATATGTATAAAAAGATTTTTAATTAAATTCATTGACTATATATTATACAACGATGACTTGTTTTACTATAATATTGTTAATTACATCATTGTGATTGATTTACAGGTATACTATCATTTCCACACGATATCGTGATCTCCAATCACGTCATCGTGTCGTTGTCGATCTAATAAACGATTTTTTCAATTTTTTTCATAAGATTTCTAAAATGACCCACCCAAGCCATTCGACTATACTATAGTGCAGTTGCATTACTCGGTAACCTACGCGGGCGCCACTGGAGTCCGTATCGATTGTATTTCAATCTCTGTTTAATCAACTGAATCAATAGTTTTCTCTCGCACAAACAGACGGACG
This sequence comes from Slavum lentiscoides, assembly GCA_032441835.1. NCBI lineage: Eukaryota > Metazoa > Arthropoda > Insecta > Hemiptera > Aphididae > Slavum > Slavum lentiscoides. The sequence goes on from CM063706.1 coordinate 30,574,223, forward strand.
AGACGTATTCGATCGATCGATAAACCTAAATTTTCTCAGAAAACACACGTACGTTCATACGGAATTTGTGCACACAAGGAGATATTAAACTATATTTCGTCGTTACACAAAGTTACAATCCGTGGGATACAACGAATATTACCGAGTAAACGATAATCGCAATTATTATTATTTTTTTTAAATTTCGTTTTTAACATTGTCTTTCACTCGTTCTGCGCGTGTCTAGAAACGATTCTATTTCCATTGTGTTCGTCGTTTTTCTCGTAAAACAATTTTTTTTTTTTCATTCGCTATTCGACGACGGGTCCCGGAATCGCCGGCGGACGCCCCGGGACACTGAAATTATACGTATTGCGCTCCGCACCGCGCCGTACACCAAACCGCAGCGAACGTTTTTGTTAAATATTATCGACTTTTATTCATACACGTCCGCCAACGTCGTTACATTATATATAACGTAATATTATGTACGCGTGTTCCTTGTTCGATATCTCGGCGGAAGAACGCGGCGGTGGCGGTTGAACGGGAGAGTAGAAAAAAAAGAAAAATTTCGATAACAATCAAAAGGGACGCGCGAAAAAGAGGCGAAATTAACGGGACGACGAAAACGCCTCGGTGTATAGGAGGTGTACTGGCATTGTACGCGTGTAGGTATTATTATAGTCGGCTAGTACCTATATACGTATGTATAGGCATATAATATGTACACTCGGTTGATGTGTGCCTATACCCGACGTAAGTATAATGTTCGTATTATGCGCGCGCTTGTGGCAGTGTACAGACGAGTTGATGGAAAATTTCGAGTGAGAGAAATGGGCTATAAAGACTGTGGAGGGGGGATGAGGCGGAGGTGGGTTAAAGGGATATAGAGAGAGAGAGAGAGAGAGAGAGAGGCACGTATCTCCGCCGGGTATACCGCTGCGTCCTCGTCGCGAAAACTATCGTGAAAATATATTAACGTTTAGAGGGATCGAGAAAAACAAAGGCGGTCTTCGCCGCAACAACTATGGCAGCCGTTTCGGGCGGCGCGACCGAGCCAATACGGTCGCAGCGCTGTACACCCTGCCCCCGTCTCATTGGTCCCTGCGCCGCCGACGACACCGGCGTCCCTCGCGCTACCCGTCCACCGACCCCGCCGCCCAATACGGGTCCCTGTTTTCCAGTCAGCCGATCACTAGTGCCGCGTAATTTCGTTAGTCACTTCTAGTTTGGCGTCGGATGACGCGCTCTTTCGTTAATCGGACGCTCCGGTCATCCCCGAAAACCAATTCGATTTAAAAAAACCGTCGCCGTCAGTGGCCCTGCACGTCCGTCCAGAGCGTTCTGTTTATTTATTTATTTTTTTCCACACCGCGTTCTTTTTATATTTATTTAATTTTTTTTTTGTTCGTCCCGTCCCCACCCCCACCCACCGTTCATTCTCTCACGCGCTCTCTCTCTCTCTCACCGACCTCCGGGGTAAAATAATAATCGAAACACTAATAGCAAATCGAAACGAGAACCGTTTGTTATAAACGCGCGTGCAGCACATCCGTTGTCATTGTTTGGACTTTTTTTTTTTGTTGTCAAAATCCGAATTCGCCTGTACCGCGATCCGTCGCAGTACGTCCTCTATACACGAGCGCGCGCCTATATCAATTTACACTCGGCTCCGTCGCCCGGAGTCGGACGTCCAGACCGTGCGGACTGCAGCGAGACCGAACGGTCGTGTCGTCGCCACTACTGCAGGTTCGCCGCGCGCCACTTCGCGAAGGGCGGCGTTGACGTTTTGCGAACCGGCGTGCAATAACGGGCACCGCGATTGATCTGAAAGGTGCGGCGGGTGGTGATCCGCACCACCCGCACAACATTTTCCCCGCACTGTTCTCGAGACAGCTGAACTTCAACAACGGGTCACACCATCACGGTGCAGGCACGGCGCACTCGTCGTCATCCGGTAAGTCTGTCGTTTTGCACTTGTCACAATCATATTATTACGTTTATATTTCATGTACGCCGGCCATTTTCGCAAGGGGTTTCTTCGGGCACTGACAAAAAACCCCCACGATAAACGTATACTGCAATACTTTTAATATACGTAATAATTTATAAAATATTTATTATAATAATAATAATAATAAAAGGTAGCGAGCCGCGGGCTGTTGTGGATATCGTGAATTACTTGGGTAAAAATTTTGGAGTTTTATTTTTATTGGATTCTGAGCGGAGCGATGGATCTATTGTTTTTACTATGATGTGTCTTATTTTTTTTTTATGTCTGTACCCGAAAATTCTACCAGAAGGAATGCTCCGATCTCTTCGGTCACAGTCCGTTTCCGGCAGCAAATCGCATCTAGTTATTGGTACTTTAGAGAGGTCATTTTTCAATTTTCTCAAAAGCACCTAAAATTGTAATTGAAAAACTACCGAAAAAAATTTATTTTGTTTTATGCTTGTACCAAAAAGTTCTACCAGAAGGAGTGCTCCGATCTTACGGTCACAGTTACATTCCGGTAGCACATCGCATTTATAGTTGGTACTTTAGAGAGGTCATTTTTCGATTTTCCGAAAATCCTCTAAAACTTTAACTCAAAAACTACCGAAAAATTATTAAAAATTACTGTTATTAATTATATGCCATATACATACTCTATTATTATATACCTAGTATTAATAATAAGTAATATAACATCGAAGCTCCGCTCAGAATCGTGTTATCGAATGCAATGATTTATCATTGCTTTCGAATTTAAAATGATAACAATACACTCTAAAATCTTACCCCAAGTAATTCACTTAAACAACATTAACAACATCCCGCGGCTCGTTACCTTTTACACATTTGAAAGCAATAATGAATCATTGCATTCGATAAAACGATTCTGAGCGGAGCTTCGGTGTAATAAATAAACGAAGAAATTAACGAAAATCGATTAAGACGAAATTGCATTTTCAGCGTTTTTATGTAATTTTTGGTAGTTTTTCTTGGCTTTTGAAAAAAGTATTGAGAAAATCGAAAAATGACGTGTTTAACGTACAAACTAGATGCAATTTGCCATCAGAAAAGGTGCTACACGAAAAGATCGGAATACTTCTACTGGTAGAATTTTTGGGTAAAGGCACAAAACAAAACGTCATTGTAAAACCAATATATTCCTCGTTCCGCTCAGAATCTAATAATAATAAACGGTAGCGAGCCGCGAGGTGTTGTGGGATGTCGCTTATGTGATAATTACTCGAATACTGATATTCTTAGTGTTCTGTTATCACTGTACATTTTGAAAGCTATTGTAAATCGTATTGCATTGGATAAAACGATTTTGAACTTCGGTGTAATATTATTTATTATTAATTGTGGTATATAATAATATAGTGCGTGTATATAGATTACATCATTTACGATTAACCGCGTACAGTATAATATCATTTGTAATAGAATTTCTTACAATAAACGTAGGTGGCTAGAAATATTCAAAATTTTTTGGTTAATATAGTACAGAGTTACGTATTTGCTAAAAATTTCAACAATCTAGTGCCGTTAGTATTGTACGAACGTAATTTTCCATAAAAAATAAATAAAATATGCTTTGTCGAAAAACTTAAAATGTTTATTAAAGAAATTTGTGATTAACGACTTTCAAGATTTTTTTGAATACAGTTTAAGTAACGTATGTCTGGCATTGTGTAATATTTTTATGCCCCAAAACCCAAAATCATCTCTTTTATAAATTAAATACCACGAAATCTATAATTGCTATAAATAGACCAATATTTAAGAGACATTTTTTGAACATTTTTGTTCCCTTAATATAATATAAAGTTATATATTTGGTGAATTCTTCAAGTTTTTATAACCATTAGTTTCGAAATTACGAAGAAACAACGGTAATCGATTTCGATGAGATCACTTTTTTATCGTTTTCTGTACGTTTTTCGTTGTTCTTAAGTATTTTGAAAAAATCGAAAAAGGACCTGTATAAAGTACCATCTAAATGCAATTTACTACTGGAAAACAAGTATGACTGTAAACTTCGGAGCACTCCTTGTGGTAGAATTTTTTAGTACAGACATAAAAAAAACACAACATTTTAAAACCAATACGTACCTCGCTCCGCCCAGAATCTAAAATATTATTAAATTAAAAAAAAAAATTTACTTCACCACTTACTTTCTACTGATTCTAGTGATAAGTTCCTTGAACGGGGTGTAGAAAACACTCGTTTATACCATGGTCTACTTGTACATTCGTGTCGCGATGAATATTGAGACATAGCCACTCCATTCAGTCATCATCCATTGTAGATCTTAAGAATATGTCTTGATTCGTGGGTCAACGTAAAATGTAGGGAATGTGCATTTTTTAGTTAATGTCCTCACGAATATTTTGGCCTAAAAGCCGCCGTCGCCAAATTCGCAACACCTCACTAATTCGAATTTCAAATAAATTTTCGATAAAATATTTTCGTATTTAAAAAAAAAAAACTAACTCTGATATGAGTAGTAATGAATTAACCGAGATTTAGCATAGCATATAAATAGAAATTTGATTATAATCTCTCCTATAGTGTCGGTTACAACGTTGGAAATTTACCGTGTTCCACGTGAAGTTAACATCGATTATATTATTGATATATATAATTAAGAGATTATATACCATCTATATACTCAATATTTTTACATATTAGAATTTCATTAAATTAATTTTTCATTAATTTCATAAAACAACCGTTTTAACAGTTTAATATACGCATCCAAATATGAATCCAATTAGCAGCAGCTAATGACTCATCAGTCATACATCATATAATACATGTCAGGGTTGAAACCACAACTCAAATCCTTTGCGCATGAGGTTGTATTTAAAACTTAAACGCGCCTTATAATTGGCAATAACGTGCGTGACTTATCAGAGGCGCCAACTAGACAGTTAGACTCCATACTTTACTTGGTATACATTGTATAATATTTACCGTCATGTTATAAAAGAGGTAATGAGGGTGTCGGATCGGATATTCCCTGCCCACAATTTTTGTAATGTACTACCAGTTAAAATTACACAAATTTTCGAATCTTTGTCTAGTTTCTATTATCAATTAAAATATAGCAGGAATTCCTCTTTTTCCCCCGAAGAAAAGTCGAGATAATATTATTGTAATTGAATTGAAAAAAAACTTAATACGGATCAGCTATGAAAGCGCTATATTGTGCACTGCTGCTCTTCCTATCCTCGAATATTGTTTGGATACCTATAGAGTTGTTAATTGTAGTGAATTAGAATGTGTTCAATATACATTTTAAAGATTTAACATATCAGACGAGATCGATGACTATTGCTAATATTGAATCTTTATTTGCCGTTTAATATTATATTCTATATAATATTATACAATGTGTAAAATATATTATATTGTTTGTATAATTTTTTAATATTAAATAAAACATGTTGATAAATGTTCTTTTAAACTGCTTGTATTCCAATAGGCCAAATCTTACTGAAATCTTCACGAGAATTTTGTAAATTACAGTGTGCACTGCACTGTGTAGGTTAATCACGTTTATTTTAACGCGAGTCTTTTTAAAATCATTTTCCTACTAAAATTATATGATAAATTAAAGTTATTTTCTAAAGTATTTCTAAAAATAAAATAGACAGAACGATTTGAAAAAATTAATTAAGAATTCGTGTAAATAATTGTTACTGTATTGATCATGTGTTCTTAGTACTCTGCAAGTGCTGTGTCAGTATTCCAAGTAGTGAAGTTCATTTTAAAATATTTAATTTAAACCAGTTGTGTCGTAAATAATTTTGAATGAAAAAAGATATATGTGCTAAAATTAACAAACAATCAATTAAATTCCACTGAAATTTTGTTTGATATAATACTGTAGAATATAACATAAAAACCTGTTTTTTTATGCATACAATAATTTTATGATATATTAATATAATTTTATACGGTATCAAATTTGATAACTCGTCGTGGAAAATTTCAGAATATAGATATATATAGTAATCCGATGAAAATCCTTATAAGTCTTGTAGAACAGGATTTAAAAATATATGGCGAATTTCAAGATAATTACAGTGAACTTTCGAAAATTAAAAATCGGCTAAAAATTAGTGTGATAAAATAATATTACTTATGAGTTATATTACACATGATTGTTTGTATATATTTAACATTATTTGAAATTGATTTTAGATAACGGTAAACATTTCTAAGAATTGAAATCAATATCCAATATTAAAATCAAAATATGTATTTAATATCTAAACCATAGCAAACAAATTAAAATATCGATTATCTACATCAAAACCTCTATTGAAATAAATTGATATTGGTAAGACAAATTCATACCAAAATCTCAATTATTGATAATCAATTGTTAAAATCGAAAAAAAAATCAAAAACCAATAATCAAAATCATAATAAATTAAAAACTAAAATACAAGAATAATATTGGGCCGCATGGGTATGTATAACGTATTAATGTATTTACGTATTAACGTGTTTATTAAGCAAGGTAGTCAACTTATATATTTCGAAATGTGTCCACCTTAAATCATTAATTCGTTGTATGTATAATAGAATAATAAAAGTAATTTCTATTTTGAATGAAATTAATAATATTGTATACGTGACGGCAGGTTATGAGAGAACGAATGTCAAATACCGATTAGCTACTAATATATTGTTAAACTTCCGTCGCATTTTGTAGCACTAAAAATAAAATATTTTCAGAATAAAATATATACTATTCCTAAAATTACTATAATTTTATTAACAATATCACAGTATTAATAATTTGAAGGATGTAATATTAAATAAATAAAATAACTGGAAATAGAATTCTATACTAAAATACGAAAATTAATTACAATTGTAATGTTTAAAACCAAAATCATTGAAGGGGAAACCTTAAATTTAAAATAGAAAACGAAATCTGAATAATTAAAAAAACAGAAAAATTATTCAAAATCAAAAGAACAATATATTTAAATAAATTTTTGAGCTCTAAATAAAAAGAAAATAATTAATAATTTTCTGAGAATTATTGTTAAACCTTAGAAATTAAGTGAATTAGTCTCGTGTAATAAGTCGACGAAATGAACCCGCTTTTGTACCCAAATGATAAAAAATGTTCAATCATTAATAATTACTATTTCTAAATAATCATACGTCTGTACAAGTATTAGCTGATACGGTTATCACTAAGATTTTACAGTAGTTGTAGATATATGGAGTTAAATGAAGGTGTTTATTTTCCTGTAATCACGTTCGTTTTTAATTAGCAATTTAAGTAATATGACAATATTGTGGGTATTTACATGGTTTGATGCGGGAGCACTTTAATATGTGAACGGGTCAAACTTCAATACAATTTAAAAGGTTTAACTTAATTTAATGTACAGAACTTGGGGGATGAGGGTCTTTGCTTGTTAAGGATAGAGTATAGTACTGCGTGAAATCTTGCTTTACTATGTTTTTAACGTGTGCGTTAAAATATAATTTACGTTCCAATGTGACTCTTAGGTATTTTACATTACATTACATCCAAAATAATTTTTTTGTACACTTTTGCTTTTGCAGTTTTCAGCGAGATTGTGATCCTTCCCTGGTTTAGGAATAGTTATAATAATCAAATTTTTCCAGGTAGTAAAGAAATAGTTTAGTCTCAAACAAGCGTTTAACATTGCAATTTGCAGATTTTATTGGTTGGTAAGAAACTGGTATGATGAAAAGTTCTAAGCGCGGGATTATTAAATTCCTGGTGGCCCGGACTATATGACCGATATCCAGCGCCGCTGAACCAGAATTTTCCGTGAATTAGCTGGTTAAATAACTTGCTATTATTTCGGCCCTCTTATTGGTAGAAAATGACAACCCGTTTAGTCCAACGATTTACTGGTTTGTTTTTAAGAAAACTTTTATTGAGTTCGAAAGCAGATACATTTTTTGTATACAGACTGTCAAAGAAGTAACAGCAGGTGGTCTCCTTTTCTCTGGTCTTTGAACACCCCTAATTTGTGTGTGCTCCCGCGCATTTTACGCACCTTGATAATGGCCGTAGTTTTGAAAACCATAAAAAATTAAAAAAATATATTTTCCATAAGAAATAAAACTAAAATATATTAAAGGGGTTAAAAAATATAAGTATTTTCAATTTTTTTAAATAATATTCATACAGAAAATAGTGACAATCCTTCTTAAGTATAAATTCTCGGAATCGAACACTGAGATTTTCGCAATCTAGATTTTTTTTACAATTTGGATCGTCTACTGATTATATATTGTGTACGTCGTGGGCACTTTCGTGAATCAAACTGTTTTTTCGTTTCCTGTAGGTTTCTTTTCCGTTAGCTCAAAATGCTTAATCCATGAATTGATTACATGGAAATCACAACCATTAATTGCGAACACGATGTGCTAAATTGTAATAATGTCAAAATTTCATGCGAGCAACAGTAAGACTTACACCTTTGTTTTCTAAAAACTCTTCACGGCAAACGCATGTCGCGATCAAATCCACTTATCTGCAGTTACTGAATGGGGAAAAGTTGTGCAATGTGCACGAAACAATAATTCCATTCCCATTTTCATGCCAATTTATAAAAGCTGCCATTAAAATATTAAAAATTTCCTATTTTCCTGAGTGATTTCCATAAACATTTTGTACATTTTGTACTTCAGTTTTAATTTTCAACTATAAAACACGGGAATACATTTTTTTAACATTGATAAGGGTTAGTCCAGAATTTTTGGTTTCTACCGATTCTATGATTTTAATTTATAACACCAACAGAAAAGTCGATTTATCGATAAAATTATGACATTTTCATCGACGTTTTCTCAATTTCAGGTAAACTCATGATGGACGATTTGCGGCCCGGCCTGGGTGGCATACTGGGTTTGATGGATCACGATCACCATCACCATCATCTCCATCATCACCATTCGACCGGGGTCCATGCTGACAAACAGCGTGTCTCGAAGGGGGCCAGTGATTCATCCAACGAACTTGGCTCGTTGTACGGTCTGCCGGTCAATGCAGCTGGCGACTCGTCTCACCATAACACGCCATCTCCCGGACGAGGGTCGCTGGCCGAACAGACTAGTGCGTATTTTTATTTAATTTTATGTTGTATTACAATACCTATGTCCTATATATAATCTATAATAATAATAATATTGTAATAGCTACAATTGTAGTAGGTATAACATATTTTGTAGAAAACAATTACCGAATAGTGGATTTTCTGCTTTTGATTTTTTTGTGAGTTTTTTTCAATCGACGCGCGACATCGGGAAATATCAGGAATGTTTATAATATAAAAGAAATTTTAGATATAAAACAACTTAAAGTTTTAGGTTTTGATGATTTGTTATACGATTATCAAAAAATTTTAAATCGTGAAGGCCACTAAAATGTCTAATATTTTGCGCTCTTTCGCTTTATATTGGAATACGGATCTGTCTTTTTTGAAACCGTTACACAGTAATAGATTTACATAAGCAACTAACACACGTCTATCGTAATTTTTTAAGGTTTAGTTTAGTCATGTTTTTTTTCATGATTATTCTCCTGCTGTTGAAGTAATATAGTAGTTTTTTAATTATCAGTGTTGACTGAACGTAATCACACACGATTAACTTAAATTTTCTTTGTAACAAACAATCTAATTACGTGGATTCCCCTGAAAATTTGATCACTCTTTAATTTTAGTGTCATTTGTCGTCTCTTGCATTTTTATTCTCCATTTTATGTCCATAAAACCACCACCCATATATGAAAAATTAGCCATTTGCACACCTTATGTCATTTATGTATTTGAGTTTTCTATAAAATTTAGAGAATTGATAATATGACACTTAATTGTTGTTTGCAAATAAATCTTAATAAATAATAATTTATTTTTAAAAATATCTTAATCACAAAACGAAGTATCTTGTTTTATAATTCTTGTATTACACTATAAATCTTAATATATTATGAAAAGATCATAGCTCGTGTATAATATAATAAATAAATAAATAAACAAACAAATAAAATTGTTATATTTTTAAGATATAAAAAGTTGAAAACCGTTGAATTTAAGTTATATAGGTTCTGTTTAGCATAAATCTGTTCAAAGAAGTTTAATATTGAAAACGTGCGTACGTCTGTTTGCTGGAGATGAGTGACGTGCAATAAAATGAATTATTAATCGCGATAAACCCAAACAATTATACAAATAAACATAAAACATGTTATACAGGTATTACATTATACGCACTAATCTTCTTACCTCCAAAATCACATTGATCTACTCACCGTTTGATATAACACGTAGGGTGCGATTTTAAAAAAAATTTCCCAGTTATTTTTACGCTTATGTCTATTTGGTTTTATTAAAGTGAAAGGTTATATATAAATGTATACATTGCTTTAAATCTATGAATGTACACAATTTGAACACGTATTAGTTAAAACCATGATTTAAGATAAAAATATCACTTCAAATCACGGTGAAAAATAAGCTGTCATTTTTATTACCACCACTACAGTGTATAAAAATGTAAAAATTATAAAGTAGAGAAATCAAAAACAGAAAACAAATAAAGAATAAAAAGGATATGCAAAAAAAAAAAAAAAAATACAAATACAAATACAAAAATAAATTTATAAATTAATACTCGTAAATAATACATTTTTTTTATAACTTTCCTTTGAATTAAGTACAGTGTGATATTGGCCTTTAATTCCAAAACGCCTATATTACATTTCATGTAAATGAATAATAACGTTTCGTGTAATACGAAACCAGATACACGATACCAACAAAGACTTATTTAAGGGAAGGATAGTACAATGACGGTGATAAGAAGGGTAGATCGCTCTTTTGGTTTCATTTATATTATCTATTAATTTCGTATAACAGTTTAAATAATAAATAATAAATTAAAAAGTCACGTGATTTTAGATTAAAATTGTATAACACATATAATACGATAATGCAAAATGTAAAAGTAACGGAAACGATATTGTGCACTATATTTCTGTCGACAAGTCGAACCGTACCACTACTGTGCTTATATCACGTATTCCGAATTTGTGATAATATTATATTAAAATTTAGTACAATAGTACATAATTTATATTATGTTCTTCATTTTAAAATTTAATCCTAAATGGGTTTTTAAATCTAATGTTTATAATTTTTTGCTTCGCTTAGAATACAAAATAAAATAAAATAATGTTTTAACCTAGTTAAAAAGTCAATGGGCTCATCACTATTTTCATTTTACCTCCAAAAGAAAATTTTAAATATACCACTGATATACACTAGGAACTCTGCGCAGGAAAGAAAATGCCTCTAATTGCCAAAAATATAAAATAAATTGGAACAATTTATATTTGCATGTATGAAAAAAATTGTTTTTTTATTTTTTCAATAATAAATGTAGCGTCCGAGGGAGCGTTTAAAAAATTGAAAACGGAACCTATGACATCAGTGGGCGGAATAAGCGCAAGTCATTCTGGACATACACCTACTACAGCCACGTGCCCTACGCCCGCAAGACGAAGACATCGTACGACATTTACTCAAGTCAGTAATCGGTCGAGACACGAGACGAAGTCTATCAACATGTGTATAAGTCGTGTACACGAATATTGATCGATAAAACGCATTGTTTTTCCCACAGGAACAACTCGCGGAACTCGAAGCTGCTTTCGCAAAGTCTCACTATCCCGATATTTATTGCAGGGAGGAGTTGGCAAGAAGTACAAAACTGAACGAGGCTAGAATACAAGTGAGTTTAATTCCATTAAGTCTGGGGCTCGTAAAAGTGTTCGACATCGTAAAAACCGTTAAATATCTGGAAATAAATATCAAATACTCAATCGAATACCAGAATAATAAAAAAAAAAATTCAAATCCGTATTTAACTTCCTAAACTGTAATCAATAAATATGAATATCGTTATTCGAGGTCAATACCTGCATTGAAATGAATAAATATTTGTGAGTCAAATTGAAATCGAAATATTAATTACTGAAAATTCGATATTTGAAAAAATATATGGTAACTGATAATTAAAATCGTAATAAAATTAAAATACTAAATTAACATTGGGATCCAGACATTCAATGCCAAAACCGGTATGTAATATGTACGACGAATTAACATTTTAGTCTACTTCTACCTCGATCAAAATCCATTCTGTCTTAATTCATATCATATTTTACAATATGTTAAAATGTTAAACACTATTAATAAAAGCATTTTGTGTTTTTAATGGGATTAGTAATTACGCGTGATGCCGGACGACGGATAAACCAATATTTTTAATAATAAATTACTATTAAGTATTAAAAATATTTTATTACTATTATTATTAACAATATTTTCTTAGCACTAATATACTGAAGTAATTGATGTGAAAAAATTTACTGGAAAAGAAATGTTTATTTTTTTTTTAAATAAAACAAACATTTTGAAATATTAATTGAAATCGAAAACGTAATACTTTTAAAATCGATTTTAAAATTCTAAATTAAACAGGAATTGTCGATAATAGCTGTTAATCGAAATCTTAGTCAAAAACTTAAAACCGATAATCTAAACCGAAATCAAAATACTATTTGATATGGCTATACTAAAATGTGCGAATCACAAACTTACATAGCCACTCAAATAATAGTTCTACACAGAAATATGAGCAAGTAGAAACTCTTTCCTGCTCATTTGCTCTGTCTCAAAAATCACACGTTTGTCTCCGTGATACAAAAAAAAAAAGGACTTTAACATTCTAAATTATTTACTACGAATATATATATATATATATACACCCACATTCCACATAATACATTTCATAAAAATTAATATGCGGCAAGAATAAAAATACAAACGGATTTTTATTTAAAATAGATATTTAAATACGAGTATAAGATTTTCTAAAAAGTATTTATAATATAATTATTTTATTTCAATAAAACTATTCGGATACTTTATAGGACTGAATGGTATATACTCAATTTGTTAAATTTCGTTCAACACAAAATTAAAATATCACGTACGACCATTTGCCCGTAATTATATTTTATCTGATTAATATGGTGAATTTTGATTTCAATGAGAAGAATGCTTGAATGTGTCATTTTGTATTCGGACAAATTCCTTGAGAAGACGTCGTGACGCCTTGAACGATTTTGGTATCACATCATTTTATTGATTTTAACATTTTAGATTCTGAGCGGAGCGATGGATCTAGTGGTTTTACAATGATAATTATGAACAAATTAAAACTTTCATGGGACGAACTACTAATATTATTAGGTTTTTCGGAATTGACCGTGTTTTTGTTTTTGTTTTTTTTCCTGGCGTTTCGGAGCCGTTGCAGGTTCCATCTTTAGAAGTTATAGTTCACTATAGTATAGTATAGTCATAGCAGTCAGCAGTGAACTACAACTTCTGAAGATGGAACCTGCAACGGCTCCGAAACGTCAGGAAAAAAACAAAAACAAAAACATGCTCAATTCCGAAAAACATAATAATATTAATGATAATTATTTTTTTAGATTCTCAGCGAAGCGAGGGATCTAGTGGTTTTACAATGATGTTTATTTTTTTTTCTATCCTGTGTACAGATTTTCGACCAGAAGGAGTGCTCCGATCTCTTCGGTCACGGTTTGTTTCCGGCAGCAATTCGCATCTTATTGGTACTTTAGAGAGATCATTTTTCGACTATCTCAATAGTTTTTCAACGCGACGCGATGAACTACCGAAAAATTACGAAAAACCGTTAAAAATGGGATTTCGTTAATATCACGTATAGTTCTTTCGCTATAATTTCGAAAATAATTATTCTATTGTCTTGACATTTTCAACAAAATTGTATCTTTGTAAAATTTTCAAAAAGATTCATTCAATTTTAGGCTATTTATAGCTATTTTTATATTTTGAGGTTTTTTCATTCATAAAACAGTTAATTTTAAGTTTTTTGACTTGAAATTTGGACACAACGTTAGACATATATTACTTTAATTTTGTACAAAAAATGGACAAAGTTTATTACACCAAAGCTTCGCTCAGAATAGTTTTATCGAATGCAATGTTTTATCATTGCTTTCAAATTGATAATAAGAACAAAACTCTAAAATCTTTATCCAAGTAATTCACTTAAGCGATATCCACAACACCCCGCGGCTCGCTACCTTTTTCTATATTAATTTTATTAATGCATTTTTGTAATATATACACGACTAAAATATAACACATGCTGCACATATTTTACCCCACCACTTGAAAATTCATTAAAAAAAACATTTTTTTTTTTTTTGTAACTGCGAAATCAAATTTTTACAAAAATAGAAGAATTTTATTTCATTACCTCGGAAATAAAAAATACGTTCCAAAGGAGAAATATCTGTACAGCACAAGTATTTCGGACATCTGTGCGGGGAAAAGTAAAAATGTGTTCGTTTAGTTGCACTCTATAAATATTAAATTATAGTATACGCGTTCAATAAATTATTATCGTAATTTCCTAAATGGTGCCTATTTTTAATGCGGATTATAAAACAATAATACTATTACTTAATAACTTTACATTTAAAAATCGTGTAAGTATCATTTTCGCTTCAGATTTTGGTATTTATAAACGGAATAATAGGCGTAGCGACGTGAAGCGATTGAGTAATTATTTATTTTCGACCGCAATGCAAAAATTACAACGGTGAAATATGATAAAAAAGAAAAAAAGGAAATTGAACCGTGTGTATATTATTTTATACGCGTTATACACACGGGTTTGATCGCGTTGGCACTGCATCGACAGAGTGAGTCACCGCGGATTCCCTTCAATCATTATCCCCGAGAACATCACACGGAGACCGCTGTAATTCAATTTATCGTCCAAAATGTATTTCCGGGTGCATAAAGGGATACGTCTTCCCCGCAGGGTTTTAAAAGGCCATACTTTCCCCGAATATTTTATACACACCATAGTGATGAAATGAGTTTGTAATGACTTGTAAAGGGGATATACAGTGTTCTTGCATTGGACAATGACGATGTTTTAGGTATGGTTTCAAAACCGAAGGGCCAAGTACAGGAAACAGGAAAAGCAATTGCAAAAGGCTCTGGCCCCGCCCTCCATGCTTCCCGGATGCAACGGGGCCGCCATGATGAGAAACATCTACCCTTCGGCTTCTAGAACGTACCAAGCTTACCCACACCCGAATAGCATGAACAGATATCATCCACAGGTATATATACACACATATAATACATACAATTATATTTTTATAGAACGATATTGTTTCAGTACGTACACGTGTAAATAAAATGCGTATGATACCGTTTTAGAGTCTTAAATCCGTTATTTTATTGTTTAATCATCCTACAAAAGGCATGAATTAATTTTTATTGAGGTTTCATTGAGGTTAAATACATTTTTTAAATTATCAATAAGGTTTAAATGAAATTCAGAAAAAAAAAATATTCGTATTTCAATTTACGTGCACAATTGAAGTACCTAATGAATAATCGTGCAATGGTGTATTATAGATAAAAATGAACTGTTAAACAATTATATTTTTTTAATAATATAAAATAATTATTTTATAAAAAAATGCATAGTATGGTAAAAATATATTTCAGCAAAAAAGAAAAATATATTGGTACATATATGTATATAGCTTGTGTAAAAAACAGTTTATACATTTGTATAGAATGTAAAATTATAAGTAAACATAGTCGTAGGTATATTAATTACTGAGAAAATAAATGTTATTTCAAGCTGAACTCATTAAATACCAAAAAACAAAACTTATGAATTAACCAGATCACAGATTAAAATAGTTTAGATTAGATTAGATTAGTTTTAAATTTAAATATCTCCATTTAAAAATAATCACTAAGTATATAAGGATGGAAAATAAAATTACAAATTTACATTTTATTCATACAAACATTTATAATAGTCGTATCAATGCATAGCATTATACACTTATGTTAGTAGTAATAGGAATAATACTATACATTATTTACCAAGAAGGTAAATTATACAATATTTAAGAAAATTATTTCTTCAAATTGTTTAGAAAAAAATAATGGAAAAATGCAATTTTTTTTATCTATAAAAAAAAAAGTTTTCCTAACCTTTCGATATTATTAAAATAATTTTGTTTACGTAACATTCACTTTTTTCTAAAAAAAATCATTTACAATATTTGACACGTATAATATGATACAGTCAATATTTCTGTTAAATTAATAAATAATGGCCGCCTACTGTTTCTTCTTCCTTTGGTATTTTAAAAATAATGATTTTTATTTCAGATGTCATCTAGTTCGTACATGTCTACTGCCGTTATGAGTCAACCATTCACAGTGACTAGTCATCATTCTAATCCGGCGGCTTCTTCGAATCAGTCTTCTATTACGACACCCGCAGGTACAATACAAAATTGTTTGAAAAGGCTGTTTTTAATACTCCTTATAATCACTTATCATATTTGATTTTCACCAAGGTGAATGCGATAATGACGATGTTCATACATTTATTAAGAGAATCGAGATTTCTGAGAAGCAGCTAGTATTGAACGCACAATTTGTTGTTGTTGTTCAAGTAGTTAATGTAGGGACAAACTTACGAATTTTCCGCTCCTAGGCAATATTCAAGAAGCGCATTAATTTTAAAAGAAGATCTAAAACATAGACTAATTATAATCAAATTGATTATTTACACAGAATTTAAAAAATTTTCTTCCCAACAATATGTCGAGATATAAATATATATATATTATATTTAAAATTTTAATTTTCTCTCTATCATTCGGTATAAATAGATTTTTCGTTTGCATATTCTACGTTACCTATCCGAAGTGTTTTTATTTTTTTGCGAAAATTTAGAGTTAATATTTGATTTGTGTAGCAGCTCCTGCCGCCGACGTAAAATAATATTGAATACTTTCAGTTATTTTTTAAGTATTATTAAAAAGACGGCCATAAAGAGGTCGTAAAAATTAATATATTTTAATTCAAATGTATTCGATTTTTTTTTTTTATAGTTTGTCCAAAACTTTAAAACAAATATTTAATTTATTTCGGTTGAAAAAAACACATTTTGGGTTGAACGAAAAGGGATTTGTTCGCAAACATTTGGTGGATGGACTAAAATATTAAAAAAAATTAATAATTTAATAATTTTCATTATTACATCTTAAGCCCAAGCTTATGTGGCTTATAAGTAAATTCGTCTTGGAGTAACCGATTTTTAGTCTAAGAGTACTCATACATCTACAGACCATTACTATTACAAAGACATGCGCCATGTCAATGATATTTGATAAAGCTTTTAAAAAAATGTACGTATAGAATACAGTGATTTAGACCTAAAGCTCAACAAAAACTCGATCACTATTGAAATGAATAAAATTGAATTTTGACAAGAGGCTTGAAATCACCAAGTTGTATTGAATGAATTATAGGAAATGACATTTTTTTAAAATTTTTTTGACTTCTAAAATTAAACAAAAAATATATATAATATACTTATACTTAAATTTGATTTTTCCAAAAATTCTATTCCTGCAATAAACTTTAATAATAATATTTTATTCAATTGGTATTGCATTTTTTAACGCTGTTATATATATATATATATATATATATATATATATATATATATATATGTTTATATCAGTGGCGTGCTCAGCTTTTTTGAAAGGGAGGGGATATGAATTTTTGACTGATCAGAGTGGATCCTCATGAAAAGGGGAATATAATTATTTTTATTCATATATTTACTAAACACACACACACATATATATATATATATATATATATGACTATATTATTGTATTTAATTAAATAATGGTTATTTAAATTAAAATTTCTAATCTAACTTTTTATTTAATTGAATGTATTGTTTACAAACCTATCTTCACTAATAGCTTCAACTATTGATGGTGGTTTTTTGGTAAAAATACTAAGGAATTGGTCTGATTTAACAACAGAAGTTGCATGATAATCACATGCAGGCTGTTTACGGAATACCTAGTTGTGAATTAAGAAAATGTTCTAATTAAATATAAGTTACCTAGATTAACATTTTGTATCACTACCTTTAAGGCTTTCTTCCACGCATTAAACGCTTCAAATACTAATTTGGGTAAAGGCTGATTTCCAATGCCACCATTTCTGGAAAACACAAAACAATGTTTACAGTATACGCCATTGTTTTTTTCTGAGTAAGCAAGCCAATTAAATTCAAGAATTTATATTGGAATTTTAATCCTCTTTTTTCATTAATCTTGATCAAAAAGAACTTATGTTTGGGCTGTGGCACCTATACTTTAATAAGTGGCTAAATATTACATTATTTATAAAAATATAATTATATTTTCTTTTTTTTTTAATGATACTTAAAAGCAATTATTTACAGAATAGTTCTCAACATCTCAACATATAAACTTTATATTATATACATAATGATTTCACTCTTCAGATTTCGACTACCAAACTCATTTTCAAAGTTTCACTCCATAACAAATCCGAAAACTTCAAATCGTCACAATATCGAAACTGCGTTTACAGCATTTTGATTGTACTTATCCTAGTCTTAAACGTAAAAAAATATGTATTTTTTAAAGAAAAATAATTTTTTCGATTAAAAAAAATTATTTGAACAAAAGGGAAATATTATACTCGTAATTTGAATTGCCATAACCCGATATCATTTTGATTAAGCTAATTAAACAAAATACTGGTCATTTTTTAAAGATAATATAAATTCAAAATTAAATTTGATATTCAAAATCCTATTGTTAAAATACAAATTTCCAAATTTGAATTTTCAATTCAATGAATTACTTTTGGAGTAATACTTTCATTAATACAGTTATTACTATAATAAAATTTAATTCATGAAATGATTTACACAACTCCTGAAAACGGCGATTTGCTCGCATACAAATTGAAAACACGATTTGAACAATGACAGAAATATTTGTGTTTCGTTTTCAGGAATGATGCCGGAAGAAGAGTGGTACAACAAAAGTTTATCGGCATTGCGGATGAATTCGGGTCACCATCCGAACCTTACTACACCGATGTTACAATATCAGACATAGAGTTGCTGTGATATATTCATACGAGTATATAGATACGTTGTATTATAATTGAATTATTCAATATAATATTATTAAATTAATATTTCGGGCTGTATCGGTCATATTTTATAAACCCATTGCCATTAATTATTGTGTATATTAAACATTAATAGAATAATCTCCCGAGTGTTAATAAGACGGTTTTTTTTCGCTGGTTTGTGTACAAAATATAATATTACGTAGGAGACTATTCATTTGATTGAATCTAAATTCTAATTATCGTATTATGTAATAATTTTTGTCCGGTTTGTTGTTGTTTTCTTTTTCACTTTGGAAATCATTTAAGATTGAACAATTATAGATGTTTTTAAGATTTTCTCAATTTTTACGATTAATTATAATACTATTAAACGTAATCCACAATTATGACATATTATATTATAGTATTATGTATTATTATAGTATTGTGAACGAAATTGTAAATATACACATTTTAATCATAATTGTAACAAATTTGTTTTGATGTTTATTTATGTTTTCTTTGATTTGATACGTCATATTAAATTCGTCGTTTTTTTAATTTAAGTAGATTTAACATTGAATTTATATAGTTTTTCAGTAAATTACAATTTTCCAAATTAATCAAATCAAATTAAAAACTCGACAAAAATCGACAATTTTTAGGCCTCTTAATTAAATATAGGTAATTCATAGGCATGAAAACATATATTAATTATGTCAATGATGAGAATAATAATAATAATAAATTGATTTCACCATTAAATAGTTTAAGGAAGAAGGATAGACCTACACGAATACTGGGAACATACAGTGTTTGGAGGTTAAGAGTACGAAGTACCGGATCATAGTCATGAGGGGAATACGGTATGCTTAACTGGAAGGCCTCAAAAGCGAGAAACTTAACGCTGCACTCGTTCCAGTTGATAGCACTAGCTGTACGCGGGTTCCCGATTACCGACCTATACTCGAAGATTGGCCTAACTAATGCCGAGTTTACACTGAGATTGTACCCTACCGAGTTACTAGAGCAAGATCAGTAATTTAATAGGGAGTTCATTGTCATACGTTTTCTCCTACGTAAAAGGAGTAAACCATCTGACCTGTGGTGTGTGAACTGTAAACAAAATCAGACCTAGCTCCAGATTTTTTTGGATCAGACATTTTGCTTTTTAATCCTTGTGAATAAGTTGAGCGTAAATTTATAATTTCACTTATTAATGGAGGATTTCCAAAACTAGGTTTGTTCATTGTTTCTGCCAAAATACTATATGCAGTATGCACTGTGTTGACATGGTTTTCTACACTCTACAGACATTCGTGGTTTCAATATTCTAAAAAACAAAATTAACTGTTATATTTTCATTCAATTTATTTGTCATACTAACAAAATAGTTAGTTTTAAGAAAATAATACTCTTGTAACAAAAATTTGATAAAGTAAAAATATGATAAAATATAAATAGATAAATTGACAACTCTAAAATAATCTTATTTACTTACTCGTGATTTCACAAAACATATATTTGTTTACACTAAGCTACTGCAAGGCGAGTATAGCTACTCGGTCTACTAAGTAGAATCGTTAAAATCTGTTTTTATTTACTCGACTAAAATCTTTACGAAATCTTGTACTATATTTATTAGCTAATCTAGTGCCTACACGATTTAAGTTAAAACAAGTTAGTGGCTCGCTTTAGAAACGAGGCCGAGTTCTATGCTTTTGTAGATGAACTCGGCTTAACGGCCCAATAGGACGATTTTAACGATACCAAAAGCACATAAATATTCCTTTATTAAGTTTCGCTTTCTTAGTTCGATCTATTTGTTATGCTATTGATGTATTATTAAACTCGAATAGAGATAAATCCGTTCGACCGTTATGTGAGTGGTACATTATTATAATATAATACACACGTAAATATGAAAATAGAATAGATAAAACACTTATCTACAGTTATGTATATATTATTTATTTTTATATTATATTTATAATATTATTTTTATAATTCAGTAGAACACAACGCCTAAAAACATGTTGTCATTTATTATTAAAACTTTATTTTAAAACACAGCTATAATTTAAATAAATTATTATATATATATATATTTCTTTTTTTTTTTCATTTCGATGTAAATACATTAATTAATTAGTTCAAATATATTAAATAATTAATAATGACTTTGTTAACAATTTGTTATTATTTTCAGATTAACCATCGTTTTGAATCACAAAACTCTTTCGGAGTTGGTACGAGTCTATCAATTTTGACTGAAAAAAAAAAAAATACGCTATTTATTAAAATTATTAAGTAATTATTGTGTTATAAAATTTAATTATACACGATTGAAAATAGAAATTGATTATTGAATGTAACATAACATAATACATTTTTTTTTATAAGAATAAATACAAAATTAAAACTAATTGTAGTGAACTTTATTTTTCAAAGTGGATAAGAAAAAAAGAATAAATACATTGTAGCCAAAAGAAAAACAGTGAACAAATCAATTTTAATATATTGGAGTGCAAATTTTATATTTAATTATATTCTATGATCAACATTTATTTTATTTAATTTTTATCATACGTACATTCATCATACTCATCCGTCATAATTTTCCATACAACGTACGAAAAGTATTCTTTCTTAATTCCTAAAAAATACATAACTTGATTGTCATATATTAATTGATAAGGTACGTTAGTGCGCGTATACAAATTGTTTTACAATTAATTTTATTAAATACATTATTATTATTAATTAATACAACTACTTTTCGATTATCTGATTAGTTTCCTATATATTATATATGTATAGGTACCTAAATAAAGAAAAAAAATTATTATACTTATTTCGAACTTATTGGACCTAAGCTACATTTCAGCTGCATAATTTAGTTGGCGGCCGTTTTATCAATTGGTATTATAAATTTATTTCCGATCGACTGCACATTTTTAAAAACTGCGTAATATTAACCTACACACGTAAGATTTATCTGCATAGATAAAAATATACAGTCAAATCGATGTGTTTAAATTGGAGTTTCTATATGTTATGGCCATAAGAAATTGATACATGCATACAAAACATATTTAAATGATTTTTGTAAGATATAATATATTGTTACATTAATTTCAATTAAATTTATAATTTTATATATTATCATATTATGTGTTTAAGCTTTATTTCTTAATTTTTTAATGATAATTCGAGATCACATTATTATGAGTTTTATTTATTGTTTATAATGTAACACTTTAAAATGGTTAATAGCCACGTGATTTATTATTTATGTATATAATAAACTTACCTGTAATATCATCATCATCTTCAGCTATTATAATAAATTAAATAATATAATATGATACAATCATGACAATACCTATATATTATACCCAAATTAAAATTTATATGTACATTGTTCATCTATGTACATTTTCTCAAAGAATTTAATGTAAACCTATGACAAATGCGTTACAGGATTGCCTGATTAGATTTTAAAACATTTTACGTAATTTGATTTTGTTTATATAAAAATCAATACATTGATTTAAACGTTTCACATTTTTTCTTTGATTGCTCTTAAAAATAAGTAACATTATTTAATTTAAAGTTTAAGTCGTTAAATTAGCAATAAAAATTGCAATTTGTAATGAGGTAAAACATACAAATAACCTGTATTGTCATTTTAACTATATTTTCACAATTTGCTTTAATATTTATCAGTAGAGAGCAGACTGAAAACTAAACTAAATTATGTCTATCCCAAGCTCCAACATCAATGTTATTTTCATAGTTTTCTCACTCGGAAATATCACATAGCTTATATTCTTTTTGATACATTTTAGAATCATTCAAATCTAGTCGTTCATAAAGATTGATGGAAAAACCATACTATCTCAATATAGTTTTTAAAAGCAGTACAAAATTACTAAAATAATGGTCCAAGATTCTTGAAATTTACACCGATATGTGTGTGTGTGTGTGTGTGTAAAAAATGTCATTCGATTCCGGGCTGTTATTAGCAATAATTATTAGATGTTGAGCTATTTAAGTCGTAAAATAAAAATTTTTGTTTTAAGGGCTGCAAATTGTATACATAAGTCCTACGTTATTTCAACTATATATTCAAAAATCTTGAAAATCATAAGTCACAATTTATTTTGTTTATTAGTCGCTACTGTAAATTTTTGACAAATAAGTGCAATATTACACCGGAGCTCCACTCAGAATCGATTTATTGAATGCAATAATGTATAATTACTTTCAAATGTATAGTAATAACAAAATTCTGAAACGTTATCTAAGTAATTTTAGCAACATCCACAATTCCTCGGCTCATTATCAAATTCTTTTAGCCCATCAATAAAAAATAGTCGCTCACACGGCTAGGGTAAAGCACATTATTCTCTCAATTTTATATAGTAATTAGATGGCTAATATTGTTGTCCATTTATGTGAAGAATAAGAAAATAAGACTTATTCGTCACACGTGTCATGTCTTAAATTTCTTATTTTTTTGTTTATAATGTAATCGGTATTCCGAAAGGAGCAAGCGTTGATATTTTTTTATTAATATATATTATTATATTAACATATATTTTTGCTTATAATGTCTTTATATTATAAGAAAGAAAATGAAACACTAATGATATAAGTGCATATCATTACAGTATGGTATATTATATATATATATATATATATTATATATTATATTTTATTACAAAATATTTGTCAATTTTTAATTGTTAATAATTTCTCCAAACTGATATTTATACCACATGTTATAATTAATATTCTTTACACTTCACATAAATTTCAGACATATAAGTTTGACCACATCAGAGTTATGAAGCTACAAATTTGCCACTTTAGAGCTTTCGAATCAATTTCGTACGTACATAGCATCCACGTTAATGTTTTTAATGCAACCAAATATGAAATAATTAAAAGTATTATGACGTCTACTTCATAAAAATATTATTTTTATACGAGTTTCATATATTAATTGATAAACAAAAATCATAAAAATTTCAAAAGTTAGATATACGTATACAACTTTTATGAGCCTTTTACTTCAAAATAAAACAACGTTGTACGTATAAAAAATTTAGAATACTTCATACTGAACAGTTATCTGAAGATTTCAAGTATATGTTGCAATTGGTTTAAATGATATAGCAACCGGAACATAAGGTAATTATGTCTAAAAATAACTATTCATTGGTCCTTAAATCCAAGTAAACTAATTTTTAAAAAATTATTTTTTATTTTCAAAAATATATTTTTGAATTTGTATAATATGTATAAACATTTATTAAAAGTTTTGAATTTCTTTAAAAATACTCAACTTCACATTTATTTAAAATCAGGTGATCTGGTATGGAATGACCCAGATATAACTGTGTAGAATATATATGTACGAGTATATGTCATTAAGTTATAATTGATCTTTTTTGTATTATTTACATAAGAAATTAAATTATCGGCAGCTGGTAATTATGTAAACAAATCGAAACCACAGTTTAAATTAGATTATTATGCTATGAATTCCTTTTTAACTATGAATAGTCATTTTAGATAAACATTATAAAATATTACATATTATCTCGTTTTGTTTTATCTACGGTTAGTCAAACGGGATTATTTATTTCGGTAAAGTACGATTGAGAATGTTTTACCTTTTTAACCAAACGATTGAGGAAGCTTAAAATTCACAAAGGACTTACCGCTGACCCTTAAAACCAATACGATTGAAAAAGAATTTACGTGCAACGTTGTCATATCATTTATTTTGGTATATTAAAATATACAATAAAATAATTATAAAAATTAGTGACGACTAAATCCAATCGTTATTCTCTCTTATCTAAAATTCAAGAGTTTAGATTATATAGGTAGTGTACTAGTGTCTAATAATATCCAACAGATTGAATTTCCTTCGTGAATCCCATACCACGGCGTACGATAAATATCATGTTGAACCGTTTGAAAACACCTTCAATGCTATACATTTAAAGTATATTTAAATAATTTTAATTTGTTAGATTTATATTTTCTTAAATTTTTTTTAAAAATTGCCTTTACATAACCCCTTAAAAATGACCGCGCTGACATCCTCTTAATTATGGCAACGTTGGAAAAAAATACGATCTATCGAACATTCTCAATCGTAATACCAAAAATGCCGTTCTCAATCGTATGATAGCCATTTATTTTCTAACTTCAATTTAAATACAGTTATTATCATCCCTGCACAATATCATTAATTTTTCTTTAATTAGTTGTCGATGACGTATTAATTTCGATTAGTGGAAATTAATATTATATTTATTAAGATATTATTATTAACTAATATCATTGTACTGTTCTTCAAAATCCAACTATTACAAAAGTATTCAAAAATATTAACAGCGTTTGATTGCCTGAAGTTTAAATGCTTTATAGTAATATAGTAATAATTTGTAAATAATAATGTATTTTAATATTTAATATTTCA
This sequence comes from Slavum lentiscoides, assembly GCA_032441835.1. Classification (NCBI taxonomy): domain Eukaryota; kingdom Metazoa; phylum Arthropoda; class Insecta; order Hemiptera; family Aphididae; genus Slavum; species Slavum lentiscoides. The sequence goes on from CM063706.1 coordinate 30,599,824, forward strand.
CTCACTTAGAAGATAAAATACATTTTGTACAATTTCAAGGCGAACGTCTACAAAAATAGAAGATATCAATAATAAAAATGACGCATTGTATTATCATAAAATGTGTTTTAGGACTAATAAGAGATTCGATAAGTATGAGAGTGACCAACTTGGCAGATAGCAGCCATAAAATTGATAAAATACAGTGTCTAAGACACTTTGGGTAAAAGCAGTCAGTATGATTGTATATACAATAAATTGTACAGGTAACACAAGTTAAGAAAAAAATACACTTTATAAGTAGTGATTTATTAAAACAACAGAAATACACAATCTAAAAATATTTGGGAGTAAAGTCTGTGTTTATGTACCAAATGAGAAAAATTAAAATGGGAACAAAGTAATGAAAAGATGTATTCATTGGATACTCAGAAGAAATGAACGTTAACTTGGAGATAAAGAAATTCTAGATCAATTTCTAGGCATAGAAGATGATCAGATGAATGATGTATCTATTTTTATCCACCAGAAATCATAAAATAACGCATCTCATCCGAGTTTAATATGGAAAATGCAAAAGTCGTGTTGTAGACTAAACCTTAGTCTCAACTGCGTCGGATTCAGAGTCTAAATCAGTTAAGGGAGTTCCATATAGTGAAGGTGTTGGGAGTCTATTGTATTCGAATCAAATGTCGAGATCGAATATAACGTTCACATTTTATCTCTTTTAGCCATTATTTTGAAAAATCACAGAAATACACTGGAATGCAATGAAACACATTTTTAAATATTTAAAATCTATACCGAATTATGGATTATTGTTTATTAGTGAGGTGAACATTTATGTAATTGGTTATAGTGATGCAAGCTATGCTGAAGATATAACAACAAAGAGATCTACATCAGGATCTCCATATTATGTTAATAAAGGTAAATTATATGGGGTCCAAAATGACCAAAATCAGTAAAGATATCTACTAATGAGTCAGAGTACATTGCACAAAGTCAAGCAGTACAGGACCTTACCTGATCTTGGAAAGCTAATTTTTTTTCAACAGTTCAGAGAGCTATGCCAACGGTAGTTTACTACCTGCAGGGTCTAGATATTGGACAGATCAATGTACTAAGGATTGAATAGTAATTTCTTAACAGGACAGAACAAGTACATTAGCTTAGGAAGGCGGTATCTAGGTAAAAGGCCTCAGCTAGCAGCCGTCCTAAGCAAAGGTAGGACCGATTCGGATCGAATGATGACCAAAAGGGTTGGTAGTTTACTGGGTATCACATACCAAAAATTCCACTTTTTTTCCGCTCCATCCGTATCTTGTGAACGACCATGGTTTTCGTCAGGATGACCGTTAAGGCAAACACGGTAAGTCTGAGTTCAGGTTGAATAGGTATTTTAGGGCCAACAGGGCCTCTTGGTGAAATCTTTTAAGCTCGCACGAAGGGATATGTCGATACCATCAGATTTGGTAGAAACCTCGTGTAACATGGTTAACAAGGAGCATGTGGCAGCAGAAAATAGGGATAGGGTGATCAGGCCTCCCTCCTTAAAATAGACTCATAGGCAGGTTCAAGCCTTGTCCCGAGTACTGCTGAGTCACTTTGAAAGGAGCACTGGAGGAGCCAGTCAAACCCCTCCTTATCCTATCCAGTGCATGTGATACCGGAGACCTTAGCAGGAAGAACAGAAACCAGATGAGACCGGTGTTGTGAGCCTCGTCTTCAACGAAGTTGCATTCTACGTTGCAAGTAGGTCTCGAAAGCAGGGAGTCATCCTTTGTCAAGAAGATGTGCTGAAGGAGATAGTGAAAAGGGTCGAGACGGAGGAAGTGAAGGATGGAATTGGTAATGTTTTCTTGGTGACATAGTGTAGGCGATTTCCATGCTCAAGTCGGGGGTGGAAACTTATGGAGTGGAGTCGCAGTTGATTGTGATACCATTCCACCGTTGACCTAGATGGAGATAGCCAAGCGTTCTAGGAAGTTTAAGACAAATATTCCTCTTTTCGAACCAAAAGCAAACCTTCTGCATTCTGTGGGCATGCCCATTCCTAGATCTCGTCCACTTATAACTTGAACACAGCTGGTAGGAAAACTAGATCTAACTAAACTTGAAGACCACATTGATAAGATGACAACAACAAACACATCTGGACTAAACGCGAAGAACAGTACCAAGAAACTCAATGAAGACCTGGAAAACTTATGAGGGAAGTCAATGTCAAGCAAACAAGTTTACAGTAGAAGGCAATTGGTGTCCTGGTGAAAACCTGAGATAAATACGCTCAGGAAATCGAGTAACCATGTGCCCGCTCACAACGGCCATTATCATATATAAGAGACTTTTTTAAGGTGGTTCGTCATGGCTATTAGTTATTAGCATAACTGATGCTCTGACGTACTAGAACAGCGGATGCCTGTGCGGTATATTCAATAAAAGCAGCAATTACAGTAAACACTAGAACAGCAAAAATAAATGCAGAAAAAATAAATTAAAGTTCAGCAAGTAAAACACTTCCAACTTTAGGAACAATTAACGGAAGTGCAGGATCAACAGAAACAACAAAGTAAACAGTTAATAACATAAATATTATCATTATTATTATTATTAATTTTATTTTTAATAGAGACATAAATTAGTACATATTTGCCTCGACAATTAACAACAGGAAATAAAATATAAAATAACAAAATTAAAAATTAAAACAAAAAACAGAAAAAGAAATTACAACACTTAACTCTCAGAAAGGAAAAATTTTAAAACAGAATGAATAAGGAGAACATTGGAGGTATGAAAGATATGGGGAAGAGTAAAAGGAATATTATTGGAAGAAAATAAATTTACAAGAATGAGCTGCTTATGGGAAAGGAACAGACAGTTGAAGAGGAGATGAGAGGAATTGGAAACAAAGGAACCATCATGCAGAGTACAGAAAGGAGAGTCATTTAACGATAAATAGAAAGAGTGAGCCGATAGACGATTGTGCCCAAAATGTAATCGAGAAAATGAAACAATGGTTCTACGAGAAATGGGAATTTTTTGGAACAAGGGGAAGTGTAAGATAGAGGGGCAAACACAACGAAAAAAGTAGCAAATGAAGGAGGTAGGTTTATTCATTTGCGAGTCCATGATCTTATGGCAAAAGCCTTGAGGACTGGTGAAAAATCGGAGTAGGGAATTTTAATTGGAGAAGGAATAAAACAAGGGCAAGAAGTAGCGAGAAAATCCGCGATTTCATTTCCTAGTATACCAGTGTGGCTAGGAACCCATAACAAATTAATGGTATAACCAACACTGGAGAGAGAGAAATGGATTGAACGAATGTGAACTATGAGATAGAAGGAAGCAGACACAAATGGAGAAGAATTTAATGCCATAAGGCACGATTGAGAATCTGAACAAATAATAAAATTGCGATTATCTAAAGATTTAATGGTAAGAAGGGCTTCCAAAATGGCGAGGCATACAGTTGTGAAAAAAGAGGCAGAAAGAGGAACATTATTGGAAAACCTGATAGAAAGACTTGGTATAAAAAAAGAGTAACCAGCGGACGTTTTTGAAACAGATCCATCAGTAAAGACTAAGCAGGAGTTAGGAAAATGGGAAGAAATATAAACGTTAAACAAAGCATTTACTATGGATGGATGAAAATTGAAAGGAACGAATATAGGAAATGGAGTAATCCAAGAATGAAGGACAGGTAATAGAAGAAACGTTTAAAATTATTTATTATTATTATTATTATTATTATTATTATTATTATTATTATTATTATTATTATATTATTATTACTATTACTATTACTATTACTATTACTATTACTATTACTATTACTATTACTATTACTATTACTATTACTATTACTATTACTATTACTATTACTATTACTATTACTATTACTATTACTATTACTATTACTATTACTATTACTATTACTATTACTATTACTATTACTATTACTATTATAATTATTACTACTGTTGTTTTCTTCAATGCACATAATATAAATTACTTACAAGGAAATGTTTTCAATTCTTCTATAAAATCATTTTTAATATTAACGAGAGCAATATAAGTAATATTTGTAATTTTTCTTAAATGTAAAGATTGTACCGAAATCAAGTTCATTCGTGATGCACAAATATTTAGTCTATATGACAAAAAAAAACAGGATGGCACAAGCATTAAGAAACATTAAAAATGTGTCTATAAAAGAAAATGAAGATTATGATAAAATGGAAAATTATTTAACCTTAAGGGTCGGTGGAATATCAAATATGTCTAGTAAAAATATAGAAGAATTTATTTCCTCTAAAACTCAATTTTTTCAAACGTTTTAATAGAAATTTTAGTTGTATTGAACCACCTGCTCCTTCTTCATAGCTAATTAATTTATATTTTAGAGTATAACAAAGTCTATAAAATAGTTTGTAATTTAAAAGTTGTAAGCGATACTGCGACTCAAGCTGTTATATTAATCAAATTAGTTCTAAAAATGAAGAAAAAAAACGTATTCATTTTACGTTTTCATATAGGCACACAGCACCAGATAAGATATTCAAATAAGTAATGAAAGTACTATAATCGATTAACTTTATTGATTTACGTATTTTATAAAAAAATTTTAAATATATTATTATACAATTATTAAATTTAAAATTTATCAATTCAATTTACAACAATAACTAAAAACTAAAGAAAATATGATATTTTTAAAAGAATGTGATATTGAAAATTTAATGTTTTGTGGAACGGTTTAAAATCAATCTAAACAAGTAATACGAAATTTCGTAAAATTTATTTCATTCATATCGAAAATAATTTAGGACCATACAGTTGTTCTATATAATACAAAGTATATTTTAAATATTATAGTATAAGACATAAAACCACTGGTCTACAATGACTAATATATATTGGGTATACAAATTATATACCTAATATATACTTTATTTGTAATGCTCATAAAAATATGAAAATATTTAAGTAAGGTTTTTAATATTAAAATTTGAAAATATATAAAATGCTTAAAATAATTTTATCAGTGAACTTACTTTCACAGCTTGCTATTTCTGTTCCATTTGGTTTGCATTTCGTGAAATATTAAAATTCGATTAGTTTTTTTTCCTACAAAAATCCATGATATACAAAATGCAATTGTTTGTAAGTCAACAATTTTCAAATTCTATACATTTATAACTAAGAAAATTATAGGTTACTATATATTTTTCAGTAAATGTAGTACGTATTACTGTATAATTGGTTTAAACAGTATATTATAAATAACTAATACAAACCGTCTAAGGCTGTTCGAAATTTCTGAAAGCACCAGCCACTAGGGGAGTTGATATGTCCAACAATACTTGATATATTGGGTCTTTCTATTCAACAATCGATTTTTCTTATTATAATTATCACATAGGTCATCCGTTCAATACTGTAGGCACTTTAAATGTATTTACAATAATGATACGTACTATGTGTTAGAACGTTGTCGTACATCAAATCAAAGTACTCCTTAGTAGTCGCTAAATCATAAAATATATATCTTTATATTTGGGCACCCGTGCGTATTTATTTATAGAACGATTTAATCAAAATTCACATATTAATATTTTTCACTAAAACAAATGGTGTATGGCTAATATTATTTCTTGTATTCTCTCAAATATATTATATTAAAAATAATTTTAATAATTAACTGGTTTTTAAATAATTTTAGATGAAGATTTCGTTATTTAAATTAAAATGTAGCATTGTTGTTACTTCACAGGAAGTTGAAAAAACAGCGCAATCGTAGTTTATATTTTATTTTTACATATAATGAACTGCATCATAAATTTATTTAAAAATTAATATGTTAGACTAGATGATGTAAAAGAAATGAAATAATGATAGACATCTAATCAAAAATATCAAATTAAATAGGTGAACCTAGTAGGATTTTTTATTTTATTATTTTCTAAAATCTGTGCACGTAATTGTCTATACATTTATAATAAATACTATGATTTCATACGTAGTAAACATATTTTTTTATGTAAAATGTATGTTTAACATGAGTATATCCAAATTTATTTTAAACATGAGTTACAAAATTATTTATTTATTCGTATGTTATGATACATTCAAACAGCAGTAAAAGTATAAAATATAAAAATAAAATGATATAGAATAACACAAAATAAAATTAGTTGGGATAAAATAAACAAATTAGAAATAAAAATAAACATAAAATAAAGTTGGCATATGGTCAAACTCTGATAAGCCTAATTGTGGTGAGCTAAAAAGATAAAAGATTAGCTCAGGAGATTACAGGTTTATGTCTAAGTTTTTGATACATTTGACGGTATCTGGGCTTGAAAGCAGGAGATCTCATTTGTTGCCTTGAAACGCGCGGGTAGGGTAGTCTGAAATTTTGTGGTCGATAGTCTTGTAGTTTGCTCCGCAGTCGCATGAAGGTGATTCGGCTAGACTCCAACTGTATAGCATATAGTTTCAGCGGCCATGTTTGGTTCTGAGCTTGTTTAAGGTTGACCAGTCTCTGAGAGGGAGGTTTTGACCCTTTAGTGTGGATGTAGTTTCAATCGTTGTATTATGTAGGTATAGTGTTGAGTTATTCCAGTCGGATTTTCAATTCTCAGTTATATTGAAGTTTGTTTTTTGTAATTGTTTTGCTGTACGCCAGGCTGAATTGCGTGATTTCAGTTTTTTTTTTTTTTTGGCCACCTGTTTACTATATTTTAGTGTATTGGAAGATTCGTGATTAGTTCACACTTGGTCCCTAGTCTAAAGAGGGCGTCTTCTTTTCTAAGGTGGGGGTGAGGGATATGAGATAATACTGGCAAGCACTTGATATGTATAGACTTAATAGTTCCTGAGATTAATCTCAAAACGGCGTTTAGTTGAACATCTATTTTATTTGTTTGGTCGCTTTTTAGTCACACTGGGGCACAATGTTCCGCAACTGAGTATATTTAGGCTATTGTAGAAGTACGAAGTGTATACATGAATATATGAATATGTCAGCTCTCCAGGAGGTGCCTGTGAGTTTTTGAATGATATTAAGCCTGATTTTGAGTTTTACCGAGGTCTTTTTTAAGTGTTCTTGAAAGTCAATGTTCGATCTAAAGTGATGCTCAAGTATTTAGGGGTTTCTTGGTGCTGTAATATTTGGCCATTAAAGCTGACCTTTACCGGGCAGTCTGCCATCCGGTTATTTAAGTGGAAGGTCGAAATAATGAATTTTGTGTGGTTATTGTAACATCAGTTACAATATAATATAGTCTAGTTCTAGTATAATATTTTTTATGTAAATATAGTGTAATGAATTTTAATTATTATAGATTCATTATAATTTGTATTATTGCATGATTTTTAAAATAAAAGTTTAATAATTTTCAGAATTTATTGAAAAATTAAAATTAAATATTGTTTTTGAATTTATAAATATTTAAAACCGATTATTACCCAGTTTATGAAATATTATTGTCTTTTTCATAAAACGAGTAAGTGACTTGCACAATTTATGACTTAGCAGTTTCATGACTGCCGTCACGATTTATAAATATTCTTCTGCATTTGTGTGTGTTTTTATTTTAAATACAACTGTAGCTGTTGTTATGAGAAGTGCTTTTAATAAAATGTATTGTAATAAAAGTAAATTACCGTTTTTTGTCGCTTGGATTTTTGTAGACGCTAATAAAAAATAAAAACTTATATATAAATATATATTTTTGTATTTGATAGCTGATATTAGTAAATTTATTTTAAACCAAAGTAATTTAGGTGAATGAGTACAAAATCAAATGTATATTTTGCAACGTAGGATTAATTTATCTATTACAAATATACTTACACAAATTTACCAAAGCGTTATTGAAAGCTTGTTTGGCAGTGTCGTCAGCTAGAACAAAACATTTATAAACATAATTTATTTAATATACAATAATATGATGTTTCGTTAAAAATATTAAAGAATTTATAGAAAAACATCTTATGAATTACGGAATTATTGCTTACCATTAAAACCTCCATATGTTTTGAGATCTTCTAAAATATAATTTGGTATTCGCATTATTATATAAATGAAAACACATAGAATTTTTGGAGCAGAACAGTAATAATTTAAATTCAGTGAATCCTCCATGTGAGTAATACAGTTAGATCCCCGGAATGTTAATTCTTTAGGAATAGTAATAGTAATAGTAATTTCAAGCATTCTAAACTCCATGGAATGTATTTCTTCTTCTATCTCAACTTGTCAGCACATTAATGGCCATTGCTGCCATCACGAAACCTCTCCATTTCTCTGTCATATATATCGTTAAATTTCGAATATTTTTTTATATTTTTGACGTCTTGGGCTATAAGATCCCACCCTTGGGGTCCTGAGTTATAATATAAGTTGATTTCAGTGTTATAATTAACATTAAAACACTGAAATAAACTTTATATATCCACATATCTTGAGAAAATATTGGCGTATTATATAATTTGAACATATTCGATGAGTGAATTTACTTACATTTATATATTTAAATGTAAGTTAATATAAAACCATTAATGTATTTAGTATATACATATGAGTATATATTATATATGTTGCGTCCATATTTTGTGAAATAATATTTGTAGTTGTGTGATGTCACATTTATATGTGGCTTTCTCATTACATCTCGGCATCTCGTAATACTAAATAAGATACGATATAATATATTATTACGTCTTCGTTCATTATATTCATTGTATACGAGAAAAATCGTGCCAAAACACACACATCTGTTGTCTGTTTAAGATTTTTTATATAATATATTTTTCTAAAATAATAATCGTTTAGTAAATTTATAAGCGTTATAAAAATGTGGTATATTTGGAAATTTTATTTACGTGAAGACGAAAGAAAATGCAAGGACACAAGGTATTTCGTTTCAAATGTGAACATATTACGTGAATGATCCTACAGTAAGATCATCAACATTAGCGTATGGAGCGATATCGCAACGAAATGTTGTGTTGAAAAGGGGTGAACTGAGCGAGTAACAATTGTACATCAGTAGTCAGTACATCCACAAATATATCCTATCTTAAACGTGTTTCTAACGATTTAAATTTTGGGGATATATTGTTTTTGAGTTGTTCTAACGATCAAGGAAATAAAAAGAAATTATCACTTATTACTAACTCGGTCAATTTCGATACTGGACGATAATCAGGGACGGATTAAACTATGGACTAAATAAGATTAATCTTTAGACCCATTTGATTTTTTTTAACCGAACATTTTACTGTCGATATACCGTATGTCCCTACCGTGATGATATAACGTGTATTCCTATGTAAATATAATGTACAATTTTCTTAAAATTGAAAGGCTATTAAGGCCATTTGTCTTTAATGGTTCTAAACTACAACAGAAAATAATCATATTCGCTTATTTGAAGACTAAATAGATACGTTTACCGTTCTATGAAAACAAGGGAGAGGGCGGATACAAAAGTAGTTTGGTTTTTCACTATACGAGTGTATACTTAATATATTATATAGTATAGAACTATACTTAATATATTATGGGTACATTTTTTTTAATTTGAAGGGAGTAGGTGCTCGAAACCATAGATCCTCCCTACAGGATCCGCGCCTGTCACAAGAGCATCTTACTGAATGAGCCATACCGAGCACTGGAATACCAAGTAGTTGAAACACTAAATTTTGTGAGTATTGTGCATGATTTCGCATTCACCAAAGCACAAAACAAATGTTTTTTAAGCGCTTAGTACAACTTATAATTAATCTTAATTTTTTTTATTACGACTTAATTTAATTTTTAAATTATTTTTACTGAAAAAAATGACTGTATTCAATTTAATCGTTTTTTATTGTTTATTCAATAAACGATTTAAATGAGGAAAAATTGTTGATATTATGATAATAATATTATATTTAATTTAATTTATATCTACAGGTATATATGAGTAGCTATGGTATAAGTATATGTTTTTCTGATTAAAAATTGAAAAAATGGGGTTATTACTTATTTTGAAAACAAGCATTTTATTATTTTTTTAAATGGCTATAACTTTATTCAAATTTACTGTATCAAATAAGGATAATTTATTATATATATATTATATAGGGTCGGGACCTCAGGTTTGTCTTGTCGTTATATTCTTTGTCTGTCTCGTCGTGAATGTCGTAATGTAGGTACACCGCGCCGTCTCGTTTCGATTACAAAATAAAATAAACATCTATATGTACGGATTACTGCCAAAAATTAGTTTTTCTTTATAATTAAAATTAATTCAAACGTCAACAAAAACCTTAGGCACATTAAACAGCTAATTCAGGCTTAACGATAATAATAAAATACTGACGTGTTTCATAGAATTCACAAAGAATCTGATAAAAATAAATATTTCAATTCACTTCCTTTTTCAAAGTTGAACTAACTGTATCTGAACATTTCTTGGTTCCACATAAAGCATTAAATTTGTTTTGAGTGTATTAAGAGTTTTAAGTTTAGAATGTAAGTGTGTGTGTGTGTGTGTGTGTGTGTGTGTGTGAATATTATATATAAGTTTGATATTTTTGAAATATAATACTACATGTGACCTTTTTAAATGTATCAACAGTACCTAACTGTTGAACCATTGAGCTCCACCTAATTAAGTACTGAAATTATCTGCAAATATTAATACTTATATTTATAGGCCTATCACATTCAGATCGTATTTAAATTAATTTTTTTTTTTTTTTTATTTAGAACATTTAAATTAATTTAATTAATTAAACATAATGAAAAATACAGTAACATAACTTTATTAAGAAAGTGAAAATACAGAAATATCACCATTGACTGAAACGAAATCGGCTATTGGTTTAATATATGCAAACAACGTTGACCCTTTACAAACCATGAATAACCATAAATAATTATATGTATATAGAATAAAAATGTTTATTTCGAACTTAAATAAAAATAATATACTTCTCCATCTTGATATTAAAACTAGACAGTTGTGATAATAAACTGTGAAAAGTTGAGTTAATACCTGTATATACAAATATGAACTATTTGAGAAAATAACTAATAAGTAATCCTAAAATGTGTACACTAATTAATTCATGAAATTAAAAAAACACTCCAAATTAATTTCAAGGTTACATGCCCATCTTTAATTTAGCATGTTATATTGATAATAATAATAATAATAATAATATTACGTAATCTATAATCTTACTTAGACAATCTGAAATTTAAAAAATATATATATTATTATTAAAATTAATAAGTCTACTTAATTTCTAATTATATATAGTAAATATTAAACAATATTATTTAAGACCAAAATTATTATTTAATAGACCCAATTATTAAAAAAACAAATATTAATAAAATTAAAATTTTATCCCACTCAAATATTATTTTGGATATGATTTTTACTGTCATATATATTTTTAGAAAAGTATGATACTATAGATTTGGTTAGAATCGAAATTTGCATAAAACTTTGTAACGTTACAAAATTAATGAAGGCCCCGTCCCTAGCGTCCCTACCAAATGTTGCAGCGACGAGTCTCGCCATTATCGCGAGAAACCCGCCCCAACAATGTACAGCCAACATAATAATATGATTATTGAATATTTTTCGTAGTAAATGACCGAACATGGAATTAAAAACGTAGTTCGTTCATCGCCTTTTTTTTTCTTGTTCCGTCTCACGTCTGTCGAACAATTAGCCACGTTTGCTCCCTCGTTATTTTTTTATTTATTTTATCTTTTTTTTTTTTTATTATATACCTTTATATCTTACGTACCAAAAAAAAAAAACCATATTAATGTATTAGTCGCCCTCCATTCGTCCACAGTGGTGATGATTGCCAATGGATGTGTTCGCGCCTCAGCGTGAACACAAGGTGATATGTATTATTTTTTTTTGTATATATCATAGCATTTTGTGTGGCCAGTATAGTTTTTTGTACATGGAAGGGGATGCCATGTTTTTTCTTTCTTCTGGGTTTTTTTTTCAGTATAATTTTTATGCTAGTCTAAGTTTTTCTTCGCATCGAATTAAATTTCAATACCGGTAAATCATGAACATTTCATTTTCAAATTTCGCTTTTTCTTTTTTCTTTCCCAGCAATACAAAAATCACGTGTGCTCCTGTTTTCGAACCTCGGTCGCGGTTTCTATTTTATATATTATTGAGCCGTCACACGGCGTTCATTCAGACCGAATCGGATCGAGACGCCACGATTTTTTGGTACTAAACAACACGTTTTTTTTGTAACATAGAATTTTTTAACTGTACTTTATAAATGCAACGACATCGCAACGACTAGAATTATTTTTCACTAACGCATATAAAATTCATACAATTGGATAATTACATATTATTTTGGTGTACATGTGCATCCAGATATACATTAATTATTTCAGTAGCGATTTAGGTGTGAGATTAGACAGATATATATATATATATATATCTCCCCCTCTTTATATTTTATTTTATTACATTTTTCACATTTTTCATTCATTACACTTTAGTTTTTTCTTGTTATACAAATACTAATGCAATGTTTAGTTCATTAATCAATGAAAATTGTTATCATCATTAAAATTGTAATTATTTGTAATCACGATTTAATAAATAAAATCGTGATTTTTATTCAATTTGGAAGTATATTCTTATAAATATATTAAATAATATATAAGTTTTCTATTGGTAAGTGAAAGTATGTTGAATTAATGACGAACTCCAGAATATTGTTTTGTGTATGCAATAATATACATAATGTATTCGTTTTCAAAATCGATGTTTCCCACATTGAAAAAAACTTAAATACACTACTGAATTATTTTATGATGCTTCCTACGTGGTTTAGTATTAAATATGCTTAATAATAATTTTATTGTGAAGACAATTTTATATAATTGATTATATAATTTGTGGGGCAATTCTTTTAAAGAACTCAATAAGTTCTTAAAATTAATATTATTTTATACACGCTTGTATATATATTTATTTATTATATGGTGTATTACAATCGGACGTCCTGATTGGTCTAAATATATTTAAAATTATTATATACCGTCGTATTTGTTATCTGTTTTCACACACATGTTTTATTACTTATCGCTATTATTACTATTATGCAATCAATTTTGTTATATTTTCAACTAGCTTATAACGAATGTCCTCACTCGCCACTCAAACACTTCTCTCACTTCGCGAGTTCATTTCGGAACTTAAATTAAAAATATCCCTAGATTTTTGACCACCTAGTGAAGGTGTCACAAGTATTTATTACAAAATATTGATAAAAGTGCACGTTCACGGAAACAACAAATACAGCGGGTAATACGCGTAATAACCAGTCACAAGTGGCGAGACTACGCTGCACGTTATGGTAATATGGATATTAAACAATAAACATGGTACAGTCTTACAAATAATACCTAATTTTACAAATTTATTTAATATAAGTAGATAAATGGCACATGATATTTAAATAGAACATTTTAATTCTCACTACTATGCGATTTTTTATAATTAGGATTACTTAAAAGTTTAATTTTAAAAAAAGTAGTAAAATTTATTGTAATCTAATACATTTCAGTTACATATGACGTCTTTACTTTCTGTATTTCGTTCATATTAGTGATTGTTTAATCATTGTTAATTGCTTTCAATATCCAGATTAACATATAACAATTTCTGTGTAAAAATTTCGACATCGATCTTTTTAATAGTTATCCCACGATGTGCATATAATTTATTTTATAATAAAATTATTGCCGTTTATCCGTTATTTAGTTAGTGTTTATTCTAAACAATAACGTAGATATTTGTTCACGGGTAGTATAACATATTGTAATTATATCAATGTACAGTATTACGCGCCCATAGCTATTAAGAAAAGAACATAAATATTGTTACGATTACTATATTAGTTATGTGTAGGAGATCCGAGGCCCCTTATGCATAATAAAGTCAAATTAATTAGAGATATTCTATAATAAAAAATAGAATTTCTTTTTATATAGAATATTGATGAAAATGTGCTTACTTCCAGCCGTTTTATCAATAATTACAACAAACGTCAGAATTAAAAGAAAAAAATAACCTTTAGTTGAAATCATATTTTTTTCTCAAAGTTATCTCAAAATTATATTATACTGGTATTAATATAAATATATTATCTTTTGCTAACAGCGACGGTTGAAAGAATAACTGTAACTACTCAGATTTCTTGTATCGTTCGTATTACAGTTTTAGTATTTACTTAAATGCTTATGTACATCGCAGGTGTATTTTTTTAGTTTTTTTTTTTTTTTTTGTTATTCAGAGAAACCTAGCGTTTAAGTATTGCTATCGTAATTCTAAATAATTTTAGGTATTAGAACTATTGGTTTGACCACTAAATAATAGGTCTGTCATCATATAATATTTTAATAACAATTTAATTATTTTAAAAATCTTCAGTTTTGTATTTGGTTAAAATGCAACATTTTCATATAGTATTTACATTATTTTCGTTACAACGACGTAATTACTACTGAAAAGCCTAATAATTTTTATCAAAATTACAAACTACAAATTTATATTAAACATAATTATTTATCATATAAGATTGAAATTATTAAATAACGCCTTTTATGTTAACACTAATCTAAAATAACTTTTATTATATACACAATATTTAACTTCCCACTTTAAACCTTTTAAACGATTTAAAATTGAAATTTTTTTCATGTATTCAATGGATAATATATGACAAATTTAAAAACCATTTATGAAATATTCTCAATTCTTCTATTATACAACTTTATTTTTGTGAACTCAAAACATGAAAAAAAATTTATTTTATGAGAACATTTTCCACTTTGTACAAATAAACGTCAAATATCTTTCTACACACTTTAAAAACCACCCTTAATGAAATCGGAAAACTTAAGGTAATTAAGTTTATTACAAATTAAGTAAATACGTGTTTCTACCGTGTCACATATTATTCTAACAATCTAACGGTAGATAAAAAATGTTTAAATCGTTTAAAACCTTAGGCAATAACAAGTAATAAAAAGTAGGCAATAACATTTTTATATACCTAATAGAAGTTGTCAATTTTTTGTTAATGTCGTGTAAGCATACGACATATAGGTTAACGTAATTAGGCGAGTTTAAATAATATTTATCTAATATATTGAATAATTAGGTACATTGTGATATTATTTAAGAGAATCGTCTGAAATTATGTTGTGTAATGTATCGACTTGTTTTTTACTTAAGTTTTCATTATTCACACTTGTCTATACACAATATAAAACTAAATCAATATTTTTTTATGATACAGCGTATGCATTGAAAACAACACATTATTTCAAATGAAACTATCATAATATGATGTTAATACATATATATATATATATATATATATATATATATATATATATATATATACAGTAGAAACCGTTTATAATGACACCGGTTGTTGTGACATATTGGGTGTAATGACCTTAGATTAAAGGTCCCGGCAAAACTCCTATATTGTATGTACTAATTTGTATCGATTATTATGACGTCTATATAATGACTATACGGATGTTATGACGGTTATTTTTGGTTAAATTGGAAAAATATTTTATCTATAATGACTTCACTTTATCGAAGGTACTATTACAACCGATAATACCGATAATTTCATCGTTGTTTCGTCGTCAGTTTATATTTATTTTATCGTCAGTGTACGGATAATCGTCGTGCGGTTAAATGCGTTTTGTGTTCGTGTGTTGAATATTGGGAAATTGTAAAATGAGCAAACGAAAGCAATTCACAATTGAAGAAAAAGCAAATGTCATTATTCGTTTAAAAAAAGGTAAAAGAAATTCCGACATAGCTAACGAATTAGGCGTAGGTCACTCTACGATTTCTAACATATGGAAAGCGCGAGACAAAATCGAACAAGAGTTCCAAAATGAAAAATTATCAGTTAAGAAACTTCGAAATTGTACACATACGGATTTAGATATTGTTTTATTACGATGGTTTAAAAATCAAAGAAATCTATGCATTCCAATTAATGGACCAATTCTTCAACAGAAAGCCAATGAATTAGCTGAAGGCCTTGGTAAGCATAATTTTAATTGTTCCACTGGTTGGATTCAAAGATTTAGAGTGAGGCATAATATTGTGTTTTCAACAATAAGCGGAGAATCAAATTCGGTAAATACTGAAATAACACAAAATTGGTTAGAAAAAGTATGGCCTAAATTACGAGAAGTATACACAGATGACCAAATTTATAATGCAGATGAGACTGGACTTTTTTACAGAATGCTTCCTAATAGAACGTTAAAATTTAAAGGAGAAAAATGTTCAGGTGGTAAAATGTCTAAAGAACGTCTGACTGTCTTAGTTTCAGCAAGTATGACTGGTAAAAAAATGAAAATGATCATAATTGGAAAATCTCGTAATCCGCGATGTTTTAAAAACATCAAAAGCGACTGTCTACCGGTAACATATGAATCAAATTCCAAAGCTTGGATGACTGCAGAATTATGGTCTAAAATTTTATTAAATTGGGATTTAGAGTTAGGAAGAAAAAAAGAAAATATTTTACTCTTAGTTGACAACTGTCCAGCACACTGTACTGTAGCATTACGCAATATTAAACTTGTATTTTTACCCAGTAATTGTACGTCTGTTCTTCAACCAATGGATCAAGGCGTGATAAAATGTATGAAAACTTATTTTCGAAAAAATATGGTGCTTAATATGATCAATAATATTGAAAACAAAATTAAAACGAATATCAGCGTATTAGATGGTATATTACTAATTTTTAAAGCTTGGGAAAAAGTATCAGAGATTACAATTCGAAATTGTTTTCGTCACGCTGGTTTCAATAATGCAATACCACAACAAGCGGTCCAAGGAGAAAAAGAAGAAGACGTAAGTTTCCCAAACATAAATGATTATGTCAACTTTGATAATGATGTGTTAACTTCAGAACCAATAAGTGATCAAGAACTTATTTCTTCATTGATTAACCAACCCGAAGAACCCGAGGAAGACGATAATAGTGAAGAAGCTGATACTCCCGATGAAGATTTATCTATTAGTGTAGTGTTTAATGCAGCAAAAATGTTAGCAAATTATATGGTTCTAAATAACGTAAGTCCAAAGATAAATTTTGATGAACTAGAAAAAAAAATAGAGCGTGATTTTTATACAAATAAAGTTCAATCTAAAATAACAGATTTTTTAAAATCATAATTGAATTAATTTAAATATGTATGTACATAATTAAATGTTTTTATCTTTACTTTAATAATAATTTACTAATAATATTAATAACAATAATAATAATAATAATAATAATATGTATTGAAGTTACAATTTTTTTTTCGTTATTTTGGTTATAATGACAACCGGTTATTATGACCTATTTTCTTTGGTCCCTTGAACGTCATTATAAACGGTTTCTACTGTATATATATATATATATATATATATATATATATATATACGAGGGGCAAATGATAAGTAATGCACAATCAACGATAACTCACAATCGTAATAAGATACCTACTTCATCTTGGTGTCAAAATATAGCTATTTTTATAGTTTACAAATGGGTAATTGCGCTTAAAAATCACTCAACTTTTTTCTAATCAGTACGTTTCAGTATGAAGTCCAGTATAGATGTAATGTAAACGATGTAATAACAACGAGCTATGAAAGAATTGTTATCTGTTGAAAATGTTATTGTTAACCTACATGTTCTGCTCGTTGCAGATAACCTTTACGATGAGTCACAAAATTGAAGAGAAACTGCTCTCCTTGCTCCTTGGTGATAACGAGTCAACAGTTTTTGGCTACACTCAACTCGATTTTTGCGTTTTTTTAGTCAAAATGTTCGGTACCTAACGAGTGCGAAATTTTTGATAGCCAAGTTGCTGAATAACACTTTCTTGTGATATCCTAACAATATCAGCAAATGTGGTTTTGGGTTATTTGGCGGTCATTTTCGATATACTCGTCCACTTGAATTCGATGGTCTTCATGTCACATTTACAGGTCGTCCATCGCAATGTTTATCCAGAATATTCATTTTTTCAGGTTCAGATAATTTACATTTTGATATGCAATGAGATAAAGGGTTCCGATCAACGGTTTTACTACCGTAAACAAGTTTGTAAACGATGATAAATGTCATTCGGATTAACATTTTCGGCAATTAAAAAAATCTTTCATAACTAGTTGTTATATAATATCGTTTACATTATATCTATACTTGGCTTCATTGTGACACGTACTGATTAGAAACAAGTCGAGTGATTTTCAAGCGCAATTACCCAGTTGTAAACTATAAAAATAGCTATATTTTGACACCAAGTTGAAGTCGTTATCTTAATACGATTGTGAGTTACCGATGATTGTGCATTACTTATCATTTGCCCCTCGTATATGTATGTATGTATACCTATGTAGAAATGTGATAAATAATATTTCTTACGTAGGTACCTATTGTTTAAATAAGCAACACGTGTAATCAAGTGAATGCTTTTTAATTATTAAGCTATTAGAAAATTAAAAATAATAAAAAATTATGTTTTTTATAAAAACCCAAAACTAAGGTGTCCAAATAATTTCAAATTTACGAACAATATCCTTTGTGATGAAATTATTAATTTAAAGCATGAGATCGGCAACCTTTTTAACCTCGTGGGAAATTTTTTTTCATATTTTGATTGAGGGACACATCACAAAAAAACCGAATTACTATAATACAAATTACTAACTATTTTATCATTCTTCAATTTGTAATATCAGTTCACATCAGTGTTATTTTTCATGTAAATATGAGTATAAAAAAATACAAGTTTCTTTCTAGAAAAATTTGTTTTTGGAAAAAATTAAATAAAAACAAATGAATGTAAAATTGTAGACTAAAGCGTATTCTAATACGCCAGATTAGATTAAATTTAAGAAAAATCCCATAAATACATACATTTATATTGATAAAATAATTTTTTTTTATTTTAACATCTTCATGTGAGGCCATAAAAAATTAGTTCATGGGCCGCAATTCGCCGATCCCTGATTTAAAGGATTGTAACTATGGTTCGGAAATTGCTGTACAGAAAGTGACCAAAATTGTTTGCACTATAGCACAAATAGTAAAAATAATGTAATGAAAAACACAAAATTGCATTAAAAATTTACTATTTATTACGTTATATGTCGTGTGCATAGTTATTTTTCCATACACTGTGTGTCAAATTCTATATTTATCATGTCGACTTCTTCAAAAATAAAGATTCGCTCAAAATTCAATTTGCAAAAGATTTGTTCAAAATATTCCTCCCAGCAATCAAGATAAAATTCCAATCAAGTCAACAGATTGTCTCTGGATTTTATCAAAACTGCAAAGGTTTTCGTACAAAATTAAAAAATGTTAAATTTAATATTATTTCTTTCAATTATGCTTTTATTGTTTTAACGGGAACTTGAAAATCTAACGAATTTCAAATGGTATTTATTCAATAAATGTCTTTATTACATATTTATTCGTTGAAAATATATTAAATGTTAATAACAAAAAATTACTAAATCGTTTCATTTAAAAATGCTCAAATAACGTCGTATGATGTGGAGAGAAGTTTTAGTTGATATGTTTCCCCTCTTCGTTCCAATCGCCGTTCGTTCATGTATGACAATAATTTGAAGTAACACATAATTTAAAAACATGTAATATTTTATGTAATAATATATTAATATCCTATAATTATAAATAATAATAATAATAAATAATAAATAACTGTTAATTATCATTCATCAATTAGTTTCTGATATGGATGAAAATTTTTTTTTTTTGCATTTGTTTGCATATTTTTGTAAATAAAATGTATATTTTACAATTTTTATTGCAGCCCTAATGATAAGTATTAATTTTTCCGAAATTAAGAATATGATTGAAGTTAACTAATTAAATTAAAATAAATGTTTCGTACACATTATTCAAAAATAGTTTTTTTTTATTGTTATTCCTTTTAATAAAACACATGAAAATATTACTTGATATTTATGTGGACTAACAATAACATTTTTATTTTTATTTTAAGTTATTAGAAGGGCTGAAAGTATCTCATAAATGGACTTTAAATTTGTCATATATAATCCATTTAATATATATATATATATATATATATATATAAAAAATCGTTTATAACTTTCAAAGTGGGAAGTTAAAATTTTATAAAATAAAAGTTATTAATTTTAAATTTGCGTAACATTATAAGGCATGTTTTAATAATTTTCATCTTTCATAATAAATAATTAAATATAATATAAATTTGTAGAGGTGAATCATTTGAAATCATATAATACAAATTATCTACTTGTTTGTTACTCAAGTATCTGTTTTTCACACCTGTCTATACACGATACAAAACTTGACAACTGGCGATATTTTTTATAATGCAGCGTAGGCATTGAAGATAATACATGAGTTCAAATAAAACGATTGTAATATAAGAATTAATATTTCACACGTACCTATATTATATTGTAAACTAGCAAGTAGCAAGTAGCAACATATATGTAAACAAGTAAATCATTTTTAATTATTAAGCAGTGAATCAAGAAAATGTACAATATTCAAAAATTATTTTTTCCATAAAAAACCAAAAACTTACGTAACCTAATGCCTTTAAGTTTACACCCACTGCGATGGAATTATAAATTTTTAGGATTTTTACATATTATAATTTCTCATTTCAAACATCGGTTTTGGAGGCAACTGCTCCATTTTATCCAGTCGTCCGAAAACCCATAATTTGGATAAAGCATACCATAACTTTATCATTTTATGCATAAGAGAATAAAATATCATCATGTATTAATCGCATGAGTGTTGTTTAAATAATGTACCTAGATACAAGCTATAACTTTTAAGATACTTGGTTTAAGTTCATAATAATATATTATTTGAGAATACTACTTCGATATATTTTTCTTCTTTTTCTTAGTCGTTACAGTAGCCGTGTCCCATAAGCGACTGTGACAAATCGACCCTCGACACCTCGAATCCGATTTCCAGTGTCTTCTTTTAAATCAGTTCTTATTCTAATTAAATAAGTAGATAATGTGCGTTCACTAGGCTTTTTCATTCACTGGTGTCGTTATCCTACTGCAATAATTGCTGAATTCTTCTACGTCCCGGTGACCTCCAAAAGAAGTCACCGTATCAAACACTACATTGATATTTTGAATTCCCATAAGGTGTTTTAACTTCAATATTTAAATCAAACAATGGCTTTACACTTTCAAAAATACTGATGAATCCATTATCATAATTTCAGTGTTTATTTTCTAAGTTGTTTACAATTCGTATGACTAATTTAATTAACACATTTTCTGGTTAAATTATTTTTCGAACGAAGTGAAATATCCATACTTTCACATTACTGGATTCAGTATTTAAAATAAATTTTCAGAAAACTATTCAAATTCGTACTTTATATTATATATCTATTTATTTATTTGAAAAACCAATGTCCCGAATACTTTTTAAAGTAATTTTTTTTACAAGACTGTTAAAATTCGAATAAAACGAATATAACTGATGCTATCTTTCGTACACGTTCGAACAATATGTTATTTTGTTCACCTCAAATCCGCTAGATCGTGCTGCATGTACCGCGGAAAATAATATTTGTTTTTCGTCAACAATGTCCCACGCTTATTGATATTTAATTAAACATGAGAGAAAGAGAAACCACACAATTAATAATTTGTTTTTATTGCCGTTAAGTTATAACAAACCGTTTATCATAATAGTTTTGATGAAAATCAATATCGCGCTCAGTAACTTTATAATATGAGTGAAATATTGGACACCTTTTATTTCATATGTATTTTATACAAATATATTGTATTAAATACAAATAAATTCTATATTTATTCCCACAAATCATTCGTTGTATAATATTTAAAGTTGATATACAATATATATATATATATATATATATATTTAATATAACTATAAATTCTTATAACCAGTGGTCGCAGTGGATCAAAATAAGTGGAGATATTGAAAACGTATTCGTTAATATGTAGTACCCCAGTTACATATTTGGTGGAAATTTCATGAATCTAGGACCATTGGTTTTGCACAAACCTAATTTTCCGCAGAAAAAAAATACACTTGTCGAAAAATTAGACATTTTTATTTAGGAAAATTATTGTGACAAACGGTGTTCAAGATTTTTTTGAATATGGTTAAAGTAACGTACGTCCGACATTGTGTTAAATTGTTCAGTATTAAAACTAAAAATTACTTTTTTTATGAACTAAATACCTCAAAATCTATAATTGCTATAAAAAGTATAAAATTGTAAACAATTGGAAATAAATATTGAAAATCATTAGAACATTTCTAACTTCCAGGACGAAAAAACATTGGGTGCAAGCAATTTGGTGGTAGGACTTAAATCATGAAGTTATAGCAATTTGTCGTTTACGGAGTATTTAAGTACACGTATACGGAGCAAACGGTGCGAATTTAAGAGGGGAACCCTTGTAAAATCGTATTTTTATTTATTTTAAGAATGTTTTTTTTTAGTTACTTATTTCGCGATTTTTGACATTTCAATTAGTTTCACTAGAAATCGGTGAATAGTAGGGGACAAAGTTGAAACTCTCACATCTGCGAATGTATGACAGAAGTTGAAATATACGTCGTGCGGATGAGTTCTCACAGAAATTTTTATCAAATAAATTACGTTGCTGCATGGTGTTATATTTTCGTAGTTGATAAATCGAAGACCAATTCAAAATATTTGTTCGTACGGCATTTAATAATGATGGCACAATAATTATAATACATAATAGGAATCGAATACTCCAATGATAAAATGCGATAATTCCACGAAAATACGCATGTAATCAATGTGTAGCCGTGTAGGAACAAAATAAAACATCACGAAGTGAGATAGTAGTAGGTATAGTGCATGTTTGGTTATCTAATTGTTGCTCCTTAATATCTACCGCGACGCAGGCCCCTCAAATATATTATAATACTTGCTGTCCCCGTGCACTTCGTTGCCCGTAAAAAATGCCAACCTCTTTTATGATCGGTATATTTTATTGAATTCGTTATTCAATACTCGGTGTATGTATGTTCAAAACTAAAATATTTCAATACACCATAACACCATACACCGTATTTCAATTTTATTGTAGCTCATGTCTCATAAAATACGCGGTGATAGGTACACTAAATATTATATAATTATTATACAAACAATTTTTAAAACAAAATAAATATTTGGGTTGGTTTATTTATCACAACTAACTATCTATAATGCTTCTAATCCACTCTTAACGTAAACATCTCCATTTCCTATTTTTAATTCAGCTAAGGTAACATGTCGATCCATGACTGACGAATAAAACTTCACCAATTTTCTAAAACTCATCTCATCATTAACTGACATTGTGGACGTATTTTCGGCCCCCGACCCACCGAGTCGTATCATCCGCCCGCGCTATTACTTCGCTTTTGCTTGGCGGTCTTTCTGACATTTTGTTTCTTTTTGCTCGGCTCCTAAGGATCGTAGAGTGATGGTGAACACCTAAAATGAAACCTAAAATGAGCAATCAAATGCAAAAAGAATATTTCAAATCCGACTGGTAGTTCCAGAGATTCGAAGAGATTCCAGCGCATTCGAACAAAAAAAAAAACAAACAAACCCTTCAGCTTTATTATATTAATGTAGATAATAGGTAATATAATATTAATAATGTTAATATAAATAATTAAAAATTAATATTTAATTAATATATTAATAACGGTTATCGTGTATTTCGTAGGAATACACAATATAATTTTATATTATTATCTTCTATCGTCACTCAAGCGCATGTCAATAAGATAATTTTCATACCGTATATGAACTATACGAAGTGACATTAAAACATCGAGTTGGCTTAGGAAATTGTAGGCCACGAGTTTGAAGGATTTAAATTTTAAAAACACATTTGAATTTAGTAACTTGTTTACCGTGATTTAACCACGGAAAATTTCGAAATTTATTTCGTTTTTATGGCTGTGCTATTGGCGAAAAAAGAAATTGTATTTTTCTATTTAAATGTTTCACTATAAAACAAACGATTTTTTTGATATTAATAATCACCGTGTTTAATCCTAAGTAAACGTGTTAATAAATCACTGTCCGTTTTCAATAATTAAAATTTTTTCTAACCAAACGCTTACGATTAGCTAAGCAGGGCGAGTCAAACACCCGTACGATTGCAGTCCCCTTAATAATTAACAGTACATTAAGGCTTAATTGTACCTTCATAAGTCCATAGACCATATTATTATGTCCATATCAATTGAATATCTACATGAAAACGCGCGCCCAAACTGAATCGGCGCCGTTGGCTCACATACGACGTTTGAAAGATTGAACACAGATAACGGTATTGATATTTTCAATTCCGAAGCCTTATTGTACAGCCTTATTAATACAAAACCGAGAAAAAATAAGCATTCCGTGATCAGTCGTACTTTACCAACCTTGTACGTTTTTATTGGTTGTATTATTTCCGGTTGAATTAATTTCTCAATTTTTCGTCAACTTCTGCAGGCAGGGCTGTATTTAAGAGGGTGCAAGTGTACCTTGTTGCCCGGGGCGGCAAATTTTTTAATTATTAAGGGGGCGGTAAATTTTTGTAGACATCATATGGTGTGTTAACAAAATAAAATATTAAGTGTAATTTTTAGCATAAAAATTGTGTTGCCCCGGGGCGCGAAAAATATAAATACTGCCCTGTCTGCAGGGAGAGGGGGAGAACTAATTTTCTTCCAAGTACATATTTTCCCAAAAGTCATTTTAAAGTTTTCAAATTTTGTTAGTAGATATTTTAATTTTAAAACGTTTTTTGAATCGTGTCCAAACTGCGTGTGTAAGGATTTTATCTCCGTAATAACGACCGGATGATAGGACGGCGTGGCGCGTCTCGGCATAAATAATTAATAAGCGTCTTGCTACTGTTCATAAACGTTTACGTCGTTCAGTGTTCGTCCGTTCATAAATCACCGACGTGGTGTCACGTGTTCTTTTTTTTTATTATTATTGTCGTATAAACTAAATAGGTGCAGGGTACTTAACCGCGTACCAGCCTTATAGTGTTGTTATAAAAAAAAATATATATAATTACCATTTTCGTTATAAAATATTATTATTTTTTTTTACGGACCACGCGGGAAGATACGATATACACTGCAGTAAATTCGGGTGTATAATATTTCACACGAAATTATCACAGTATACAAGTATTATATCATAAACAAGCGTTATTAGGTATTATGTTTTTTGTGCTTATATATACACACACATAATTTGCATATCTATATGGAACCTACGATTTATTCAACTTCCATTCAAAATACACACACACACACACATAATAATAATAATAATAATAATAATAATAATAATAATAATAATAATAATAATAATAATAATAATAATAATAATAATTACAATAAAAATAAAATAAAATAATATGAAATTTTATTTTCTATTTTGGTTTAATGTAAATATAAATTTAATTATGATTTTGTGATTCTTTTCTATTTTATATATTTTTATACAAATAAACATTTAAAAAGTGAATATACAGAAATGCTACATTAAAGACATAGAATTATCATGTTATTTCCTTATAGTAAAGTCATAAACGTGCATAAAGTAAAAAGGTTTATTATTATTATATTGTACTAAACTACGAAGTGAGTGATTAATTATTTTATATACATATATATGTATATATATATATATATATATATACAAACACACACACACACACACACACACACACACACACACATATATATATATAATATATATATATATTTGTGTGTGTGTGTGCACTATAATCTATGATTAAATCACAACAATTCTTTTAAATAAGCAGATTATGTTATTTATCTGATAAAATGCCTTAAAGAATTACCATAAATTATAAAATTAATACTATAATATACACCAATGTGTTATATAATATGTATACAAATTGTTATATTAATTATAAAATATAAAATTAAATACAGTATTATAAAACGTACTTTTACAAAATATGTATTTAATAAAAATAGGTACCTACAAATATTTAATCGATATCGCCATGTCGGATATTTGATACGATAGTTGGAGGAAAAGGAACATTTTATTTTCACAAGTAGAAAGTCTAAAAATAGTAAAATTAAACAATAGAATAAAATTAATATGAACTGTAGCTTGTCTCCAATTCGTACATAATTACATTTCTGCTTCCTACGTAAAATTAAAAAAAAATATGTATATATTATTTTAAAATTACCGTATCCGTTGCGCATTTTATTTCTGATATTGAATTTTTTTTTTTATTCTCAGTCTTATGTTATTTTCAAGAGCTAGTATTATTCGACTCAAAGAAAACAAGTATTAGAAGAAAAAATGCCTATTTATAGCCCAAACAAAAATTACCGATTAGTCCATTTTTTTTAAATAGGATTTTTTTTTTTTTTTTACCTTTTTGTAGCTCATTTATTATTCAACGTACAAACATTTTATTGTTCAACGTAAAATATCCGCAGTAAGTACTTTAGAATTATTTCTATGTGAAAAATCGGTTTTTCGACAATCTACGAATAAAACTCGTTTGATTTTCTGCTCGCGATAATTCAACTGGGTTTCAAACACTGCACATTATTGATACGCATCGGTTTGTCTTTTCTCTGTCTGAATAAATCAAACACATTAACGGCGAAATACGCGTTACTGCATTATGTTTTATACGCTTTTTTTCCCTCGTAATTACCTCTTTTATTTTTTTAGATTCATATCATATTTTACCGGTCTATAGTGTATAATATGTCGATGAAAATTAAAAGCGGAGAAATAATTGAAAAACGTTGTGCTCGTGCGATCAAGTCTCGCGTAATTAATAGAATAAAGTAATATTGTTTTCCTTGTGGTAACCACACGTAACGTTTATGCGTTTGCTCTCATTCGCCTCTCTCGGACGCGTTATAATAATCAAAACACCGCCGAAGACGCCCGGGAGTTTTGACCTTACGGTCGCACCGATGGCCATGGCGGTCTATTAACTATAGAAAAGCTAACGCACGGCTGCTTGAGGCGTGGCGAGTCGGTGTTATGCGAGACCGGGTACAACGCTCAATCTAAAAGCGAATTCATTATATTGTGACCATCCATTTATTTCCGCAGTACCTATGGCCGATCTCGCGTAATTTATTCTTATTATTAAACACTATATAACAATATTCTGACGGTGGTAGGTACCTTTTACTAAATTATATGTTGTTTTTTATCACTAGGGCAGATATTTATATGCCTTAAAAACCTATCAAATGTGTATGCATGTTACGCGCTAAAAATCACCAAAATATATGCCCTTAAAATATGCTCTAAAAAAAAAAATTTAAAAAAAAACCTAAGAAAATTCGAAAATTGTATTTTATTACTATTTTTAGTTATTACAGTTAATCTCAACGAAAATATTTTACATTTTTATAATATTATAATTAAAAATTTTTAATATGTCGAATTTAAATATTTATTTAAATTTGATTTATTGAATGGCATTGTTTCACGATCCATGAAATAAACTGTAAAATGTATAAATTACATTTGTCATATCTCGTGTTATTAATAAATTGAAAAACCGTAAAAACCAAATTAATAATATTTTATCTAAAACATTGGTAATAAAGTTATCAATTCGCCTGTTGATATTTATAAAATTATAAATTTTAAACAATTATTTTGTAATTATCGATTTTTTTTCAGTTGAAAATGACTTTAAAATGTACAAAATCTTAAAATATGCCCTAAAAATTAAAAAATGGCAAAATATGCAAAAATATGCAAAATAAAAGTTTGTTTACAGAATCGTTAGGTCATGAAACACATTTTGGTTAAACTAGCTATTTTTTTGCCCAACCAATAACAATATGCAAAAGCATATAAATATCGGCCCTATTTATCACATTCTCTCGATAAATTATTGATTTAAACTTAATTTTAAATTAAAATTTATTAAATTATTATTATAATTATTAATTATTTACGAATTATAATTACGAGCTGGTGATCGTCCGTAATTATATTTGCTCTTCGTTACTGCAGAACTCTCTATTTATTAAGAAAAAAAAATGTATAACGAATCGAGTGCTTTGGAATTGACGAATAATTACACCTTTAATAATTACTCCACAATATAATTGTCAAATGATTGCTTTTTAATCCTAATTTCGATAATTCGAAGAACCGGTATAAACCGGAATCGGAATTCACAATTTTCACAAACCGGAACCGAATTTTTTTCAGAATCGAACCGTAATCGGATAACTGATAAAATCATCGTTGTTCCGATCGATGCCAAAAAAGGAAGGAGAAATTGGCAAAATATTTGACGATTAAAAAGAAAAGAAAAAACAAATTCTATAAAAGTTTCCCAAATGGTTTCGTGTGCATTTTTTTTCGTATATAGAATTTAAATTCAATTTCATAAATATTAGTATATATATATACCGATGTACTCGTAATTAATAATAAACTGGAAAAAGAAAACCGTCTTACTATTATAAACCTCTACGTACTATAAAATACCATGAATATTTTTTTATACTTATATTGTACATGTATTATTTATTAACTACAATGAAACGAATTCTTAATTTAGTCGCGAAAATTCGCACAAATTGAATAATACATATAGTTTTTATAATGATGTGTTTTTTGTTTGTGAAACATTTTTTTCTTGTACAAGGGTTTCGGATGATATTGACGCGCGTTACGTTTCGGTACCAAATGTTCCCGTTTTCACAATGATTTTCTAAAGTGTAATTTAAAACGACCAAAAATAAAAAATTAATTAACGTGCAACTATAACATTTAATCAACAATTCTAACAACCAAGATTGGTAACCAATGAAACCTTCATAATGGCACTGCAGGTGACCGACGAAATAATCTTAAAAGTGAGTTTTGATCTTTAGTCTATCGACGTCTTTTGGAAACTCGTTATACCATGTGCACTGTGGTCGCCTATAAGGAACCATTCCTTATATTCACTCATTTTTAAATATCAGACAGTACATATATTTTCGTTTTTAATACTCTGTAGAATTGTCATTCGATCATTTTGACCGAGAACACAAATCTATATTATAATAATTGCCTACGATCGTATAAATAATAATGTGTATAAATATCATATATAAATGATAAAGTAGTAAAAACAAAAATTAAAATTAAATAAATAAAAGAATAACAAATATATGCGAAGAAACAGAAAAAAAAACTATAAATTAATACTCATAAAAGTGGTTCCGTCTATGCTAAAGAGTATCATGTAAAATAAAGGAATACGTATATATATATATATATATATACATATATAATTGTATTATATATTACAATAATAATTGTATTAAATTTGGTTATTTACAACAAAAGTCATCATCAGATATTAAGAAAAAAATACAACAACAGAACAAAAAACAATTAACCAATTACACAGATAAATTATTATTATTACAATAAAAGGCATAAAGATAATAATAATAATAATAATAATAATAATAATAATAATAAATATAATAATAATAATAACAATAGCAAAGAAATTGTGTATATAGTTCATATATTTGTACAAAAGTAAAGGAGAATAATAACAAATATGGCATGGTATTAAAATAAATTTCCTTACATAGATATGTGTATATATGTATTCGTAGGTAACTCTTCTAAAACAGAATTTATTTAAATATATTATGTTGTTTATTAAGAATATCTAAGACAATGTCTATATTAAAAATAATATTATGATTATTTTTTAAAACGTGTTTCACCAAAAGTTGGAAAATAATTTTTGGCACTATGGTAAGCATCGAAGAATACCTAAATTTGAAAAAAATACTTCGGATCGACATATCTGTATGGGTCATCCTTTCTGTATTTATTCCAAACCAAGACTAAATACCGATCACGTTTGACTGGCATGCACACCGATTAGACTATAGAGCCTGAGACTATTTTTATCATCGTACACCTAGGAATTTGTGAAATCATCAGATGAAATGCAAATACAAAGTTGTCATTAACACACAAGAATTTATCTTCAAATAAAAAATATAAAAAAAGTCGTTCATAATTTCCTATTAAATATAATAAAATATCTCGTATGTAAAATCGTGTTTGTTATTTCTATTTGTATCCCATTTCCTATAACCTTGTATGAAAATTTTTCAAGGGCAAAGAATAATAAAATTTGACCAAAAAATTGAAGTAGTAGTCGATCGCGACAACCTCGATAAACCCGGAGATCGATTACAAGTCTATTATTAAACTTGGCCACTCTTGAAGTAGACGATTTTTTCAGAGGCAAAAAATATATAGGCCAGCTGAAATTATGATTAATAGTTTAAATAAAATATTAATAAAAACGTTCAGTTTACAGTAGAAACGCGATGAATAATAAAATTAATTTCTTGGATCTTACAGTTAATTTAGCGAGCAGGAAATCTGAATTAATATAAAATTTAATAATTTAATATACGAAAAATTGTTGCGAATCCGGCAGACACCGTTGGTTACTCTACTATTTCCGCCTCTGTTGATGATAACCATCTCTTTATTACCGACCGCCCGACGGTTAAGTATTATGAAGTATACGAGACGATACCATACACAAGCTATGCTATATTAACGATTACTACAAAAAGAAATAACGAAATAATAATAATAATAATATATATATATATATAGATACACACACGTATTATGACGGGTCGTTGGCCACCAGTGGTTAATTTGACCGACATTTTTATTTAATTTCGTTACTTCTTTTTTTATATATATATATATATAAGTCGAGGCGGCTGAATCGTTTATAATCAATTAAACACACTCACACCAGACAATTATTATTATTATTATTATTATTATTATTATTATTTGTAGTGTGTAAGACACGAGGTACCTATATAATTATAAATACCCGAGGAGCGTTTTCCATGTGTCGTCGTGCAGCAGCCTGCGTTCTTCCAATTAAACATTTCCTTCTTCGCGGCGGAAAACTGCTGGCAAAAGGAAGCGCCACGATAATAATTAAATAACTTTGCGCCTCTAAAGGCTAATAATTACAGAGTAAATAGTGTGTACTCCTATACGCGTTCATAATTTATGTATACATAATACAAACACATGTATAATAATCCGTTATTGTTAAATTATACGATCGGTTTTCTCAGTAATTCGAACGGTGGCGCGTAATTTCATCCTTTTTCTGGGGAGGAGTGATCCAGTGGTTTATAATACCTATACCTTATAAACAAATTGTACTGAAGTATCGAACATGAAATTTAACACGTATAAGGTGAAAAATAAATTTCAAAATAATGTTCAAAGTTCTTTCAATATAATTAAGCGTATTCTCAAATTATATAATATTGTCAATGTCATATATAAAAATATTTTTATGGTATAATTATGTAGTCATGAATGTATTTAACAAAATGTGTTCACAAATTATCCGCGCAGGCTACGGTAGGAATGTGTTCACTTTAACACTCGGAGGAAAATTGATTAAGGAAAATTCAGTAGAAAATATATTGTATATGTGTGTATGTAGACGTGTATTGACGTAATGTGTATGCTATCTCAGGTTTCGGAGAATAAAATTTTGATATTTATTTACATTTATGAAATAAATCTGATTATTTTATAAAGGTACCAGTGGCACACAGATATTTTACAACAGCACATTCAGTAAGATGTAATTATACTTACCCACTAAATTTTACATAACCAATGTGAATACTCTTTTTATTACTTTTTAGACTAAGAATTAAAAAAAACATATACATAAAGGGAAGACAAAACAATTCTACAATACAAGTAACAATTTCAAATATTAAAGTTATTTTTATATAAAATCTTTTTTTTTCGTTCTGGAGGTCCAGTACCCCTGGATTTCTCCGTAAATACTCCACTGTATTCGAAAATTTTCTATGCTACATTTACATGCGCAATATCAAAAAGCTTTGAAGCTTCTTCGATGATAATACATTTTATTTTTAATCGCATAGTTGCAGTAGTTATTTTTCTGTTTCTTATATTTTTTTGGTACATTTTTATAATGTCCATGGAAAAGTTGTATTATGTCACAAATTCGAATAAAATATATAATGATACAATAAGATATACCGTTGGAATGAAGAAAATTTTCCAAATAGTTATGATTTTTGATACTATTATTTCTAATATTTTTCCTATAGGTACCTGTGTTTTTTCCTGAATTCGAATTCGTTTGCTCGTGTTGGACGAATAAGTAATAGAGCGTTTTATTATTATCACGACAGGTTAGTAAAACACTGTGATTAATTTGTCTAGAATTGCCCAACATTTCACAAAAGTATTTACTTCTATTTGCTCGCGTTCATTTTCATTTAAGAATAACTTTTCACATACACACACACACACACACGTCGGTAATTGTCGAAAAAGATCGAAAACACAACTGAAAACTGTGACCAATACTAAAACAATAAATTATTTATGTCAGCAGTAACGCAGAGATATATAAACTATAAAGATAAACAAAGTCGTTAATTTATTAATTTGATTTAATCGCAAGTCAAATTTACTTTGTTTTCTTTTCTTGAATCGCTGAAGTGTTAGTTGTATTATTAAAATTGTATGTTAAAACAATAATTATTAAATAAATTTGATATATATATATATATATATGTATTCTAAAAAATATTTACCATCAATTGCTTTAATATCTGTGTTCTCTTTTTGAAACCCAGAAGTGTTAGTTATGTTATCAATGTTGTCTATTGAAATTGTGAAATTATATTATAATAAATCTCTTATTTCATTAATTTAACGTATATTTATTTGTACAAAGCCATGCTTTCACAGACCTGAAGCTGTCCTGTTATAATTTTAGGGTAATTTTTTATTCTAAAATATTAATTAATTGTTAATTAAATTAAGGTACATAAATACGCCATGGGTAAGCAAATCATGCATTTAATAGTAATAAATCAATACTATTAACACACTAACACCCAACAGTGAAAAAATTAAATAAGTTTTCACTCTTTTTAAATCTGAAAACATTCTTTCTGGTTTTGCTGTTGATAACGCGGGCGTGTACGTAGAATTTTCTAAATTTTTAAAATATTATAATCTAAAAAAATGTTACCGATTTAAAACAGTAAAACCCGTATACTGGAAATTGATTTTTTTCGTATTTTTATTATATATATATAAAAAAAAAAAAATATCCATGAAAAACAAATTTTCAAACACAAATAACTTCTAAAAAATAAATTGTAAATAAAAAAATCCGCCAATGACATTTTAGTGTACAAGAATGGAATGTTTAAATTATATACATTTAAAGTTACAGTCTCAAAAATACAGACCTGTGGGATAGAACTCATTCATTTTGTTTTTTGACATTAAAAATAAATTTTTTCTTGATATAAGTAAAGACATGGGTTAAACACCCTTCGTCACTGTTCTGCGGTATTTTACGATATAATTACATAAAACTATTTTGTTTCGCTTGGCCGCCGTCAAACATCCAAAACGAACGAAAAGACGGATATAATAGTATACGTAAATCATTTTTTCTATAGCAAACCGCAGGGAATAATATTGTTTAAATCGCGACGGTAAAACTCTCCTGTAATCGTTTTTTTTTTTTTTTTGTCTCTTATTTATTACGTTTATTGTCTCGCGCGTTCGTATCATTATACAGCATCGAAACGGAGTAAAACGCCGGGGAATTATTTCGACCTGTTATGCACACCTCATAAATCATTGACGTTTATATCAATGAAACACAAAATACGCGTGTATAATGTATAACGCGACGCGGCGGGAGAAGAACAAAAAAAAAACCGTTTTCTCACAAAAATTGGTGTCGTTCTTTGACCTATACGTCTACACGCATAGGAACGGGAAAAATTGCTATTATCTGAAAGCGCAAAACACAAAATGGACTGTGTAAAATAAAAAATCATTATTATTATTATTATTATTATATGCTTTATACGTTATATACGAACTCTATATATATATATATATATATATATACACACAGATTTAAACACCGTGGCAAATTATTAACGCGAGCGATGCAAAAAGAAAGAAAAGAAATGGCAAAAAAAAAAACAACCTAATAAATACCTCGATTCTACGCTTATATATATATAATATATATATTATTGTACTTTATTATTATATGTATATATGTATTTTACTATACGTGTCCTCACAGTCCGTACACAAATTGTTTTATTCAATGCGCTCTTTTATTATTATTATTATTATTTTTTATCGCCGTATATACGCGCGTTCTTCGCACACGGTTTTTTTTCAGTGTTTTGACGCACGATCCGCGCTTTAGATCCGATTATAATTGGCTCGTGCTGACTGGGCATTACTGCGAGGTCCATTATATTGTTACATTCTGTATATACGATTGTACTACGACGACCAGTAACAATCGTTATCAATAACATACACCGCCGCACATATAAACTATATTATATACCTATACATGACGGATACTATTATTATTATTATTATTATTCACTCACCTGACCCATTATATATAAACAGTATACACATGCGCGCGTATTACTGTTATTATAACAGTGCGTTTTGGAATCTTGAAGAATCATAAACGTTCGTGATACCTCGTCGAATCGTGCAAGCTCATCAGCTGAGACATCAGAGAGAGTGTGTGAGAGAGAGAGAGAGAGCGCGTGCGCGTTTCTAATGCTCGTTTGAGCGCGGAATTCTTTATCATTAGGTATTATATTTGATCGTATATGTACACCTCTGTTCGAAACTTCAGCTCGTGTCCGCTGAGGTAACACGGTCGTAAAGGGTTTTTTTCTTTCTTTTCATCGTTACACATCCCCGTCAATTATTAATATTATTATTATTTATTTTTTTTTGTATTTGACAATATAGCCGCCGTTATATTGCCAGTGCCGTAACCATAAAATTCATTGGGCGAACCGGCGCAGATTCAAACTTTAAAGACCTTTACGTAGATTATTATGTAACTATTATAAAAAATATAACGTAAGAAATTTTTGTTTATTTGCCGACTATAAAATAAAACTTTAAAAATATATGTAAATTTGACGAATAAAAATTGTCAATTGTCACCTGGAAATTAACTGTAGCAATAAAAATATTAGTAAAATGTATGTTATAAGAATAAAAGAAATATATATATGTATTTATGTAGACAAACACATATTGTACTGTTAATACGCATATCAATTTAAAACGTTATTCGTACTTGTACACACGATTAATAATAATAACAATAAAAAAAAATTTCCTGAGCACAGGCTCTGGCAAAGTTTTCAATGATTCAATATCAAGTTCATTATGGTATACGGACTTTTCACTATTAAGTTTGGCAATATTACAAAGTCAGCTAACTTGAGATGTTGACTTTCTTAGACAATTTTTGAAAAGTTTAAATTTTTTAAATGACCAGAAGTTACTGGTATTGTAAAAAAATATCGTGCATGCGGTGAAAAACATACAGGCTTTGTTATTTTCAATAATAAAATAGTATTTCGTATCAAAATGCTCTGGAGCAATTAATGTTTTAATTGATAATAAGTGTCTGCTAAAATCAGAAATTACGTTGAATTCGTACTTTTAAAAAAAATTCGTTGGAATATTCAATTATATTTGTTTCTTTACTTGTTTACAATTTATAAGGACCGGCCGATAACAAAAACAGACCTGACTTGCCCCTTAATAGCTCGTTGTGATTAATAACATTTAATAATATAATATTATTGTATTTTTTAAATATTCTAAAATCTGGTTTCCTTCACGCTCAGGGGCGACATTAAGAGTGGGTGGGGAGGGTTGACATTTTGGTCTGCATAGTCGGTAAATTATAGTCATTCGGCAAGTTGGTGAAAAACTGTGACTTTTTTCCCCCTCTCCACGAATATCGCCACCACAGCCTGTTCCACGTTTTACTCAATTCAATATCGGGAGTGCATCCATTAATAATTTATTTACCAATATACACCACTACGCAGGTTACAACGATTATAGTAGTAGTGACTGCGGTTGAAAATGTTAAAATTATCAAATAATTTTAAAAAAGGAATACGTGAAAAACTTTCTAAGAAAAAAAATGAAAAAATATATAATTATTTATATTCTTATATATGGCTCACGATAAAAAAAAAAGCCATTTCGTGTATGAGGTTTATACGTCGTAAAACATTATAATTTATTGTTAACATTATAAAACCTATAAATGCATTGTTACGTATTAATCGGCAGGCAACACTTTTGTTTTCCATCCGATTCCGTGTGATAATATTTTATGGTGAGCGTACTGATGCACGTGGTCCATCTGGACACATACGCGGATGATAATGGATTAAGGGCACAATTAATCAAACACGTATTATAACATTTCGGCTAAGTAGACTGATCAATCATCACGCGGTGCAACAGTCAACAGGGTGGTCCGCGTGTATAACAGATATTATTATTAATGTCTTCCGTTAAGTCGAGTCGTATTAGTAGGTACCTTAACTTACTTATGATTATATTTATATATATATGTAAGTGCGCGGTAAAATAAATAGCGTTACATTTTTATTATTACCGCAGAGCATTTCCTTCTCGAATATATAAACATGTATATACACGGCAAGGCTCAAACCCCGAATGATTTATCTATGTTTTTGGTTGCGTTTGGATGTTTGAACACCACTATTGATGGAATTAATATTATATATATATATATATATATATAAATAATATTGCCATATGTTTAGGTACTAATAATTGCTATTCTCTGGGGTTAATATTGGTTAATACGGGTGGTCAGTACCCATACATTTATTGAATTCCATTTTAAATTTACAAATTATTCTTATGAATTTTTATTGTCCGAGGGTTAATACTAGTTGATTTTTATAAAAGGAAATCATAGTAAATTAACACTTAATATATATATATATATATATATATATATATATATATATATAATATAATAATATAATATAGACTATAAATAAAAAATTAAATAACTCAAAGCAGGGTAAATAACCATCACTTACATTAGTGTTTAAGAGTTGTTTTAAAAATTGTACAAGCAACGCGATTTTTCATATTCTTTTGAAAAAAAAAACGAATATGAGCGAATAGCATATTTTATTATAATTATTATTATTTTTATTTAAATATAAGTTAGCGTATGGTTTATTTTGTATATAGTGCAATACGTATACATTTCAAATGTTTAGAATAGTAATAATAATAATAATAATAATCGAAACATTTTACTCTTTTTTGATACTTATTTCCTTGCGCTTAAAAATATCTACTGCCATAATACAAGCTGTATTGCGACTTTCTATTTAGAAATCCGAATATCAGGGTATTCCTTCTACTTCACAAACATTACTAAATAAAAATAATATTACTTATTTTCATTTAAATCCTAAATAATAATTAAGAACTAAAATCGTTTTTTATGTGAGGCATCCGTGACTTCAAAAACGTTGAGAATCAATTCCAATAAATTTTTCGAATCTCACGAGCGCAGTTTCTCGTGTATGAGGCTAAATTATGGTTGATCGAGTAACTATTAAGATTGTTATAAAAAATATGATAATACGTCTGCATTAAGTATAGAAAAAAATCATACTCTATTATATAATTCAAAACCGAGAAAACTTTTGACTAATATATTTGACTTTATAAAGTCTTAAAGGTTTAATGGGTATATAATTTTTAAGTTATTATTATTATTATTATTATTACTATTATTATTATTTAATAACAATATAATAAATATAAGAGTTATAAAAATGTAAAATAATATTTTTCAAATACCTTCTCAAATATGTACCAGACTTTTATTTTAACTTAACTTCTTTCCGTTACATCACCCACAACACTGCCATAGTACCATGTTCCGCCATCTCGGAAGATAATCAACTTCTAAAAAATATATTATTTTCTCATTATAAAAATCGTCTTTTATGCATTGCCTGTACTGCTATAGCTTTTATATAAAACGAGAACGAGAATGAAGACTACTATCAGCTTTAATGTCTTTTGATATAATTTATATATATATATGTATTTATAATGTAATTAATATATTTAAACGCCTTCTCAGATGTTTAACCAGTTTCTGTAATTTATATTAAAACAAATGACTATTTTCTTAGATTTGTTTTTATTTGACAATAATTAGTCCGCGCCAAGAATACAAAAAAAAAAAAAAAAGTATAATAATAATAATAATAATAAAACTTATTTGCAAATACGTACTCTTATTAAATGTAATTGCAGCCATATGAATAAATAAATGTAATTCCAGTTAAGAATTATTCAAATACGAAAGAAAAAAATTATTTCATTTTAATAAAAGTATATTCCAATTCTTTACAACTGATTGACGTCAGAGACTTATTTGGGGGTGAGTGAGGAATATTTTTTACGTATTTTAGGGACGGCAGAATATAGTGGCCCCACAACCGCAAGCCCGGTTTAATTAAAATTTAAATAGGATATAATTCTATATTCATTTTTGTCAAAAGTTTTGTGTTTGGTTATAATTATTTATTAAAATAGTTAAACATTATTCTTAAATGTTATTATAATTTTATTTTGTTTAAAAGTTTATAATTGTATTAAT
The DNA here is from genome assembly GCA_032441835.1 of Slavum lentiscoides. NCBI lineage: Eukaryota > Metazoa > Arthropoda > Insecta > Hemiptera > Aphididae > Slavum > Slavum lentiscoides. The sequence goes on from CM063706.1 coordinate 30,638,622, forward strand.
TATTATTTTGGATGAATATATAAATATAAAACAAATTTTCTTTTTACAAACCAAACACGTATATATGAATTAACTATGAGCAAGGTTTTATATAGGAAACATGGCTGCATAGAAAGAGAATTTTTAAAATAAATTATACAATACATGTATTGTGTAAATTGTTTTAATTATTAAAAATAATACGTTTTACAAAGAAAAGAAAGTTTGAAAATAAATATTATTTATATGAGCTAAATTTAATACGTGTCTTGGTTGTGGTAGCCTATTCATAATTTCTAGAGATTTAATAGTGATGGCTCTGTAAATTTTGAAAAGGGTAAGACCATTTAGACGCTTCTGTTTTATTGATCCTCTCAAACAAGTTTTTATACACTTCATAGTTGAAAACGAACGTTCAGCAGTTGAAGTAGGAACGGGAAGAGCGGTCAAATTTTGAACACGTTTGTGAGTAAGTGGAAAAAATTTTTATTGCATTTTTTAAATGCTTCAATAGCAGTCAATTCTTTACGGCTCTCCTCCCATTTCTCGCAACACAGCCGCTATACAGAAAATAAGTTTTCGATCCATTTATTGAAGAGTTTTACATCTCTTGAATTCAGGCACGTACACAAAATAAAATTTCGGGGGGGGGGGCGTTTACAAAATATAGCAATACAAATTGAACAGCAACATAATAAAACAATTTCTTCCTTCTTACTCATTATTTTTTAATGTGACAAGAAATTATTTCGGGGGGTTTGAACCCCAAACCCCCCTGTATACGTGCCTGCTTGAATTATTTTTAGGTTGTCAAATGCTTTATTTTCATATTTTATGACTGTAGTCAACAGTGGATGGATGTTTCGAATTCTATCTGTGTGTTGAGAAAATGGCACTTCTCATATGGTCAAGAGAAGGAAAAAAAATTTCTTTTGTAATATATTTCAGCCGTATCAGCTGGAATATTGGCTACGTCCTGTTTGCCTGGTCATGAGTTCGTAACTCTATAGGAGCTTGTAGTGATTCAGAATCCATCAGCGCTTTAGCATCTGTAATAATTGTAAAATATTAAATTATAATGCCTATTCCTTATAGTTCGTACGGTTTTGATATTTACGAATTAGGTTAGTACACAATAATGGATATATTTCAAAGGACATTATAGAAATAATTATTTCTAAGTTACATTTTACCAATTCGGAATAAAAAGGCGAAGATATATTACTATGTAATATTTATAAGTTGTAATTTATTAGATTATTACTTTTCTATTTACGTATATATATGCATAAATATATATTTATATAAAACTTTATTTTTAATATTATAATAAAAGGATTAATTAGCTAAATAAATGGATAAAAATATTTTAGTTAGAACAAATTTTATATTTTAGATTCTGAGCAGAGCAAAGGAACTATTTGTTTTAAAAAGCTGTGTTTTTTTTATGTCGGTTAAAGAAGTCATTTTTTCAAAAGCGCCTGAAAATATAATTCAAAATTCTCAAACAATAATAATAATAATATATATATTTTTTTTTGTTTGAAACTAAAAGTATTAATGAAAAAGTGCTGCAAACTTTACATGTAGCAATTTTTTCCATTAGCAAATAGCAACTAGTTGGTACATTAAAGAGTTCATTTTTCGATTTTCTCAATATTGTTATTAGGCTTTAAAAAAACTACCGAAAAATTACATAAAAACAGTAAAAACGCAATTTTGTCAATTCAGTTATAGTTATTTCATTGTAATAAGAATCATTAAAATTAATGGAAACCTGAAAATTTCACCATTTATGTACTTTTGGATTGCATTTACTATATGTGAAAAATTTCTTTTAATTTTGGACTCTTGATAAACCATATTAATATTAAAAACAAATAATAACATGAAATAGTATTTAATATTGTATGCTCTACGTGTAAATGTATGTCTAAATACAATATCATGCGCTTTAGCTCTTAATGTTCAACACTTGTGTCCAAAAAGTTATACAGCGGAGCATAACAACCTGTGTAGGTAATCGTGATGTACACATATCGCACAGGGCTAATTGATCGTCGATATACACGGATAATCTTATCCGGGTACGATTATCGGGACTCTGTTCAAGAACGAATCTACCGAATCCATATATTCCTCCAATTGCTCAATATTATCATGGTCTTTGTAGAAAGGTAATTCTTCGTCGCCTGATATAATAAGAACATAGACGTTATTACATATTTAGCACACCATTCGTACCATAAAAATGTATACATGTAGTTAATGAAACATAATATTTCATAGTAAGACATTCTGACTTACGTGTTGAATACATTCCAACCTCCGTATCCGTATGGGTAATTTTCGGCTGGCGTACGCGTATTTCGTTACCACGGTGTCGACCGGCCTTTCTCCATGAGTATTCAGGCTCATCGGAGCCATACCAATCCGTAAACGAAGAGTAAAACACCGTCAAACAATCCAAATTTCCGTTTAGATAAAAATTCTCGAACTTTATACTTTTAAAGTTCCCGCCAATTCTTACGCACTGTTAAAAAATATCGTCGTAGTACCATTACAAAAACATAATAATAGTCGTATCGAGGTATGTATTGTGATACTGACATCGTCCACGCTGGCGTTTTTCGGTAAACGGAGTACCACACGGGGCGCGATGGATTTCGCGATGTCTATTATGTTTTCGAGGCCACTGTTATCCCTAAAGTCCCCCGGCGGAGACGTGATCAACACGTCGGCTTTTATTGATTCGCAATGCCGTAGACTGTTATAATTCGCGGTGATGAATCTTATTTTTTGATATACCCCGTACACCTCCGCGTTGTGTTTGGCCAACTTGATTTTATTCGGATCTTTATCGATCCCGATCACTAAACAATAAACACATATATTATATATGTCGAGAAATGATGTATATGTCTCGTATTATGTTGTGTATTCTAATACCTGATCTGCACACCAGTGCCATTTGTATGGCGAGTCCGCCGGCACCACAAAACGGGTCTATGCCCACATCGAAAGGACATTCATTAGCTATGTAATAGCTTACTGTCTCGGGACAGACGGAATAAAAGCTTTCTGTACGATACGAATCAAAAATTATTAATTATAAATTGACAATAAAAATAAAAATACTAGATTTCTAATAGTTTTTTTTTACCTCGGTCCAACAAGATCCCGTCATCGAATCTTGAGAACAGGTCGTATCTCATTTTCCAGTACTTAAATAGTTCATCGGTTTGTTCTCCTTCCATTCGTTTATTTTTATTTCTGAAGTCGGAACCGATTGACTTTTGCGTTTTCTTATTATTATTAGTGTTTCTTCCGTCAAATGCAAATTGTTGCCGGGTGGGTAACTCTTGTATTTGTGATGACGGAGCCTTTAGTATCGATGACGGGTCTTTACTTCCATTATTATTCTTCCAGTTATTATTTAATCTATCGGTAATTCCTCCTTCCATTCGTATATTTCTATTTCTGAAGTCGGAATCGCTTATCTTTCGCCATTTCTTATTTTTAGTTTTTCTTCCGTTCAATGCAAACTGTTGCCGGGTGGGTAACCTTTGAACTTGTGATGACGGAACGTTTAGAATTGATACCGAAACTTTACTTCCATTATAAACTTTCACCGGTTGTATATTTTCACTTTTCCTAAAATATCGTTTAACAAGATGAAGTTACAAAAATTACAATTAATATAAAATATAACTTACATATTTTGTGTAGATTTATTTTCCATCGAAGTATTTTCTTCTTGAAACAATTCGAAGAACTCTCTTACCATTTCCTCAATTGACGTTTCATCTTTGCTGTCCATGCAAAATCTCATGTCATTCCTATTCTTGTCCTCGGAATCTACTTTCAATACGTGCTCCGTACAAGAAGCATTAATTTCTGTAGTCTCTTTAACGTTCGTGGAAGGCTCTGGAGCAATTATTTCATTTTTGAGGTCTTCTTTTTCATTTTTTCTAAAAAGAAAACATATACAGAATTAATATAAATTATAATATTATAATTATTATAAATATCTTAAGAGTAAATAAATATGTAATTTACGTTTCTGAGTAGTGTTATAATTAATATAGGTATATAATTATAATTAATACAGGTGTCTTAATAGTAAATAATTATGTAATTTACGATTTTTGAGCTTCGTTGTTATTCAACGTTTCTTTTTCTTTGTTATCTAAAAAAAAAAAAACAATTGTATTACTTTATGTAGTGTAATAAAATACGTTGGCACGTTTATTTACATGTTAAGTAAATTTCCAAAACGAAAAATAACATAGGTGTGAAATATTCAAATATTTGAAGTAATTAATATATTTATCTACATTTGTATAATTATTAATTTGAAGAAAAAATCGTTTGAGAAATGATTACTTGTAGGATAAAAATGTATAATACTTCTTGAAACGAATTAAAAAGGAAAATTTCACAAACTCGATAATATCCTATCCCTATTGCTGTATATTCTTTATTATGTTTGGGTGTTACTGAATTTTTTGTAAAAACCATTTGAAGGGATTGCTCTTATTAGTTTATTGAAATCTAGTGACACCTATTCGGCGTAAAGAATTTTTTAAGTCAAGATAATTAGATTATTTAAAATTATCGAGAACTGTAAAATATTGTACATTATAATTATTTTATTATCGTATTAGTAGATTTTATTTACTTTAATTTATATTCAGAGATAAATTAAACGTTTAGATTGATTGAGGACTGACAATGGTTATTTACATAAATAATTTTTTTATATGTATCGATACTGAATACAGTTATTTGGCCATTTCGTAAAATGGGCCGAGACAAACATACCTGTTTCTTTTACACAGACTGCGTCTTCTGTTTTTCTGGAACGGTCACGACGAATCCTGATGCGAAACACAGCTCTTAGTTTTTTAACGGCCCATCGTTTAAATCTTTTAAAGACGCCGTTCCGAACTTTAGGTGCAGCTGTATCGTTTACAGGTTCGTTCATTGTTGCTCGATCACTATAATTGTCGTTGACGTTCTGGTAACCGTGATTGGCGGATCGTTCCGAAGAAGTGTGAATTTCCATTTTCATCAGCGTATTAATATCGGTTTATAATATGATATCGTTACACTCGCGACAATCGGACTGAGAATTAATCGTCCAGACAAATTTTGTAAACATTTATTAAACTGGTTGCTATGTACGACGTCCTGTAATACACAGATGTTTGTTTTTACACGTAAACAGAGTGAATTTTATTATAAGCCATTATAGATACTTTTTAGGAAAATCTGAAATAATAATTAATTCTGAAATTATTTGTCGTTCATTTATATTGATAGCTATTTATAGCAATTGTAGATTTTGAAGATTTAAATTCATAAAAGATGTAATTTTTTGTTTTAGAGGCTTACAATTTTAAAACGGTGTTAAACGTTTGTTACTTCAACTATATTTTAAAAAATCTTAAAAATCGATGTGTCACAATTTCTTTTTATAACTATTTTAAATATTTCATCAAATTGTTTTACACAGATGCTCTGCTCAGAATCGTTTTTTTGAATGTTATGATTTATCTCATTGCTCTCAAATTTATAGTGATAACGATACACTGTAAAATTTTTATCCAGGTAATTCACTTGAGCGACATTCACAACACCCCGGGACTCGCTACCTACTTTTTTTTTTGTTAATTTAGTTCTCAATGGGGATGGGTTTTGAACTCTCCTTACCTATGCCCTTGATACAAACTGTTAGTTTAATAAAATGGTGTGTAAATCACTTGTCAATTGGAAGAATGTTTTTAAATTTTACGCTGTTTGGCTTCTAAGTGCTTCATTTTGTAGCCTACAGAAAGAGAGATATAGAGAGAGAGAGAGATGATTTAAGACATATCGATGAGACCTTTCTGATTTTTTTGCCGTATCTGTTGGAAATATTTCAATTTTTTTTAATATGAATTTTAATATTTTTTCTATGTGAGTTAAGGAGCCCTCTTTTATTTTGCTATTAGAAAAGTAGTAGTTAGATTTATTAGAAAAAATTGTACAAAATTTAAAATATATTAAAACGTATATTAGACAACGACGTTTAAAAAACATAAATTTTTGAAAGATAATCTTCAAAAGAGTTTTCCAAAAAATAAATAAATAAAAAGGTAAATATTAAAAATATTATATAATTTATTTATATATATATAATATATATATAATTTATCATAATTTTGTATATCTGAAAATGTAAAATGTTCTTTTTTCTATGTATTAAAATTTAATAAAACGTATACTAATTTTTGTTAATAATTTCAAAAGATTACTTGTGAAAATAATGTTTTTAAAAATGATTGGTTGGAAAAATTACATATGTGATACGAGATACGAATAATTAGGTGAATATTTGTAGGGGCTCCGAGATTTGAATTGCCTAGGGACCTCCAAAAGCTTAAACAGGCACTGTGTCTAGGATGGGGTGACCAGACGTCCCGTTTAAAACGAGATTGTCCATTATTTGATCATCATGTCCTGTTGTCCCGACAAACTTTAAACGGGACGCTTTTTATCCCGTTTTTAGAAGATGGTCCCGTTTAAATCCCGTTATTTCCATATAATTATATTAATTTTATTAAAAATATAATATCGATGTATGAAACAAATATAAAACAGTTACGCGTATATTTAAAATTTGAAATCAAAGTCATAAATAATAACAGATAACAGTATTCGTAGAACGAACGTCGAGTCCCAATGCCGAAGAACAATACAATTATAATTGTAATTAATAGTTTTGAAATTCAACATTGTGTTGTTTTATGAATAATAAAATGAAAATATTCCTAAACGTTTAAATACTTATTATTTATGTTAAATTACTGGAAAAGTGTAAAGTAATAAGAAAATAATTGGACTTTTACTCTCTACAGTTGCATGTATACGTGTGAATGTATACGGACGACGGTTTGTTTGGTGGGAGGGTTTTTTTCGGGGGAGGGGGGAAGTAACAACTGTTCCGTTTTTTTTTTTCTTAATATTGTCACCGTAGTCTAGGATGACAGGTGATTGTCTTAATAACCTAGCAATACTTATTACTAGGGCAGAAGACTTACAGCTCTAAAAAAGCACTAAATATACAAGCGCTTAAAAATAACCCTATTATATGAACTAAAAATATGCAAAATTAATTTTTTTTTTTCTAAAAATATAAATAATTTTTTAACAAAATTGTGAATAAAATTTAATTTTAAATAATAACTTTTTATTGATTTAGTTAAAGAGTAGACATTAATAGGTACATTATATTGATAATATCAAATAATAAATACTCTTCAAGCGTCTCTAGGAAAAACTTGCGTTCGGTAACAGTTAACAACAACAACAACAACAATGTTATAGGATAAAAATTAAAAATTAATTTAAATTCATCAATTTTGGTTGTAGTGTTAAATGAAATAAAAATGCCGATGGAGAAAATATTGAGAAAATTATTAATTGTATTAAATATTTCTTAAAATGGAAGAATTATGCCCTGAAAATGAATTATGCCCGTTAAACATGTTTAACGTTTTAACGTTTTTTATCATTATTTATCTTTTGTGTTTATCGTTATGGTATATTTTAACGTTATGGGTTATTTGTGTTTAACGTTAAAGAAAGTTTTATCGTTATATAATATTTACGTTTTACGTTTATCGATATTTTAACGTTATTTGATTTAATATCGATTTTTTTTCCAAATTAATAAATCCATTCATATTTCATAGACTATAGCACGTTTTCAAATCTCATAAACGTAATGTACTTCATTAAACTTCATTGATTATAAAAGTCCTAACTTTTCCTCAATTTTATGATTTTATACACTTTTTCAGTGAGAACCTTGGTTTATTTTTGACTTTATATTCCAATGCAGAATATTTTTCTTAAAATGTTGTTTATATTACCAATAGAAACTTTTCTGACTAGCTGACATCTTCTCAGACACGTATCTTTGAATAATTTTTACTATCAAGTAAACAAAAATAATCTGAAAGGTCCAGTAACAATAAATAGTATTTCAATTCGCGATATTACACCGCAGAAAGAGAATTTCCGCGAAAGACATATCGGAAACCGTATAATATCTCAATACTCGTGTCTTGTTGACACGCGTGTACGCGTCCATGTGAACCTAGCCTTATTATAGAACTGTAATAAACCTACACCATAGGCTTATATTTTCCATAGTAAATTGGAAAAAAAAAATAAAATAACGGTAATTCTATATTTTGTTTTTTGATATTTTGATATATAACGTTAATACATTATTTCGTTTAATGATATGTTTTAATTTGTGATAGTTTAAAATATTAGTGTTTATTGTTTTCCGTTACGTTTTTTGATATTCGTTTCAATTGATATTTTGCAATTATAACGTTATAATCAAAACGTTATTATAACGTTTGCGAGCCCTGCTGAAAACCAAAAAAGAAAAAACTCAAAATATGCATTTATATGCGAAATAAAATTAAAAATCTAGCTGTGTTTTAGCATAAAACGTATTTGTTTCTTACACTGCTATTTTTTCGATTGATTAAAACAAATATGCAAATGCTACAAGTCATCCGCCCTACTTATTACTTTACATAATGTCGCGTTTAATCATCGACGTATCAGTGGCGGATTAACCATCTCGGCGACCTGAGGCACACTCAGTGTTTACCACCCCCTTTTTTTTAATACTATCCAAGGGTCGTAATTTGCATGGGCTAACATCGATGAGTGATGGGTGATCGGGTATAGCCGCCTCGGGAGCGATAAATGGTTCAAAGTTATTATGGTTGAATCTTGAATAATTTACATTTTAATTCAAATATCGTATTACACACAATCTTACAAGTTACAATCCATAAATCACATAAAGAGTACGAATAATTTAATACAGTTCTTTTCGAGCTTTTAATTGGGGAAAATCATTTATCAAGTCGTCAAAGACGAATTCGTTTGTGATGCGATTCTCAATACACGGTATAATGGTTAAAGCATTGAGTTTTTCTCCCAGTAAGTTGGCTCGTGAATACGTTTTTATTCTTTTAAGCGCGGAAAATCAAAACTTTTAGTGGTGCAGTTGGATACAACCATATAAAGAAAAATTCTAAGAGCTATGAAGACTTACGGAAACGTTTGCTCCAGTTTTTGATCAATAAACCGTTCGAAGTTGGAAAAATAATTTTTTTTTTAGAATAAAAAACATAAAAAATTTGCCGCGCCCTACAAGTTGCCGCCCTGGGCTCGAGCCTCACGAGCCAAGTGGTTAATCCGCCCCTGCGACGTATATAATGCGTATAACGATAAAATAAGAAGTGAATTCGGCGAGTAAAAAAAAAAAAAAAATTTTTTAAATCATCGCGATATTAAATTAACGTAAATAACGTCAGTCGAATCGATCGTAATAAGAATTTTATATAAATTTCGTATAAAAAAAATTTTTTTTTTTTTTATATAACGGAGAGAACGGTGAGGCTCTGATCCAGTGGCGTATTTACGGGGAGATATGGGTGTCGCGTCTCCCCCCGGGAGGTTATTTAAAACAATATTTTGATAATTGTATGAACGAAAATGAATGATATTAAATTAAATTTTGAAAAAAAAAAATAAATAAATCAAATTTTGTACACAAACGACAAACGTTTGTATACATACAATAACATGTATATAATAATATCAATAATGAATACAATGAAAATATTTGTTGAAATTCGTATATCCCGTCCCGTGGAAAAAAATCCTATAGATACGCTACTGCTCCGATCGTTGTACACGTTGTAACATACAGTGACACAAAACGAACGGCTTAGGACCGCCGTCGTGTGCGTGTGCGTGTGGTATAGTAATCGCGGTAATAACAGTAGTTTTAAGAGTCTCATCAGCGACCGGCTGCGGCGGCGGCGGCGGCGGCGGCGGTTCGCTTCGGTCCGAGACCGGGAGACGCGCGTCGTCGATTGCTGCAGCAGTAAATGTATAATTATTACGGAACCGATTGGTCGGAACGCGGTCGTCACGCGGTGGACACGTTCAGCAGCTGAGACGACCGACGACGGCGACGATGATGAGAATAATAACGACGACGACGATAATAATAATTTATTCGATTATTATTATTATTATTATTATTATTATTATTATTATTGACGAATCGTTTTTGCTCGCGTCGCGTTGGGAGGCCGGGCCAGGTTCTTCTCATCAATCCCCGAATAAGACACGCGCCGTCTACAAAACCAAATTATTATTAACGCCTTTACGCCGCCGCCGCCGCCGCCGCCGGTAGGCACGCCGTTTTATTATAAAACATGTAACCGCGACGGGCGGACCGGGGGACGACCGCCGACGTCGCCCGTGAACGCGGCACGTTATTATTATTATTGTTATTGTTGTGTACGTCGTAATCGCATATTGTCTTTGCTCGTTATGTCATTATAGCTTTCGGCTTCTTGTACGGTAGTGAAGTCTCGCGTACTTTTATTTATTATTATGTACTTATTGTATATTTTATGCGGTGGCGGTCGTTTCTCCACAATGTCCATTACATTATTACAATATTGTTGTTGTATCGCGCGCTATTAGCGTTACGTGACGGCGGCGCGGAGGTGAGTGACAGGAGTTGTCTATCGCTCCCACTTTATTTTTTCTGGCTCGCGCAGCCCGTTTAAACGCACTCCGTTTTCTTGTCCGCCTGTAATTTACAAAAAAAAAAAAAATATATATATTCTAATAAGTATTATTGTTATTATTATTAGTACGTACCCACGTCGAATAACACGCGTAATGCGTACACATTACTTATTTTACGCCGTGTACGTACATTAAATTATATTGTATCGTTTGTCACTGTAGTGTCTTCTCTCGGACGCGCATATACGGCCACATGTAGCAGCGGCAGCAGCAGCCACGGCGATCGCGTACGCAATACGCGCTTATTACTTTGCGAGACCACCAGCACGTTATATACTATACGTGTTCACGGCATGCACGTATACAGGGGGGAGGGTTTTGGGGTTCAAACCCCCCCCCACCCCGAAATGATTTCTTGTCACATTAAAAAATAATGAGTAAGGAAATGGTTTCATTATGTTGCTGTACGATTTGTATTGCTATATTTTGTAAACCCCCACCCCCCGAAATTTTATTTTGTGTACGTGCCTGGTTCACGGTAAATACAGTGCCGCAACTACCGCGGGTGTGCCGGCAAGGGCGGCCACAAAAAAGGGGGGGAGGAAATTAGGGGACGACTCCCTCCCCCCCCCTAGCAATAACGTAGCCGAAACCACGGGGCCTCCTAAGAATTAATCACGTTTTCCGTTTTTTCTTATTATAAAAACAAGCGAATTGTACAAAAATAAAATTATTATTTTCATTCATTAACTATTTTAACCCCTGTTACATAAATCTATACGTTATAATATTCTATAGAGACAGCTGTTTATTCATCAATGTATTCATTTTTAAGAGAATAATTTAGATTTTCACGCGTATAAGATTTAAATATTACACGTGGAAAGCTGACGCTCCGGGTTACAAGGGATTTCCTGCTTGTAATTTGATTTTTTTTTGGTTTATTTATGTAACAATAAAATCGAATACGCTATATAAGATAAAATTATTATTATATTATAATTAGTTCATGTGTGCAACCCACGATGTAGACATTTATATCCACCTCGGTGTTAAGTTATTGATGAATTCGGGAAAGACAAAAGAAAATTATTGCGATTTGTGTTCAATTAGTTGTGTTATAAATCTGTACCTCAGAACCAGACGAACGTAAGTCCAAAAATAACGATTTTCAGATTATTACATTTTTGGCGTGTAAAATTTGTTTTTCGTCGAACCATAATGATGAAAGTCCGTTGAAAATTCTCTTTTAATTAAAACAGATTTTACATGCTATAAATGTAATCGTCTGAAAATCATTACTTTTAGCCTTACGTTCGTCTGATTCTGAGGTACAGAAATAATTATAGACTTATAGTAATTGTACTCGTAATATTTGAAATAGTAGTATAATAACTTTTCAATTGAAAATTAATTATATTACCATATAATCGTACCATTTACCAGGCACCGGCTCACAACCCAACCACGGACAGCGGCCCACTGTCCTCTGGGACAATAAACCACTGGGTCAGTCCGGCCCTGCATTTCATACCAGCCCCCTACCCTCCAAAACTAATTTAGGCTACCGAATTGATCCCCAAAAGTTTTACTGTATGATAAGTATTTGATTTCACAATAAAATGTTAAAATTTGTGTACCTATTTATGATCGATGTATTAATAATTAATAATAATAATAATAATAATAATAATAATAATAATAATAATAATAATAATAATAATAATAATAATAATAATAATAACATTTGCACATTATTCAAAATTTATCATGAAATTTACTTATACCGCAATAACCAGCGGCGTAAGTGTGCGCCACGATTCGTCTAAACTTTAGAGTTTTAACTCAAACATAAAACAATCTTTATAATAGCATATTTTAGTAAGAAATTTTAAATTAAATACATTTAATAAATTCCTAACGCAATGTTCAAACCCAGAAACCTACCACAAAAAAAAATAAATAAATAAACATTTTACTAAAATTTAAATTAAATCTAACGGTCCTGCGCGGGGGGCAACCATTGCCCACTCTCGATAACAATAATTTATTCATCAACAAAGTTAGGTCCCGGAACGAAACTCGCACACTAGCCCCGTAATGTGCGGAGTAATCGAGTTGGGTCCCAGACGATCTGATAACTTAATCCTATGGTCGAGTTGGGACCCGGTCATTTTATCGTATGTCGAATTGGGTCCCGGGCATTTTATCTTGTGTCGAATTGGGTCCCGACTATAATTATCCTTGACAAGTTAGTTTCTAATTTTTCTAATGCAATTCATTAACGATGTTTCCACAAAGTTTTTACCAATCTAATATACGATAACTGCATATCAACAGTCTGCAATATTTTACAAATCATGACAAGTGTTCAACGAAACAAACACATTTTTAAACATGCGAGTATATACGTATTTTACTATACTGCCAGTCCGAAGCCTTGACACGGTCGCATTTTGCACCATGCATATCTCACCCGTCCACCTCCCTAAGAAACCATACGAAATCCAGATAATTAACGTCGGGTAATCTGACGTTTAATTATCAACGGGGCCTGTGTCGCAAGGCGGCGGCGATTGCCGATGTGCACCACCGTCGCCTTTTAAAACAGTTAGTCCGTTCTTGTCTTTCGACAATAGTTTTATGTCGTTCGCCCGTCGCTTCGTTGTCGCGTTTTATTTCTTTAATTTAATTTTTTTATTTTTGGCGTGAAAAGAAAGAGCTAGTTACTCTTTACTTGTCATAACATTTCTGTTAATATTGAATTAATATAATATTAATTAATTATTTATTTATTTATTGATTTCATTATTATAATAATTTTTTTTCCCCATCCGTCGTGCATACACACACACACACACACTTATCCGTGAGAGCCTGAATGAAGTGTGACGGGAAAAAGTGTTGAGAAACTAACCAGCTAGGGAATCATTAGTCGGGACCCAACTCAACACCGAAATAAAATGACCGGGGCCCAACTCGACATCAGCCGTAATGTGCAGTTGCGGCACTGGGTAAATAAATGTTGTTCCGGATGTTCCCGAACTGAAGACTCGGGTAGTACATTCAGAATACTGTATTCAGAATACTTTTTAAGTGTTGTAATAATACAGAAAATGAGACGGGCGATTTTTGAAAACGAAATAAAACGGATGAACAACGTAATTTTAATGAAATGAAATAACTTAGTGAGTTCGACAACTTGTTCGGAAATAAAATGAAAGCATGCAATAAAATAGAAATTGCACTTGCCTTTTTGTTACAACAGCGTCTCGAAGGTTGCTTTTTTTCGGATTTCAACTCTCGTGGACAATTTTTGTAAATTAATTTAATATTACAATATAGAGAAAGAACAAACAAAAAAAATTAAAAAAATAGGTCGGGGCGCCGCTTTCGATATGATTCGACAAGAAATGAAAAAACAACTCAAAAGACAATTTCCCCTCCTGAAGAAAATAGAGTCTCATCCAAGTCTCTGGGAACCGATTTCTTGAGTCGTAATTTTGACGGGAATTTGTGCACACTTTGGACTGGGGCGGAATGGCCTGGCCTGGCCCGGATTTGCTTGGTCTGGACTTGTCTGGCTTTCGCCTAAGCGTTGGAGGTTATATTTATAGACTTTTTAAAGGTAATTTTTTTATAGATTTCGGTCCATGTGATAGTCGCTTGTTGATTTTCCTGATGAAATTTTTGTTGATTTTTTTTTTTTTTGTAATATTGGCGAATTTTGCGCAGTATGATTTTATTTTTTTATGTCATATAAGTACGACTTTTGTATTCACCTATCGAAGTAGTCAGGCGTGGTTGATTTTTTTTTTTTTTTAGTAAATGTCAAATATAATGTGCTCGAGTTTTGTTTAACTATATTTTACTTTTACACTATTAATCACAAAACGCGATATGATGGAGAAATTTCATCATGGGACTGAAATATTTTTGCTTATTTTGTGAATATTTTATCAAATGTTATGGGTATATATATATGCAATTATCTGCTTATTATTATAGTTCTTATTCTTGTAGGGGATTTATATATAATACTCTCGGTTTCCGAGAGTATTGAGCTCTAGTGTATGTATAATATCAATCAGAGCACATGCTTAAAATGTAATAATTGTTAAAGAATACAATAAATTTGGTTTTTGTTATAAATTATTTTAATAATGATATGGGCCAATATCATTACAGTATTCAGAATACTTTTTAAATACTTTTTTTTAAAAGTACGAATTAAAGTCGTATTTAATAAAGTATTTTAAATACTTTTTAAAAGTAGGACCAACTAATCACAATGGAGTTTTGACATATCTGAAACCAATGTTCGCTTAGTAAATGTTGCTAAAGGATTGTCCGTATTAACCGTGTAGCGAATTCATCCGTCGATCTTATTCCTAACGGCTTCGTTGTTTGATTTGTCGAATTATTGAATTCATAACTCTTTTCACGATCATCGTTCTTTACGTTATCAATGATCGTATTGTGATTTGCACACCATTTCCTAAGTTGAAACGTTCCTCGCTCAGATTTTTAACTTATCCTTTTGCAATTTTCATCCTCAGTTATAGTTTGAGCTCCAGACAACCATTTACATAGTCAACGTAAAAATCTGAAATTGCTGCCCCTGCCAATGGAAAATTTTCTATTTTGCCAGACGTTAAACGTAAACCGTGTTTACGTATTCGTGTCACCAGCAGCTGTTTCATAAGCAATAGTTTTCAACTGATATATTCAAAGTTGTTGAATAGGATCATTACGCCAAAAAATATTATGCAAATTACAATGACCGTCTTCTGTATTAAATTGTCTATAAATTTTTCCGATATCTGCAGTCATAGCAATCTCACACCGAAAAGACTTATGAAAAAATATGTGACAACAACGGAAAAATTATAACATAGTTGTATGTTACAACTGTAATGTACACATATAACACACAGATATGCGCTGAAAATAGATAAAGACTCTAAATATTTATTGTTTAGTGTCGTCCACTGAAAATATTTCAAAATGGGCATTGCAGTGAACTCTCCTTCCGTTGACATGAGTAAAATATTAATAACCTCAAATGAGAAAATATATTTACATTGACTCTCAATTTATATCTACCTCTCTACCTTTCTATATGTTCGATGTGAAAAACAAAGTGATAATTTGTATGTCTATAATAATTTATTGAATATTCTGCGACAAATTCACAGACGATGAACATATAATAAACTAGTAAGCTTGAATTTTAAAATGATTTTCGGTCCTCAGGTCCAATAACAAATTCTTGAAATCCATGTCAATAAATTGTGTAGACATTTTGCACAGCGTTAATTGTCTGACGAGACAAATTAACGAGACAATCTTATCCGGGTACGATTATCGGAACTCTGTTCAAGAACGAATCTACCGAATCCATATATTCTTCCAATTGCTCGATATTATCATGATCATTGTAGTAAGGTACTTCTTCGTCGCCTGATATAATAAGAACATAGACGTTATTACGTATTTAGCACACCATTCGTACCATAAAAATGTATACGAGTAGTTAATGAAACATAATATTTCATAGTAAAACATTCTGACTTACGTGTTGAATACATTCCAACCTCCGTATCCGTATGGGTAATTTTCGGCTGGCGTACGCGTATTTCGTTACCACGGTGTCGACCGGCCTTCCTCCATGAGTATTCAGGCTCATCGGAGCCATACCAATCCGTAAACGAAGAGTAAAACACCGTCAAACAATCCAAATTTCCGTTTAGATAAAAATTCTCGAACTTTATACTTTTAAAGTTCCCGCCAATTCTTACGCACTGTTAAAAAATATCGTCGTAGTACCATTACAAAAACATAATAATAGTCGTATCGAGGTATGTATTGTGATACTGACATCGTCCACGCTGGCGTTTTTCGGTAAACGGAGTACCACACGGGGCGCGATGGATTTCGCGATGTCTATTATGTTTTCGAGGCCACTGTTATCCCTAAAGTCCCCCGGCGGAGACGTGATCAACACGTCGGCTTTTATTGATTCGCAATGCCGTAGACTGTTATAATTCGCGGTGATGAATCTTATTTTTTGATGTACCCCGTACACCTCCGCGTTGTGTTTGGCCAACTTGATTTTATTCGGATCTTTATCGATCCCGATCACTAAATAATAAACACATATATTATATATGTCGAGAAATGATGTATATGTCTCGTGTTATGTTGTGTATTCAAATACCTGATCTGCACACCAGTGCCATTTGTATGGCGAGTCCGCCGGCACCACAAAACGGGTCTATGCCCACATCGAAAGGACATTCATTAGCTATGTAATAGCTTATTGTCTCGGGACAGGCGGAATAAAAGCTTTCTGTACGATACGAATCAAAAATTACTATTACTTATAAATTGACAATAAAAATAAAAATATTAGATTTCTAATGGGTTTTTTTTACCTCGATCTAACAGGATCCCGTCATCGAATCTTGAGAATAGGTCGTATCTCATCTTCCAGTACTTAAATAGTTCATCGGTTTGTTCTTCTTCCATTCGTTTATTTTTATTTCTGAAGTCGGAACCTATTGACTTTCGCTTTTTCTTGTTGATAGTTTTCCCTCTGTCCAATGAAAACTCTTGCCGGGTTGGTAACTCTTGTACTTGTGTTGACGGAACGCTTAGAATCGATGACGAAACTTTACTCCTTCCATTATTATTCTTCCAGTAATTATTTAATCTATCAGTGTTTCCTCCTTCCATTCGTATATTTATATTTCTGAAGTCGGAATCGCTTATCTTTCGCCATTTCTTATTTTTAGTTTTTCTTCCGTTCAATGCAATCTGTTGCCGGGTAGGTAATCCTTTTACTTGTGATGATGAAACGTTTAGTATCGGTTCCGAAACTTTACTTTCATTATTATCATTCACCGGCTCTATATTCTCATTTTTCCTAAAATATCACATATTTGGATAAGGTTAAAAAAATTACAATTGCTATAAATAACTTACATATTTTCTGTAGATTTATTTTCCAGAGAAGTATTTTCTTCTTGAAACAATTCGAAGAATTCTCTTACCATTTCCTCAATTGACGTCTCATCTTTGTTGTTCATGCATGATCTTATGTCATTCCTATTCTTGTCCTCCGCATCTATTTTTATTACCTGCTCCGTAAAAAAAGCATTATTTTTTGCAGTTTTTTTAACGTTTGAGGAAGACTCTGGAGCATTTATTTCATTTATAAGTTCTCCATTTTCTTTTTTCCTAAAAAAGTATATACAGAATTAATATAAATTATAATACCATAATTAATATAAATATCTTAAGAGTAAATAAATATGGAATTTACGTTTTCTGAGTAGCGTTGTTATTCAACTTTTCTATTTCCTTGTTATCTAAAAAGAAAAAAAATTATTCTATTCTTTACGTATTATTATATAATTCATCTACATGGTTATTTATATGTTAAATAAATTTCTATAACCTAAAATAACACATTAAATCTTCAATTATTTTATGTAATGAATACATATATCTATATGATGTATAATTTGAAAAAAAATCGATTGAATTGAATAATTATTTATATGATATAAATTTATAAATTCTTGAAACGTTTTCATACGAATTAAACAAAAAATTTAACAAAATCGATAATATTCTTTATGACTGTCTAGAAAAATTTTCAATTTCAAGAATAATGAATACCAAATGATTTTTTACTATATTTCGGTGTATCGACTATTTTAAGTCAAGAAAATCGGATTTTTAATGTTATCGAGAAATACAAAATATTATGAATTGTTAATATTTTATTATCGTATTAGTAGAAGTGATTTACTTTAATTTATAATAATAGATAAATTAAACATTTAGGTTGCTTGTGAACTCATAATGGTGAATAACATAAAATATTATTTCGTAAATTGTGACGACACAAACATACCTATTTCTTTTACACAGACGGCGTCTTCTGGTTTTCTAGAACGGTCACGACGAATCCTGATGCGAAACACAGCTCTTAGTTTTTTAACGGCCCATCGTTTAAATCTTTTAAAGACGCCGTTCCGAACTTTAGGTGCAGCTGTAACGTTTACAGGTTCGTTCATTGTTGCTCGATCACTATAATTGTCGTTGACGTTCTGGTAACCGTGATTGGCGGATCGTTCCGAAGAAGTGTGAATTTCCATTTTCATCAGCGTATTAATATCAGTTTATAATATGATATCGTTACACTCGCGACAATCGGACTGAGAATTAATCGTCCAGACAAATTTTGTAAACATTTATTAAACTGGTTGCTATGTACGACGTCCTGTAATGTCTAACTGTTTGTTTTTACACGTACACAGAGTGAATTTTATTATAAGCCATTTAATATTTTTGAAAAACGTGAAATAATTATTTTTAAGGTTATTTGTCGCATATTCCATTTTATTTATTTTTGCTCATAATTTTAATTTTTCTTTTCAAATTTGATTTAGTTTTTTATTTTCTATAATCAGGTGTATCAGACTTTTATATTTAAGTAGTGACCTATGATATTGTAATTTATAAATTTAGTTTGAATATATATATTTATTTATTTATTTTTTTTAATTTACTCGTATACATGTAATTTAATATATTGATTTTTTCGATATTTCCAGAGTATTAGATATTTGATTTAAAGATGAGTTAATGTGCCTACACGTAGAAGATATTAAAAAGTACCTTATCTTTCCTTTATCATAATCCAATTGATCTCGTAATTACTGTTTATTGCCTTTAAAGAATCGATGACGTTTTTTGCATCATCCTTTAAAGCTGACTTAAGATAATACAATTTTTGAACATTTGAAATTAGGTCATTGTTAACAATTATGGCTATGAAGCTGTCACGAAAACTCAACCACTTATCTTATAACTTTTTGACAATATTAGCGATTGACTTTTAAACCTTACTTGTACTCAAGTTCTCAACCACATCTGTCGCCGCACTCAACATTTTAAAAAGGGTGCCTTCAAATTCTTCTCTGTCTTTAGTATACTCATTCTCATTTTCAGAGTCCACACGATCCAGTTCGGATTGAAAATTATCAAATTCTTGATAAACTACTTCCAGCTATTCAAAATTTCAACTCTTAAACGTAATTGTGTAACGGAATGATCTTGTTTATTTCGAAAAATGTTAAAAAATCTTTTTAAAATTTGTTAATTATTGTTTAGCATATCCGTTTTGAGTAATTAACTGTTTAATATATTCGCTTTTCCTCACTTTTCTTATGACTTAATAAACACTGACAATATTTTCGTTCTGCCAATAAAACCTCGCTCTGCTACCATAAATGTCGAATTTATTACGTTTAAATTATTATTTAAAAACTATTTCGGGAATTTAAATTTTTATTATCTAAGTAGTTATTTGTGTACAGTTAAATGATATTAGTATATATGGAATTATTAAAAACAATATAATAAAATGAATAAGAAAACAATGAAAATCTGTGGCCCTTCTGGCTCAACAATATTAAATTATTAATATTACAATTAACAATAAATAAATTTAATAGAGGAACGTAGACTGTCTAGTTTCTAATTTCATTTAAATCAATACGAGATTTATAATATTCGATTACACAGATTCGTTTGATATAAATTTAATATTTAAATGGGTACTTCGTCGGTTATCAAGACATTACTTATTTAAAACAGACATGTCTGTAATTACAACACTAATGAATGACTATTCGCCATATATATATATATACACACACAAGTAAATAATAATTATTATTGTAGTATTATTCGTCATACTGTAATAATATGCACTTATACCCTTAATTCAAATAATAATTCAATTACATTTTATATAGGTATAATTAATTAATCTATATAAATAAAAATGAATGTTGCTAAGCGCAAAACTCGAGAATGGCTCGACTAGTTCGGCTAATTTTCTTTTTCGTATGTTCCTCAAGATACACGGAAAGTTTTAATAAAGAGAAAAAAATATAAAAATTGCGTGGACAATAGTAAAAACAACACTTTTTTTTCACATAAAGACAACGGTGGATTGGATTGCTATTATCGATGTTAATATGATGTTGTCAATAAATAAAAATGAATGTTCCTAAGCGCAAAATTCGAGAACGGCTCAACCGTTTTAATTTTTCTGCGCGTGGCGGTTCTTAGTTTTTTTTTTTTTTCACTTCTCTTAAAAACCAATTGTGTGTTCAGTGTTGTTTTTAATAAATTAATAAAAGTTTAAAAATTAAAAAATTAAAAAATTTAAATTTTATAATTCAAATTCAATACTTGGTTTGTTCTATAAAAGAAAATATATGCCAAGAATTAAACAAATTTCTAAATGATCCCACAATAATACGAACAAAAAAGTAAAATTAATAAAATATTTGCAAAATATATGTAAAACACGACCTTTATTGTCTTGAATCATTTTCACAGAATATATAATAATAGAAAATACTTTAGACATGGATCACGACATGAATCAAGCCGTTCGTAACCAAAGGTACCCGGAAACAAGAAATGACAAGAGGGGAAATTTTAGCAGATATCATTGGCTTCCTTATGTGACTCCATTCGAGGAAATCGTAAGAGATACAGAAATAATCAAAAAGAAAAAGGAGCCCAACTTTTACATGGAGGCCAGATTTGAAGCATACAGGTCGGCCGTCAACAAACAAAATTTGAACGTACTCTGGCACAACACATACAAATATGTATGTGTTTGATATAGTAGCTGAAAGTTTTAATGATGAGAAAGGTAACCAATTGCACATGGCTCTAAACCCCGACTTTCTTATCACTGACGAACTAAACGAAAAACTAAAATGGAACTTTAACGAAAACAAACAAAGAAACCACAACAAAACTGAACTACTACAGGCGGTGTGTGGTTACGAATTTTTTATGTATTTCTCCAACAAATTATAGGAACTAGAATTGAAGGGGAAAAAGAAGATTTTTAAGCTATTAGAAATTTTCGACTTCATCATGACTTTCATTAACCAGGGGGACTTCCTAAACGATAATATGTTCAGAACGAGTTTAGGAGTATCCGACGCCTCCTTGGAGAAGGAATTGGGAATACTGTCTCCATAAACTTTTCAAAATACGAAAGCAAACAAAAACCTTTACTTTGAATTATTCACGAAAAATTCCGACGAATTACAAGATTTAAAAACTAACTTTAACTTACTGAAAATGTTGCAATATCTCTGTACCTTCCACAATAACAATTGTATACATCGTGTGGACATCAATTGAGATTACTTATCAACGTTAAAGAGCCGAAGTGTTTTATCACTGCCAGAACTGGTAGGGGCAACAATTATTTATAGATTAACCACTAAAGACTTTACTTGTTTGACCATGCGACTCAACGAACAAAAAAACTTTAACATTGGATTATAAGAAACGAACACGACAACGCATACATTATTTACGGAGACCTCACACCAGCCATTAGAACAACAAATATACTTAATGAAGCCATATTTTTTGCGCAAATTCACGAAAATGACCAAAACAAACAAACTCAAAACCCAGGAGAAGAGGATATTTACAAAAATACTAAATTTTAAAATACCTGAGTACTTCTATGACAAGAACGATGAATAAACTATTCCAATAATTACTTACCGATACAACACAAAATAACAAGCAAAACTAAAATTTACGCACACAGACACACACTAAATTACTGAGACGAACCAAAGGTAATAAAAAAAAAAAAACACAGCTTTGTTAAACCAATAGATTCCTCGCTCTGCTCAGAATCTAAAATATAATTATTAATATACATTGATATTTATATATAATGAAAATTAAATTTTAATATGTTTTAGTAAAATCAAACTATATATAAAAAAATATTAAGTTTAATATAAACAATATATTTTAATACATTTCTTTAATAAATTAAATTGCAATCTACAATAATATACGTTTTAATTCATTAGAAGAAAAAATCAATTCATCAATAATGTAGTCGTAGTCCCATTTAGAAACAATATCAGCTACGCAGTTTAGTAGTATTAACGTTTCAAAGTTCAAGGAGATATCGGCCTATAAATGACCTTACGCTAATAATAAAAAATATTGAATAATATTTAGAGGGCCCACTTCGCCGGGGCCTACCGTGCAATCGCACAGTACGCCCTGTATCGGTTAACCGGACTGTGAAGCCAAAAAAAGACAACAGCTTCTATTGAAATTAAATTGCCTACCAAAAAATATGTGAGTTTAAAAAAGATCTTTGTGAAGTCATGTTATTTACTAATATTCCTTTAAACAAATTGGAAAATGTACAATTTAGGGAATTTTAACTAAAGTAAAGTAACTCTTTTCACAACGATCGTCCTTTACGTTATCAATGATTGTACTGATATTTGCACACCATTTCCTAACCGAAACATTCTTTAACCACACATTTTTAATGTCGCCTTTTGCAATTTTTCAGCCTCAGTTAGAGTTTCAGCTCCAGACAACCAATAATTATCAATGTAAAAATCTCAAATTGCTGCCTCTGCCAATGGGAAATTGTCTGTATTGTCGGTCACTAAACGATTTTATATTCGTATCACCAAATACTATGCAGCCGCAGTTTCATAAGTAACAGTTTTCAGTTTTTAACTGAAAAACTCAGTCGTTGACTAGGTCATCACGCTATAAAATATGACTGCATTCATTGATATCAAAGACATGTCTTCTATATTAAATAACAAGTTTCTTAAACGACAATTTATTCAAAAATACGCGACGATATTGGAAAAACTATAACATAGGCGTTAACATTTTGATAAAGGTATAATTATATAACAGCGGCAGGCCGTGACTTTTCATACTAGCGCCCTGGGCAAAACAACCTTTAATAAGTGCCCTAACATAAATATTTATGAAAGAATGTTTTACACTCCATCGTAATTTTATTATATAAATTTTCTTATGTGGTATCCTACCTCATATTTTACTACCATAACTACTATAGAAACACAATGTAACTAAAAATTAAAAACTGTTGCAGTGAACAATGAATCAAAATTTTATTATTTTATTACAAATTGATTTATTAACATATTTAAAAAATATTGGTTATGTAAAAGTTTATTTTTGAATCTATTTTTTTAAATATTCTATATATAGCGGCAGTATATGCGTCCAAGGTGTAATCTATTTATTCTATGAAATGATAAATTTATTTTACATACCTTTATGAATTTCAAATTAATGTCAGCACGAGTAAAGTTAAAATTTTTATTTTAAAAATCAATAATTTTTTCAAAATATCAAAGATCTATTCTTGTCAGTACGGTGCCCCCTTGTGATTGCCAACCTATTTACAGCGTAAACAAAACCTATCTTTCCAGCTTTCTATTTATTCTCCCTTTTCGGGTATTACTTATAGTTATTATTTTTTTTAAATTTTACGAAATTCATTAAATTTTATATGAAATATAAATATATTCGAAATAAAAAACAATTAGTAATTCGTATTTCGGATATTTATAATACTTTATTAAATATTTCGTGGAAAATGCACAGTCTATAGACATATTATAAACTAATCAGCAGTGGCGTAGCCAGGAATTTCGTATGGGGGAGGCCAAGATTCAATATTAGCTATGTAGTAAATAAAAACTTATCTTAAGTGTGTCAAAAAGTATATTAATGTAAATAATATATTATATAATACAAAATATAATAAAATTAGAATAAATTTAAATATATAAATATATATTTATATAAAACAAAATTTATATTATAAAAATATATAAAAGAAAATATGTCTAGAGTATTTGCATAATGGTCTTAAGCAACAATTTTACTATAATAATTATCAGATTACAACCTGATATATTAAATTAATGATATAGGTCAACCCGATGATTACTTCTTGGCCAATTTAATTGTTATCTTTAGATTTTGTCAATAATATAAGCATATTTTCTCTTTGTAGATTAATTTTATAATATATATATATATATAATTTTCAGTGACTTTCTTTTTTTATAGCTATTTATGTTATACCATATATTGATTGCATTTACTCAGTTATTAGTTCTAGAAATACTCTTAAAAGACTGTTACAGTTAGCAGATATTTAATTTTAACAATTAAGAATTTAAATCTTCAGCCAAGCTACACTACTCCAAATTTAGAAACCGTTTTCAAAATCATACTAATCCCCTTATACAAGACCTTATATCCATCTCCATTCCTGGAAAGCCTCCAAGAAGGCTTAAGAAACAATGGCCCCGGGATCTCCTTAATTAAAAAAAAAAACATTTATATATAAATATAAATAAATAAATAACTTTTATTTCAAGCCAAAGTGTCTTCACTGGAAGATTCTTCCCTCACGTCAAGCAAGCCGTTATAATTTAGCCATTATTCTTATTGTACCAATAAAAGTACAGATTGTTTAACGTTCGAAAAAAAAAAAAAAAAGAATTTGAATTTGCAACTGACTACAATATTTTAGTAGTATTTCTAGAAATAATCACTGAATAGCTGCAATCAATGTATAGTAAAAACATAAAAAAAAAAACCACGGACAATCTTTAGGGGGGCTGTAGCCTCCTAGCTAACCGCTGACTACGTCCTTGCTTATTAGCTTGAATTTTTAAATGATTTTTCGGTCTTCGTGTCGAATAAAACATTCTTGAAATCTATATTAATAAATTGTGCACACCACTGTTTTCTACACAGGCTAGAGAACGACGCTTTATTGCGCGAAAACGAGAAGTGGATTCGTGAACCAAATCGTTAGTTGTATTTGGCCATTTACACATAGAATGTACAATATTGTGCACTTTTTTATATTTTACGCTATTTTATTTAAAATTTATTCCTAAGATGAAAAATATTATTGTAAATTGTTTTGTCGTTGTGTGTTCTTCAGGGTGTTAAGATATTAGATAGTTAACTTGTTGTGCCAAATGATTTGGAAAAAAGATTGGTAATGGATCGGTATGATTAAATGTAATCTACTAACATAATATAATAATAATTACTCATTTTAGATTCTGAGCGGAGCGAGTAAAGTACAGGTTTTACCATGATGTGTTTTTTTAAATTTTTTTTATAAATATAACCGAAAATTCTACCAGAAAGAGTACTCCGATCGTTAGGTGAAGCACTATTTTTAGGTAGAAAATTTCATCTAATTGATACGTAAAAAGGTCATAAATCGATTTCCTCCAAACTTTTTTAGTCTCAGAAAAAGATACCGAAAATTACACAAAAACGGTAAAAACGAAATTTCGTCAAAATCTATTACCGTAAATTATTCGTAATTATTAAACTAATAGTCATAGAAACCTGCAATTTTACCCAAATATGGACATTTAGACTGTATTTACTATTTTCAAAAAATGTCTTATAATTTTGGACTCTTGGTAAACAATATTAATATTTAAACCAAAAACTCGTAAATTAGAACTTAATATTTTATGCTCTACGTGTAAATGTATGACCATGTACAACGTCTAGCGCTTTAGTTCACGAATGTTCACCACTCGTGTCTATAAAGTTATACAGCGTAGCGTAACGACCTGTGTAGATAATGGTAGCGTACACATTTTGCACGGGGTTAAGTGTTAGACGATACACTGAGACACTCTTATCCGGGTACGATTATTGGGACTCTGTTCAAGAACGAATACACCGAATCCATATAATCCTCCAGTTGCTCAATATTGTCATGATCGTTGTAGTAAGGGATTTTTTCGTCGCCTAATATAATAAGAACATAAAGGTTATGACGTATTTAGCACACTATTCGTACCATAAAAATGTATACGAGTAGTTAATGAAACATAATATTTTATAGTAAGTCTTTTTGACTTACGTGTTGAATACATTCCAACCTCCGTATCCGTATGGGTAATTTTCGGCTGGCGTACGCGTATTTCGTTACCACGGTGTCGACCGGCCTTCCTCCATGAGTATTCAGGCTCATCGGAGCCATACCAATCCGTAAACGAAGAGTAAAACACCGTCAAACAATCCAAATTTCCGTTTAGATAAAAATTCTCGAACTTTATACTTTTAAAGTTCCCGCCAATTCTTACGCACTGTTAAAAAATATCGTCGTAGTATCATTACAAAAACATAATAATAGTCGTATCGAGGTATGTATTGTGATACTGACATCGTCCACGCTGGCGTTTTTCGGTAAACGGAGTACCACACGGGGCGCGATGGATTTCGCGATGCCTATTATGCTTTCGAGGCCACCGTTATCCTTAAAGTCCCCCGGCGGAGACGTGATCAACACGTCGGCTTTAATTGATTCGCAATGCCGTAGACTGTTATAATTCGCGGTGATAAATCTTATTTTTTGATGCACCCCGTACACCTCCGCGTTGTGTTTGGCCAACTTGATTTTATTCGGATCTTTATCGATCCCGATCACTAAATAATAAACACATATATTATATATGTCGAGAAATGATGTATATGTCTCGTGTTATGTTGTGTATTCAAATACCTGATCTGCACACCAGTGCCATTTGTATGGCGAGTCCGCCGGCACCACAAAACGGGTCTATGCCCACATCGAATGGACATTCATTAGCTATGTAATAGCTTATTGTCTCGGGACAGGCGGAATAAAAGCTTTCTGTACGATACGAATCAAAAATTATTATTACTTATAAATTGACAATAAAAACAAAAATATTAGATTTCTAATGGTTTTTTTTTACCTCGATCTAACAGGATCCCGTCATCGAATCTTGAGAATAGGTCGTATCTCATCTTCCAGTACTTAAATAGTTCATCGGTTTGTTCTTCTTCCATTCGTTTATTTTTATTTCTGAAGTCGGAACCTATTGACTTTCGCTTTTTCTTGTTGATAGTTTTCCCTCTGTCCAATGAAAACTCTTGCCGGGTTGGTAACTCTTGTACTTGTGTTGACGGAACGCTTAGAATCGATGACGAAATTTTACTCCTTCCATTATTATTCTTCCAGTAATTATTTAATCTATCGGTGTTTCCTCCTTCCATTCGTATATTTATATTTCTGAAGTCGGAATCGCTTATCTTTCGCCATTTCTTATTTTTAGTTTTTCTTCCGTTCAATGCAATCTGTTGCCGGGTAGGTAATCCTTTTACTTGTGATGATGAAACGTTTAGTATCGGTTCCGAAACTTTACTTTCATTATTATCATTCACCGGCTCTATATTCTCATTTTTCCTAAAATATCACATATTTGGATAAGGTTACATAAATTACAATTACTATAAATAACTTACGTATTTTTTGTAGATTTATTTTCCAGAGAAGTATTTTCTTCTTGAAACAATTCGAAGAACTCTCTTACCATTTCCTCAATTGTATCATTTTTGCCGGTCACGCACGATATAATGTCATTCCTATTCTTGTCCTCGGAATCTATGTTTAATACATCGTTTTTCTTAAAAGAAACATCATTTTCTGCAAAATTCTGATTGATTGAAGAACACTCTGGAATAGTATCTTCTTTCATAGGTTCTCCATTTTCATTTTTTCTAAATAAAACATTTACAGAATTAATATAAATTATAATTTCATAATTAATATATGTGTCTGAAAAGTAAATAATTATGTTATTTACGATTTTTGAGTTGCGTTTGTATCCAACGTCTCTTTTTCCTTGTTATCTAAAGAAAAGGAAAAGAAATTGTTTAATATCTAATATAGTATAATATAATACGTAAACACGTTTATTTACATATTAAATAAATATCTAAAACGAAAAATAACATAGGTATAAAATATTTAAATGTTTGAAATTATAAAAATATTTATCTACATTTGTATAATTTAATGAAAAATCCATAGAGTAATTCTTTTTGAAACAAATTCAAACGAATTAAAATGCAAAATTTCACAAATCTATAATACACAATCCCTATATTGCTGTCCAAGAAATATTTTAGATTTATTGAGTTATTATTATTACATTTAAATTAATTATGATTTGATATTGGTTAATAACATAAATTATTTTTTTATATAGTTATATCGATATTGAAAATTTATGTTTGGCCATTTCTTAAAAGGGGTGGAGACAAACATACCTATTTCTTTTGCATAGACGGCTTTTTCTGGGCTTCTGGGGCGGTCACGGCGATCCCTGATTCGAAACACAGCTCTTAGTTTCTTAACGGCCCAACGCCTTAATCTCTTAAGGAAGCCCTTTCGAACTCGAGGTAAAGATTTCACCTTTGCGGGTTCGTTCATTGCTCTTTGATCACTATTATCTTTGACGTTCTCGCAACCGTGGTTAGCGTATCCACAGAATTGTTCCGAAGAATTATGATGTTTTTCCATTATTAATTTATAATATATTATCCTTACACTCCCGAAAATCGGACTGAATATTCAAGAAAAATTGTGTAAAAATGTATTAAATTAGTTGCTATGTACGACATCCTGTAATGTTCATCTGTTTGTTGTTACACGTATACAGAGTGAATTTTATTATAAGCCATATAATATATTTCGGGAAAATTTGGAATAATTATTTTTAAAATTAATTGTCGCTCATTTCATTTAATATTTTTTTCTCGGTATATTAATTTTAATTTTTAAGTAGTAACACATAATATTTTAATGATAAATACCACAGGAATATACATTTTTTTTTTTTTTTTTGAATTTACACGTATTGGTTATTGAATTCTGAAGAAAATCTTCAGAATAATAGGTAATACATTTAAAGATGCGTAAATGTATCTATACCTATGTAGTATATTTTAAAAATGATCTTTTTCCGAGGTACTTTAGCAGAAATATTTAAAATTGTTGGTTAAATTTCCTTACAACCAACGTGATTGCATTTATTGACTAATACATATGGAATATTATAAATATATTACTGTAATAATGATACGCATATGTTACAGTGTTTCTCTTGAACTATGTAAATATAGTCTATCTTTTTCAAATTCTTCAATAATAATTATATAATTAATCATGTAAATAATTGTGAAATTATAAATTGAGAAAGCATTTTTTTTTTTTATAATATTATTAATATTTATTTAATTTGTTTAATATAGGTTAGCATAAAATACGAATTGCCACTTATTAATCATGCGTTTACTACTGTTTAAGAGAATTTTGAAAATGGTTTATGAAGTCACCCGAAATTCGGATATAAGGAAAAAAGCACAGATCTCAAATTTTCAAATATTTTATATATAATATTATAGTATTATATATACTATAATAATATATATGTATGTATGTGCATATATATATATATATATATATATATATATCATTGATTACAATTTATTAATAATAATAAAAATAAGTTTTTTTTTTATTCACTTTATGCAATAATAATATTAATATTTTTCAAAATACTATTAAAGAATGAAAGTAACTCATTTTGATATACCATAACATGTTTAGAACATCATACACCTAAAAATAACTTAAAAAGAATGCTCATTATGTATTACGTATTATTGCTTTGTTGAGGCGGTGAAATGTCTGGCGGCAGGTCTTTAGTGGCAAGAAGTTGATGACGAGATATCTGGTGGCGAGATTTTCGGGTCTGTATTTTTCCACAGGTAAACCATATTTTCATTTCATTTTATCACAGAATAAATAACTCAGAAAGAAAACTTATTACAAAATTCAAGGCCATTTTCTCGTTGTCCTGACCCATGGTCATCATAGGCGTAACTAGCACCAAATTTTAGGGGGGCTAAAAATTAATAAGCAAAAAAAAGTGTTCACTTTCAGAAATTTTGCGCCGATTGATGCCAAAATTACGCAAATAAGCAAAAAAAAAGTCATCAACTTTCAACTACCTAATAACTATAAGAATATTAGAAAAATATAAATAAATATATAGAAAATACTGTACATTTTTAGTGTAGTCTGGTTGCCTTTTTTGGGGGCTAAGCCCCCGGTCCTTCCTAGTTACGCCTATGATGGTTATATATTTAATCTATGTCTTTTCATTTCAAATGTGATTTACATTGTTATTAAATGGTAGTTATTATAATTTTATAGCTTGTTAAAACATTTATAGTATTTTCACCTAAACTGAATTAGTAAATTGAGTAAATTGATTATTTTACATTAAAATGTTAAATACCAGTTTTAAGTGTATTAAAAATACAAACTGCTACGAGTGAATTATATAGCTGTGTCGAATTGCGTTCGATGCATGAAGATGAAAAATTCTAAGTTTATTATGTTTTCCACCTGCAATAATTTATATGTATGTATATTTATACACATAATTATTTATTGAAATTTTAAATTGACGAATAAGTGTTTTCAAAGTCACTAACAAGCTAATGGCCCGAATGTTATAAAAAAATATATATATCTGCTATAAAATCTATCTGCTATGCTGTACATTACACATCAATACACCATATTACAATTACGCCAATCACCTGATTTGGGACATAATAATTTGAATTTGACAAAGAAATATTTTGTACGCATTAATAGAAATCACATCGATATTTAACTGATTGTAGAAACGTTTCTAGCATTAAATGGGGATCTATTGTTGGACGATTTTCACAGTTACGGTATTCAATCGCTAGCGTAATCTGCAGCGTATTGTTTAATTTTTTTTTTCTTCTTTCATTTAATTACAAGTGAGAATTTTCTGCGCACGGGTCATACTAAATGAACAGCTCTGCGATATACTGCATCGTTTTTTCGTCCATATAATTTGCGTTTAATAACATTACTACAATTATTCGTTTTCGGATTTGTTTTCTCGTTCAGTCATGTCGTTTTACGCGCGTGACACGAATTTCATTCGACCTCAGGCCAAACACATATTCACGTTAGAATATAATGTATAACGAACATAACATTGATATCATTGTAAAATGTTTAGTTTTTTTACCGCGTCAATATTATATAAGTGCCTGTATAATAATACCTGCCATTAATACAAATATATATATAAATAAATTGTATACAATTTTTTTTTCTATAGGATTTTATATTATATTAAATCTTATAAAGATTTTATGGTGATATATAAAACGGCAGGTAAGTGAGCTGGCGCTCCCGGAATCGCGAGTGTAATAATATTTACATGACCATGTGAATTTCTGAAAAAATTTTACCCACGCCATTGTAATAACTTTTCTGCCTGCGTCTATATATAACTTGTACAAAAATATGTGTGTATAGGTACATTTTTATATTTTTATATATTTAAATTGTCACACCGTAAACGTAATTCGAACGTGAAAAATTGTCAATTCTACTCGATATTTTCGTGTTCGCGTGTCACAAACATACGCATTTAATTAATGTAACGATGATAAAACCGATATAAAATATTTCAATACTTTTGACTAATCTTTTATAGTTTATATTATACTAAATTATACTCATTTTAACTTCAAATTATTTAACTGCGTGTACTATTACCAAATTATTTTTCTCCGTCTACATCTCTATAACTATACATAACATCAGTCACAACTTGCTACAACTACAATAATAACTATGGCAAAATAACTAAGAATTGCCATTTTTGAATAAGTTAAATTCTGTTTACCTATATTATAGAGTGTTTTACATGTAGAAAGTAAAAACATAATATTATATACCTATACTGTTTAGGTATAAGTAATTTTTTGTTCAGACAATAGATAATAACTATATAAATCTACATTTTAATTTTAGTAAAAATAAATAAATACACAATTATATTAAAAAATTTGTTTTATGAATAAAAACTTAATTTCTTTATTTAAATTTTTAGTGGTTGTATAAAATAATCATGTTACGCGCTTCAAAATAGTTAAATACAGTGCGGTGTCATTTGGTGGGGGGGGGCAGGGTGGGCATTTGCCCCCCTTGTTAACAGTGGGCCGACATAATTCGTGCCGAGATGATGATAGAAATATAAGTAATATAATAGTTATTCTAACCAAATCCGTATAGTATAATGACAAACGAGTTATGATGAGTAATAATAACAAATCGCATGGCAAACAGTGGATTAAAATTAAATTACTAATAAAATTTAAAAGTGCGCAGGTCATAACCACGATAAAAGAAGGTGATTAATTGGTGGTTACAATACTGACCGCGGTAATGGATTTTTTTTTTTTTGATAAACATGGTTATCGTTACCTAAAGGCAGTGCGTAAATTATTGACGTTAATTTGAAGAATATGCACGTTTGACGGTTGACGTACCTGCAGCAGTATCGCGTACGGCATAAACGAATTTGTTTAGCCGTTCTTTAACGTTTCGAACGTATGTTTTATGTTATGGCAAGTGTAAAGAAATAAAAATGAAAAAAGCTATTAAGGTTGTGTGTGACCCAAGACGGTGAGGAATAGAGGAAAAAACTGAACGAGCCGCTCAGAACTGCAGGTTACAAAACGTCATTTCTGTAACGTGTCACGACAAGGGAAACTTCAAAACTTGAATCTCATATTATGTACTATATATATAGTCATTTATGATACATTTATTATAGCCGACAGAGTAATGAATTTCCTACCCTCCCACCCTTCCAAAAAATAAAATATCGGGCGATTCGTGCACGCGTATGATAACGAAATAACATCAGAATTTTGTAAAACTTATTGAGCTAAACGTATAAGTGGGAAATAGTTAAATGGGCCCGTTAAAACGTTTGCCTCCTATCCTTTCGAAAACTGAAATGACGCCACTGGTTTAATATAAAATATTCAAAAATTAAACTTTTAACGTATTCTTATAACAGCCCTATATACTTTTTGCGTTTATTAATTTATAGATACTATATTGGTCTGGATTGGTGTTAACTATAACAACTCCCTTTTACATAGTCATCAAAAATAATGATTTCGAATTATCTCGAGTCAAACGTAATAAATTAAATATATACGCACTGCAACTATATATAGTCTCGACTCGATCAAAGTCGAATTCATGCAATTTATATGAATAATTCGTTTTGCTCGCACGCATCATACCGTTTTTTTTTATCTTTACGTCGACTCTATATACTCGCTGCACGCCTAACCGTTTTCATGATAATTCAAAAATAATAAAAACGTTTTTTTTTTTTCTATTAACACGCACGTATTAACAGGCGTATGCAATTAAACTCGTCTCTGCAGTCCACGTCGATATTATATCGTTATCGTTAGGAGTATAATACGCATAGATATAATTGCCGAAAGAAGTATCCTGCATTTCGAAGGGGCCCCGGATTTGATGAGAGCCCATCGGCGCGGTACCGGTCCTCGACCGCAGAATTCCCCTTTATTCCCGTCGCGTTCCTGCGCGTAATACATAATATACGCGTATTGCCGAAGGAAGAAACTTCGATGTACACGAGAGGGCGTGGGACGTTGGGCGCGACGCGAACTACAAAATGGCGCACTGGGTCGTCGGGCGACGGGCCAATGAGGTGCCGGTCGCGGGACCGCCCACGACGGCCCGGCCGGCCTGGTGGGAGGGGCGGGGTCGGTCGGTGTCTTTGACGGCGGCCGCGCAACTGCAGACCGTAACCGCGCGCGAACCGGTCAGTGTCGATCGCACGCGCCGTTGTAATCGTGTATATAATATTGTAATATCTCGTATCGAAACGCTATTTTTACCGCGAGATTTTCCACCTTTATCCGTCGTATACGATACACGCATCACAGAAATGCTCTCTAAACATTATAGAAATCCGTAAAATAAGAAAATTCTTTTTTTTTTTTGTTGCGCGCGCCGTATCACTCTCGACGCGTGTGTAACGCGCGCCAAAACGGCCGTGCTGTTGTAATATATACGTATTATAACACAGATACGCGTATATATACAGACGCGAAATATTTATTATTCGAATAGAGTAATATATACAAACCGCAGCTATTGTGGTAGGTACCGCAGTACAATTATAATTTGTCTTCGCGTATATCGCCGTGTATATACTGTATATATTATATATATATATATAAAAATAAATAATGAACTGCGTTGGTGTGTACCTACCTACGATTGAATAAGCGCGGATAAAAGTGGTGTTCGTGGTATGTCGTCGGTTCCACGGACTACGACGACGACGACGACGACGGTGCTGCAGGTGCCGACGTGGACGACGGCGGCGAGGTAATAATAATTATCCGCGGCCGTGCAGTATAATATATACCGGACGACGATGGTCACGTGAAAAACATGCCCCGGCCGTGCAGAGAGACGTACGGCGACCAAAAGCCGCCGTACAGTTACATATCGCTGACGGCCATGGCCATATGGAGCGCGCCCGAGAAGATGTTACCGCTGTCCGACATTTACAAGTTCATCAGCGACCGGTTCCCGTATTACCGGAAGAACACGCAAAGGTCGGTGCATTTATATGCGTAAACTCATTTATGACGGTACCTATATATATTATTCGTCCGTTAAGGTCTATATTCACTGCATATCATAGGCGTGCGCACAGGGTGTGTCGTGGCACACCCCGTGGCCCGTGGCTTTTTGTACAACTTTCATTCATTCGGGGATTTTGTTTGAATTTTAAGCTATAAATAATAAAAATTAGAGAAAATAAATTAGGCGCTCTAGCAATATTTTTTTTATATTCTAATGTAGGTTACTACTTACTAACCACTAGGTACATATATAGGTATATACTATATTGTAAAAATATATCTAAATGTTGTGAAGCACAACATTTAATCAATAAGTTTTTATGAATTGATATTTTGCATTAAATTTATCCTTGTTTTAGGTTGAGAGTTAGGTTAGATTTGCTTAGGCTCATATAAGGAAAAGCGGCCCAATTTTCTTCATGGCACACCCCATACAAAATTCCTGCGCACGCCTATGCTGCATATACAGATACAATGCGCGTGTCAGGCACGTACCTAACTTTACAGACGAGATGAAATTACAGTACGTATATATATTATTTATGAACATATATTCACATCTGGCGTTTATGCAGAACGTGATGTGTCCGCGCAGACACGGGCCAGCACCGCGGACCGACAATCTCGAGGAGAATATTTTGCCGTGTCTTTACTGCAGGTCCGTGTCGATACGTGCCTGCCTGCTGTTGTGAACTGATAAGATACTACATCCGTATATTATAGTTTGTCTGCGTGGGGTACAGTATAAAATATGAAAACTTCTGTCTGTGCCGTGTCTGACACGCACTGTGTCTGTATACATGTGAATAGACCTTTACTGTGCGCGCGGCAGGTTAAAATCATCGAAATAACCATACACACGCGTATAATATAATTCTTATATATAACAGCAATAAGTTCCGAAAACGCTTGAGAAACATAATATATATATGATGTTGGCAGTGTTTTTGAATTTTTCTATAGAATTTCAAACGAATCGTAATGGATATATAGGACCTATATATTATATTCTTTC
The DNA here is from genome assembly GCA_032441835.1 of Slavum lentiscoides. Classification (NCBI taxonomy): domain Eukaryota; kingdom Metazoa; phylum Arthropoda; class Insecta; order Hemiptera; family Aphididae; genus Slavum; species Slavum lentiscoides. The sequence goes on from CM063706.1 coordinate 30,674,572, forward strand.
TCACCGCTATATATATATATATATATAAACGAGGGGTTTTTTTTATATGCGATAATTATTTATATTAAAATATATTATTATTATTTTTAAGCTATATGCGGTTTTTGTGGGACGCCTTATTGGTGCTGGGCAGTATATGGTGCCCACAGGTTTTTTTCAAAAGCCAATGCAGTCGTATTTTTTTAAACACTCATTACACCCACTACCTGCAGCGGCATATTTCCAACTTTTTTTCTATATTTGGGAAGGGCTAAACATTTTAAAAATAGATTTAATTTTTTAATTTTTGAGCTTATAATATTGTAAGTTTGGTTGTTCGTAAATTTTGTGTTTTCTTTTGGTTCTGGAAAGGGAGTTGAGAATGTACCCAACCTCCTCCCGTTAATACACCACTGCAGCCGTTACAAATTAAAAAATGCGGTCAAAGTTGTAAAAAAAAAAAATGACCACCTTACAATTTACGTTATATAACAAATACCATGTTTTCATTACCCCTTTAAATGTTTCAACTTCCATTAAAAATACATTTTAGAATTTTTGAACTCAAAAGTAATATATATACAAAATACAAATATTAGTAAAATATATTGGGTATAAAGATTTTTAATTTAATGCGTTAAATATGTACATGAGATGACTTGTTTTACTAAAATTGTTAATTACGTTATTATTAATTATACGTAATTAATTTCTATACCATTTTCACATGATATTGCGATGAGATTTTACCAATCGTTGTATTCGATTTATAAATGCACAAGATTTCTAAGGTGACCCACCATATTCATCTACTAATGCAGTTGCACTACTTGGTAACCTACGCGGGCGCCAATGATTGTGCTGGGGAACAACGAAGAAAAAACGTAACGTCACGTAACGCTCAGCGCGCTAAAAAGTAAGAATTTATACAGAACAGAGACTTATATATACACATATTAGGCATATATAAATTACTCATAGAGTAATAGCTATTATATCTATATAATATATTACTATAGAATTCCGTTATTTTTTTATATATTAGAAATTTAGAAAACCGCGAAAAATTATAATAAAAATTCCAAAAGAGTCTAATTTTATATTGGAGCGAGTTAAGTGAGAAAATTTTCAGATTTTTTTTATTGTGCGTTCTTTCCGCCAATTGCGTAAGCACATAACTAAATCATTATTATGTATACACAGTCTTCCCTGTTTGAAATAATATAATATCGATATTAAATTAAATATTAATAATAAAAATGAATAAATATCAATACCACTATATAATGTGTTTTGTCCTGGGAAAGGGAAGTTTATTTTGAAATACCCTATTTTTACCCGTAAATACGTCACTACAGAGATGCCATATGTTACTGTATATATATATATATAGTCGTTATGGCGGATTTAACGAATTGATATAAAAAAAAAGATCAAATTTATATTTGTTCACGTATTGACGCGTTTTATGTAATATAATAAATTTCACGAGATATGACACCGTCAACGAAAAAGTCAACAACTATTCTACAAAAAAAATGTATATACAGTTAACGCGAACGACATTATATAGTATTTTTTATAGGTATTTTCGCTGTGAACATTGTCACGACGATGCAAAAATTATAGAGGACTTTGTATAGGATTAATGAATACGATATACCCAGGCCTGGCTCGAGGGGTAGGCAACATAGGCACACGCCTAGACCGGCATTTTTCAGGGATGACATTTCAGGATTTAGTACTATACATGATTTTTAGAAAAATTATTACGTATTGTATCGTCTAATAAAAAATACGAATTTATAAAAATTATCATATGTGAGAGGGCTGAAAATCTTAATCTCGCTTAGGTGCGTTTAAACGCTCAAACCAAGCCTGGATATACCAACATAATTTTGAAAAATGTTTTCATAATACCTTTCGCAAAAACCGCATGTGTCCTGTATATTATATTGATCATGATAGATTATGTTATATAGTTAATTTAAGCAAACTTTAAATTTTTGTAACGAAAATATTATTTCCTTGTATAAATCCCTTTAATGTATTTACATTTTATACAATAAATTGTATATACTGTTATATTATGTACAGTGCATATAATATGTGGTATAATTGAATACATTTTTGTGTTGTAAACAATTTTATAACAAGCAATTTGTTGGTTCAGGATGACATTACGGATAAAGTCCTTTGCGGCACACATAAATTTCCTTGTCATTAAATCCGTCACTGATGATGAATGATCATTGATCATAATCATCATCATCATCATCATCATCATCATCATCGAATATCGAAGAATCGATTCTTATAAAAATGTCAATCTTATTAATCGTACAAATATATTAAAATAATAGTTAAATTTTTTAAGTAGTAATATAATTAATCATACAAAATTAAATTAAATTACACACACACACAAGCATATATATATATAGTAACGTAAACTGGGAGTCGCATGGGGTCGCACTTATGACCCCAAAAACAATGTCGGGGTCGCAAAGGTATATTTTTGCGCCCCCGTGGAAAATATAATACGAGTATTAAATATAAAATTTTTATCAAAATAAATAGATTATTTTAATAATTTTAGATTATTATTAGATAATAATAAATATTTTAAGAAGTATTCCGATTGTCTTTGAATGTATTCGTTTTTTTTTTTTTAATTATATTTCGTATTTATATAATGAAATGAATATTTCATGAATATTTTGAGTAATTTTTTTAATTACTCGTAAACTATTATATATTTTACGAATAATTTCAAATAGGATTATTGTATTTTGAAAATATAATTGATGTGACTATATATATTTTTTCTGTTGAGTAACTCAGACACGTAACTATTTGTAATAAGATACGTTTTATCAAAATATTAAAGAAACTATATTTTATATTCTACACATTATTCATCAAAATTATATGATGATATACATTTATTATATTATTTATGTATAAAATGCGTAAAACGTGATGTTTTAATAAGTTTATTCAATATTGACATTTCTAATACAGTTTCGTAATACACGAAATTTATTGGCGAAAAAACGTTATAGAAAAGCATTATGCTGCAGTACTACGATGGTACAACGGTTTAATAACCGAATCGCGAGTATTATTATCAATAAGTGACAAATATCGTTTGGTTGATATATATAATTAATTACTCCTAATCGACGATATGTCAATAAAATTGTAACCTGTATATTGGTAGAGTACAAAATTATAATATACCATCAATAATATACCCGATGCGATCGGTTATCGGATGGTCACCCATCCGAGTTTTCTGTGCGCTCGTTTGTAACAAACTGATCTCCGATTCAGTTGCTGCCTGCTTGGGAAATTTTTACCGTAAACTGTAGGTATTATTGCACAGTGAAAATGATAAATTAGCGACGCAAATTAACTTATTTAAATTATACGCATTTTGCGGTTTATTTATATAGGTTATGCGTAGTGGTTCCACGAAAATCTGATAAACGCAATAACTTTTGATCTATTAAATATTTTTTTATTAATATATATTAAGCTATTATATACAAACACGCATTGAAGCTTAAAAACTAATCAACAAACACCAAAAACATCAGAAAAAACACGATAATAAACGAGACTAAAAATTAAATATAGTTATATCTGATTTGTTAGAGAATGAGATAGATCAGCGCAAATATAGCTGGGAATACTGGGCAAGAAAGTATATAAGAATCAAATTTTGCAGGTCGAAAGTAATTAAAGAGGCAATCTATTTGGCGGAAAGAAGGCGATGCAATAAAAAAGAATATGATTTTAAAGTCAAATAAAAAGAGAATAAGGGCTATGTTGTGAAGCCATGGAAAACGTGGAAAACGTGGAAAACGTGTACCACCTGGCTACGTGTGATAATGAGAATAGGGTACATCAGGCCATTATTATATTACGGTGAAAGAAAATTAAATCCTTTTTCATAATAATTATCGTATTTAAAATTTTCTACAATTATAAAGATGAAATTTTTTTTGCAATTTTATGAATCTACTTTTTAACATGAATTTTGATATATTTTTATCGAATACAAGTCATTGAGGTTGTAAAATAAAAGAGTTTATGTTTATGAAAATTTCAGTTAATTTTCTAACAAGAAAATAGAAATTCTATCCACAAAAATGCCTAACTATACACAAAATGGTTTTATATTTTCATCCGATTATTACACATATTATATGTATAACCATCGAAAACTTTACAAATTCTTTGTTTTTCGAGAAATTTTTAATGTACATAAAACATTTTTATTTTTCACACGATTTAAATAAATAATATAGCGTGAATTTATTATTTACCGAAGTACAATATCAATATAAAATAAATAATATTTTTATTATAGAAATGTATAATATATAGTTTCTCCTTGTGAAATATGTTGTCGAACCGCAATAATAAAATAATATAATATTTTTTATACAGGTGTATGTGCGTGTGAATCGAATTACTGAGTTATTCGTCCACGGCGTGTGTTATATAAACAATTTTTATTATCATTTTTTTTTTTATACCTAATGAAAATTTATTCGATTTCAAACGTCATTTTCCGAACTAAAATATACATTAAATATTATATAATTTATAAATTATATACGATCACGTACTACGCGCAGTTCCGATATCACTTTAAAAAAAAAAAACAAGTTTTTTAAACATTAATATATTATAAAATACACTTATTTTGAAATCTAAGTGAAATTATATAGCTACGATATAATACGTTCTTCATTGATTTCGCATTAATTATATATATATATATATATATAAATATATATATATACCGTTTATATATATATATAAACGGTACGCATATTAAATTTATCCATACTTTGATCGTAATAGTGTAATATACCTAGTGCGATAATTTTATTGGTTACCTATAACCTATCGAACGTAAAAGTCGATGTGAAATCCATAGTTTATTTCATTTTTAATCTGAACAAATTTATTGGATATCGATACACATTGCGTATTATTTAATATAATAATATATGCATATATATATATATATATATACACACTAGTATAATTATTCTGTTTTCATCGTTATTTAATTAAACATAATGTATATATATACTAGTGTATATATTATAGTTTTATTGACCTAAAAAAACACGCTGTTACGCTAACAAATTATAAGGATGTGCGTATCTAAAACTCGAACGATTTTGTATAATTAATACGTATATATTATTATTATTATTATTATATAAACCGAGGAAAAAAAACGAAAGATAAGTTAATTGAACGTATACGAGACTTAATAGGTGTATATAGTATAGTGCCCATATTGTGTTTGTACTACATATAGTCGGGCAGGCTCAGTGGCGTATTTAAAGGGGGTGGGCACAGGGGGCTCATGCCCCTCCCATTTGCTGTATTCATATATCAAATAATAATTTATATTTTATGAGTGCAATAAATCAGTGCTTATTCATTTATTATCGATTACAACTCGTAATTATTAAAAATTATTGAAAATTAATACAATACATTAAATAATTTTGAAAGTTAAGTAACAATATTTAATTGAATTTTGACGATTTGAAATTCCTTTATTCCACCGTTAACTTGGTGATTATTTAACGAAATGTGATTATGAATATCTATACAAATTTTTAATTTATTTGGTGCCCCCTCCCTCATTACACGTTCCTAAATACGCCCCCGGGTAGTCTGTACGTCCTGTTCTGCCAATAAACTTCAAACGGGAAGCTTTTATCCTGTTTTTTTTCCTGTTTATTTTCCGTTATTTATATATTTTATACCTATACGAAACGTATGATTGAAGGAATCGTGAAACGATCTATTTATCTGGACGTTTTTATTTTCCCGGAATTATTTTTATACACTAATGTTTTGCTGTCTCAGTTTGAAATATTTTTACATTTAAATAATAAACTGTCGATGGAATCTGGAAGAAAGCTAAATTATAATAAGAGTGAAAATGTTGTATTATAACCGAACAAAAATTGGGTATCGAAAAGGTTAGGGAAAAAACATTATAATAAAATAATTTTAATTAATTTTGTTATAAATACCTAAGCGTATCAATAATTATTTCTAGTATAAACGTAATAGAAAAAAAACTAAAATTTTCAATAATAATACGTTTTACGGACAGATGAAAATTTTTTTTGTAAACATTTCAACGACTTTGGGAATTTTGTAAATTTCTTTCGGGGTACCAAAAGTTAAAATAATTAAATACTTTAGTTCAGAGTAACATACGAAAAACCGATAAGTGAGAAGATATTCCAAGAAAATTTATCGAGATCTATGAATTATAATTATTATTGAACAGAACGTTGTTATACGAATCATATGTGCATAAAATGATAAACGATATATTCACACAAATATTAATAATAATAATAATAATAATAATAATAATAATAATAATAATAATAATAATAATAATAATAATAATAATAATCAACATTCGATTCACTCACAAAAAAAATGTCCAATAATTGCCTATCCTATACTCCTTAAAAAAAAAATACATTTCCAATTCCTTAAAAAAATAGAAAAACAAATTGTACAATAAATTGTAGACGAGTACACTATATAATCGATTTAATAAGTCGGTAAAGTTTTGTATTTTTGTTTCGTATTAAAAAAATTTAAGTATAAATTAATATATTTAAAAACGTGTACCTATAATTACTTAATAGATAAATTAACATTTTTATTATAATATACTTTTACGTGATTGATTCGTTAGGACGAAGGAATAAAATGAATCGTATTTTACGATTAAGTTATTCTTCAATTCGAAATATAAAATACGAAGGTTTGTAGTGATTTTTTTATGATAGTGTTTGTTAAATTACGAACGACACGAGGCGATTAGTTGAATTTAGTTTAAAAAAGAAAAACGAATCGATGTATGTGTGTGTGCGAGTGTGAACTTACAACGTTTGTAATTAGTCTCAACTCTCATTAAGATGCTCTGATTAAGAAACTTGATTCAAATACCATCACTGGAAGTCTTCCGAGACGACTTAATCGTTGTTGGCGTAGAAAATTCAAGAATAAGAGAAAAAAAATTGCAAGATAAAAATAAATATCAGTTTTATTATTTTCAACGCCTCTTATTTATGTTCGGATTTTTTTCTAATTAATTTTCTAATTATTTTACAGAATTTTTTTTTGCAGATTGTAGATTATGTACAATTATGAATTATGTATTTTAACTGTTTACGCATGGGACACACTGTTACCCGCCCATTCATATAAACTGAGCCTCAATGACTCCTCTTTGTATGCATTGCACCAAAGTGAGTGCATTTGTGACCTCCCTCATATTTTATTCGATTGTTCCTCCCTGTCCACGCAGCGTCTTTCATTATTTAATTCCCTCAAATCGTCAAATATTTTAATCGATCTCCCCTCTATCCTTAATTCTAAATCTGAACTAGTAGTTCATCTAATCGTGTCTTTTTCTTGAAAGCTTCATGATTCAACGTTTTTACTTCTTTTTTTTTTAATTATTTATATTTATTTATTTATTTTTTGTTATTATTATTATCTTTATGTTTTTTTCTTTTTAATGGGTAGTTTTTAGATTATATCTTTTATCATAATTGTTGATCTATAATAGTTGTTCTATAAAAGTTAGAAAAAAAAATTATTTTACAGAATTGTTTTTACAGATTGTACATTTAAAAAAAAAAAAAAAAAAAAATTAAAATTTACGTACTTATATATTTCCTGAAATATAGCCTGCTATAAAAAAAGCCTCTTTTACGCACGTGTTCAATAAGGTTCAACGTTATTTTAAACCCGTCTTCTACATGAAGTACTATATGATATTCGATATCAATAATTTAAATAAATATACAATATATAACGCGTATATTGAGTTATCGACAACAAACAGATACATTGAACTTTGGTGCAGAAAACTGAAAGGTCGAATAATTGTACAACGTTGTTACGCCCATGTTTAGTCCGAATGTTCGTTCGACAGACATTATTTATATTACACTTTTAAAATGGCCGTAAAAAATTGTTTTTCTTTCAATATTATATTTCTTATAATGGGTTAATATATATATATATATATATATATATATATATATATTATTTTTTATAGATCATTTTCCACGAGTAGAAAAAGGTCAGAAAAAACATTAATATATCAATATTTACCCTGATCTTTTATATATATATATTTATGACGCGGGTTTTTTTTTTATGTTATTGTTATTGTGATCATTTATTCCCGTGAATTACAAAAACTATTTGATTTGAAAAAAAAAAGAAAACAATGTGACCTTTAAAAGCACGAATCTGATAGAAAACATCTATATTATTGGCCTCGCGTTTCTAGTTTATCAAACAAAATTAAAATTAATTCACCGTAGTTGTTACGTATATTTACGGAATTGTTTATGTGTTTACTCCATGTATTATAAAAAAATTTCGTCGAATTATACAAACCGCAGGCAACACAAAGTAAAGTGTAATTTAAAAGAAAAAAAAATCTATATCGGTCAATGACGCGTTATATTGTGCCTGCGTATATATACGAGTATATATATATATATATATATATATATATATATAACTCTTGTAGAAACAAATCGTACAACATAATAATATTATACCGAAACGTGTAAAACGTGAAGGGTTATCGTGCGATCGGGTTAATAATATACGTATATAGTATATACGAAATAAATGAAAGCAACGCTTGAAATCGGTGGAATACGATTTTGAGCGTATTTAAACTCTGATTATCATCGTTGTTCGTTGTAATTTTTCGAAATTTGAAATGCACAAACTTTTTAAAAAAAATTCCATTTAAAATTTGATCGGATTTCAATGAATATTCTATTCGTTAAGATAATAATTGCTTATGACCAAAACGTATATCGAACTACCAGTTTTTTGAAAATTTTTTTTTTAGTGTGGTAGCGTGGGACAAAACGTATATTAAAATATCTTAAATCGTGGAATAGGGTAAATATTAACTAAATGGATAAGCCGATACATCGATTATAACTGTATGTTATAATATTATGTGTGATTTAAAAAAAAAAATTATAAACCATTTTTGTTTTACGATAAGGTGTTTTAAAATTTTTGAAAAATGTCTATGTAGTCTGACTATAGTATCCACTCTAGTAGATTCTGCTTACATCGTTGCGAATTACACTAAAAATTATCTATCTATCTCCTTTGGTTCCGGCCTTTAAAACCATGCCGCCAAATACAAAACTTGCCATCTGTTCCTATCTTCTGCAGCTTCCGTCCAACTGTTTCTTGGTCCTATCGTTTTTATATCCTCCTTAACGCGATCTGTTCATCTTGACCTGGGCCTATTTCCTATAGGATCTTCTTTTATCGCATGCCTAACTAAGGATCCTCGCTTACGCCAGGCATGGCCCGCCCACATCAGTCTTCTTTTTTTTATCTCTTTAACTATGTGTCATCATCAGCATCTAAAGGCTAGGCCTTGTCGTTTTCGCCAACCTCGTCGAACATTTGCGGCTCTCTTCAGGTCTATGTAGGAAGTATAAGATTGTAGTCTTCCAACATGTCTTTGTCAGGTCTCTGAAATTGCATCTGGAGTTCATAATTATGTAATTTTCTGCATTCATTCGTTTCACTGTCAAAACTAAAAACTATATTGTATAATAATTTTTTTTACTGTTATAATAGTTTATTATTTAAATTATTACCAACTGATCGAACGCAAGATATAATATTATAAACATTCGTATTCTTATTTGTAACACCGCAATAATATTATATAGAGTAAATAAATAGATTATTAATGCACGCTGGTACGATTATTGTGAATGGCTTGGGAGCGACTAGGTGCTCCCATTATACTCGTTGAAGTCTTCTTTAATATATATGTATGTGCCTGCCCATATGATTTTCCCTTATAGACAAAATTACTAAATTTCTATGTAATCTCTGAATAGGTTCTATTTCGAAAGTTCACTTTAAAACGGTTTCAAGCGTATTATAACTCGAGTGTGCGTAACCTTTTTTATTGTATATTATAAATAATAATTGCCATAAATTATAAATAACGTAATACTCGTATATTATGGTTATTATTATTATTATTATTATTCGTAAATTATTAATTATTATTACGACATATCATTTGTAAATTTCAACTATAAGCTACTTACCTAAAGATTGCTAGTAGAAGTAACATTTAACTAAACTCAACTTGCGTTTTCTTTTAATACTCCGACTTGACTCGACGAATAATAAAAAATAAGAATTGATTAACGAAGGCACTACACAACACACTCTCGTAGACCTATACAATAATAATAATAATAATAATAATAATAATAATAATAATAATAATAATAATAATAATAATAATAATAATAATAATAATAATAATAATAATAATAATAATAATAATAATGATGATGATGATGTTGGTGATGACGATGGTAATAAAATATCGGACCGCGTTGTTGTTACGTTGCAGGTGGCAAAACTCGTTGCGGCACAACCTGTCGTTTAACGACTGTTTCGTGAAAATCCCCCGGCGACCGGACAGGCCGGGCAAAGGGGCGTATTGGGCCCTGCACCCGGCCGCCCTGGACATGTTCGAGAACGGTTCGTTCCTGCGGCGGCGCAAACGTTTCAAACTGCCGGCCGCGGACCGGGCCCTGTTGGAGGCGACGTTCGGCCGGCCGTCGTCCTCCAACGTCGCCGCCGCCGCCGATTCGCCGCCGACGTCGTCCGGCGACGCGGCAGGCGAACGGTCCGTGTCGCCTCCGCAACAGCAGCGTGCGCCGTCGCTGGTGTACGCGCCGCCGCCGCCGCTGCCGCCACCGACGCCGCCGCCGCCGCCACCGTCGTCGACGACCGCGGCAGCGGCCGCCTCGGTGGCCGCCGGGACCGCGAACCACCGGCACAAGCCCAAACCGTTCACCATCGAGAGCATCATCGGACCGGGCGGCAGACGTCAGCCGCATCGATCCGGCGGCGACGATCGCGCGAACGACGTCGTCCGATCCTCGTCACCGTCACCGCCGCCGGCCGTGCAGGACGATCGCCCGCACCGCCGGTACCCGCCGCCCGTGTGTCTGCCGCCCCAGCACCACGCGGTGGCCGGCCACCAGCACCACCGTCACGGCCACGGCGACGACGGTGTCGGTGGCAACGGGTACGCGGCGCTGTACGCCGCCGCTCTGCAGAACCTGTTCCAGCAACAGTCGTTGGCCGTAGCCGCGGCCGCGGCGGCCAACATGTTCCCCGGGCCGTCTGCCCCTCTGCCGCCGTTCCACTACGTGCCGCACCATCACGCCGCAGTAGCGCTGCCGCCGTTCCCGCAACTAGCCTGCAACTTGACGAACTTACACGATTGCGGTACGGGCAAGTATACATTACGCATTTATTATTATATTACATCTACATTAGCGTTGGCGCGCGTCTCGTGCGGACGAGACCGGGTGGGTGTAGGCTAACCTGCGCGATTTCCTCGTCCCTGTGATTGATTTTATTTTATTTTTTGACATGTATATACATATATGGCTGGGGTGATTCTATTATGAATTTGTGCGACACCGAGAGCGTTACCATGACGTCACGAACCCGGCTCTACCCGCCACCCGGCCAAGTCCCCCCCACTCCTATACCGTCTTTACCAGTTACATTGAAACTGCGGCGATGGCAGCGCAATCTATATACAAAAATCTATATATCTATATCTATGTAGATATGGAAATCTATAGATATAGATATGTCTATACTCTATAGGTACGAGGAGACGAGGACTAAGCTTATAGGTAACATTTTGTCACGTGTAAAAAATAAATGAGATATATTATCCAAGACATACACATGTACCGACTACCGATGGATCTGCATGCAGTGTGTAGATACCTACACACTCCTCGGATCAACGATTGAATGTTACGAAATGACGACGGATGATCATTATTAACATGATAAGAGACAACGTGAGTTTAGCGGATCTCACGACGGAATAATACCGTAAAAAGACGTTAATGGGCCTACAATATGAACGGCGAAAGACGCGCGCGCGCCTTAATGTAATTATTGTAAAAATATCCGTTTTGAATGTTCTTTTTACGAATATATATACAGTATATTTTAATACTACATAATATGCTTTTAGATTTTGAGCGGAGCAAATTGCACCTACTTGGCACTTTAGATAAGTCATTTTTCGATTTTCTTAAAAGCACCTAAAAATATAACTAAAAAAATACCGAAAAAAAAAAATATATATATATACACATTTATTTTTATGTCTGTACTCAAAAATTCTACCAGAAGGAGTGCTCCAATAATCTTTACAGTCACAGTTTGTTTCCGATCGAAAACTGCATATACTTGGTATTTTAGAGAGCGGTCGTTTTTCGATTTTCTCAAAAGTGCCTGAAACTCAAAAACTACCGAAAAATTACGTAAAAACGCGATTTTGTCGGAACCGATTATCCGTATTTCTTCGTAATTTTGAAACTATCGGGTATAGAAATATTAAATATTCATCAAATATGTAAAACTGTTTATTATATTAAGGAAAAAAATTTTCAAAAACTTTCTTTTAATTTTGGACATTTATAGAAATTATAGGTTTTGACGTATTAAGTTCATAAAAAGAGTTAGTTTTTGTTATATACCTAAAATATTACACCGAAACTCCGTTCAGAATCGTTTTATCGAATGCAATGATTATTTTAGTTAAAATATTAAATTACCCGTTGTATTTCTATTCGTAAGACTATTAAAGTCAACCGATATTCAATAATATTACGCAACCTGCAGTAGCGTGCGCAGTTATTCCCGATTTGGTAGGAACAGGCACGTATTTGAGGGGGGAGATCACCCCCCTCCCTGAGTCTCGTATTATAGCCTATCTTATTAGATTATAAATATTATATAATCTACTATTTTAATACATTTGTATATAAAATAATCATATAAATTAATCCCCCCCCCCAAGATAAGGTTCCAGATACGTGCCTGGGTAGGAAGGAGGTGTAATATTAGATTTTGTCGTAAGAGGCACGAACCTTGAAGTGTCCACGGGAAAAATAAATATTTATAATCATTGGCCAGCAAATTATTTGTAAATAATAATATAGAATAACGTCTTAGTTGATAGACTCGAGTACAGGAATTTACCGTATTGTAGATAGTATGTAGTTATGAAGTCAAAAAAATTTTGTTGCGGGATATATCCATTTTTCTCGCCTCCCGCTTATAACTCATAAAATTTGTATATTTCAATGAAAATATGTTGTGTGTAGTTATCTCAATCAATAGCGAATAACTTCATTGAGGGTAAATTGGGAAAAAATAAAAATCTCAAATTATTTATTATGTAATTTTGGATTTGTATTAAAAACTGTATAATATTTCGTCGCTGCCTTCTTTGCGTAGAAGACCTGTGCACGCTCACGGGTCTTAATATTGTAAAAACGTATAATAATACAAAGGAGGTTTGATGTAGGCGTTCGCTTCGTTTTTCTTCCATCGGTCCATAATATGAAGCTACATCACATACAAATTCGATTCGTATAATATGTTTAGAATATACCCGCAAAGTTTTCTGGTAATTTATATTCATTTTAAAATAATTCCTTTATCGTTTGAAATAATTTTCGTCATTGTGTGTAATAATAATATCAATATGTCATGAAATTTACGTCATAACGAATGTCAGTTGACACCGGCGCCGGATCGTTGACGATTTCTCGTGTCGTAGGAGGAAAAGCGAAAGGGTACAGAAGGAAAGGCGCACCAAGTGAGCCGCCGGGAAGGGACTGGACGAAAGTGGTGAGGTCGGCTTCAGTTCGACGGTTGCAGGAAAAAAATAATAAAGAAATAATCTTGCTGGAGATTTTCAACAGCATGATGACGCAAAAAAATCTATTTTGAACTCGTTCCGTACGTCACGGGCTGAATTATGAAAAACGACTTGTCCCCTTTCTGCAGTTATAGCAATTCAGTTAACGATGCAATAAAGCACCACCGATTGTCTATCGATCGGTTTACATAAAACGGCATATTTAAAAAAAAATATATGTGCCGCGTGCACGTGAAAAGTATACGCGCCTTTTGCCGTCAGATTTTATTATTACACGGTTATTATTATTTTTCTTCTCCTCGTTTTATCATACACTTTTTGTAAATGATTTATACGATACCAACGCGGTTCGCCCATTGTCCGTAAATTTTTATACAAACGAGCTGCCCGCGTAATACCACCCATTGTACATATTATTATATTATAATATTTTATAATATTAACATGAGACTACACAGTGCGTCGTATACACATCACAGACGCGTTTACTTAGGTGTAAGTACATAATATATTATGTACACGAAACTTCGTGTTATAGTTTCGTGCCTGTGTCGCTGTCGTATACGCAGTCCGTTTCGTAAAATATTAAGCATTGTTTGGCGAGCTGTACTAATACATTAAAAACTTAAACCATCGTTACTTATTATGTAATATAAAATAGGTAGGTACGCGTCACGAAAACCGTCTTGTATATATTATTATTCAATTTCTTTTCCGTCATCCAGACAGACGAAATCATTGTCCACGCCATTTAAGAGGACGCTACACCCGTATTTGTTGACTCCGTCTGTCGTATGGGCAGCACGGCAAAATGAAAGTTCGCAGCGATTCAAATGCTGTGTAATTTAAAAAAAAAACGCAGGAACAAAATTGTACCACGGGTTGAAAAATGATAAGTTACGCTGTGTTTCGTCGGAAAATGATTTTTGACAATCGCAATGACAAATCAATAATATGGCGTAGAAAACTAGTGTATACGGCAAAGAATTAATTGCACAAAATATAAAACGAATCAAACACTATTTTGAAAATCTAATTCTAACAAAACACACTGAACATGTTCTCGACTCTTAAACGGTATATAATTTATGTCTTAATGTTTATTGTGGACTTCGTAGCAATTTAATGACGAAAATACTACATATTTCGATATATTGCCCGTAAGAAGGACAGAGACAACGAATACCTGTGTAGCGTCTCAGTAATGGAAACGTGTCACACACGACGCGTACAATATTTAAAAATCAAACCTCACA